>JAWZYT010000081.1:0-426681 GCA_034508575.1 Petrolisthes manimaculis | reverse complement strand
CAATGGGTTGGGACTTCTTCCTGATCGTGATGTGTACCGTGTATGCCGTCAAGACCCGCAACCTCCCGGAAAACTTCAACGAGGCCAAGTTCATCGGGTTCTCCATGTACACCACCTGCGTCATCTGGGTGGGTGATGCTCTAACATAATTATACTCTATAATAGCCATGTTGTGGGGATCGTACTGTACATATTCATGACAACATTATTCCCAAAGTTCACCATCATATCAGAGAGGCTTATAGACAACACTTGATACCGCAGCTGTACACAATTACATTAATCCTTTGAATGCAAGTAATGCTTTTTGTGACTGCACTCTAATGAATCCCAATAAAAGTACAATTACTATTAAAAAAAGGGGGGAAAAAAATTAATTAATTTGTCCTTTTTTTTTATCAATGTCATAAGTTGTATTGTATTCTTATTAAGTCCTGATGAATTTGTTGAACTAACAAGAAACTACTGGCAGTCAAAAGGTTAATTTTTATTTATGTGTTCCCCAGCTGGCCTGGATACCAATCTACTTCGGCAGTAACCACAAAATCATCTGCATGAGTATGTGTACGTCCCTCAGCGCCATGGTCACACTCGTCCTACTCTTCTTCCCCAAGTTATACATCATCCTCTTCAGGTCAGTACTTCATTCATTAAACCGGAGGGAGGGTTGTAGCATTTATTGTGGCAAAGATCGTCACAAATAAGAGGGTACTATTCCATACTGTTGGCAAGTTTGAAGTTACTGGTTCCTCCAAATTATTCCATGAAATAGAGTGCCTATATTAGGTTGACTTGGTCTGTTTCTTCGCATAGTTTGAAGGAATCAGTAGCCTGAGCGTGAGAGTGAATTATGACCCTTTCTGACACCACCTTTCTCTACCACAGACCTGAGAAGAACGACCGGGCTGCCTTCAAGACAGACCCAACACTGAGACGTCACGTTGGCTCCTCCAACAAGACCAGTCTCTCTCGACCCTCAGATCATACGCCCTCAGCAGCCATGGAAAGGTAAAGTTAACCACAATTAATAAGTCACACATAATGTGAATGGTTGCAACTTACGGCAATTACAGTCACAGTAAATAGTCCTGCATCACCTTCGAATAAAACAACTTCGAAATTTGATGTAATATGATAATTTTTAGTTCCAGGTTTTATAGGTTTATAAGATTTATTAACTTTCAACCACTTGTTGCAGAACTTGACTGTACATAGCGGTAGCAAAACCCAATATATACTCCTTTATAAATAAAGCTTGCACAATTTGAATAGTGGTCTCTTCTATTAAGGAAGTCGCTGTATGTTATTCAGGCTTATCCATCAAGACCTTGTATTTTTTTTACTGTAGGCCAATAGTATTTTCGAAATGGTTAAGGATATCATGATGATATGGTACTATTTGTAAAAGTCCCATATACACCAGCTCAGGAGTCCAGTGATTACATTGACTTCTCGTGGCAACGGACATGACCATAACCTAAGAATCTGTCCGTACTACTTAAGGACACAGGCTAGAGCATTCGTGGTGTTGACGTACGTATGGTTCAGGTACGATGAATGGCGTTGTAGTGTGTGTATATTTGGAGTCATCGTACCTGTACCACGCCATCGTCAACACCACTAATGTTGTTGCTTCTCTGGGCGCTTGACGACTTAGAACACTATGAGTTTATGTCTATTGTGATGTCTGGTTCTGTGTCAGCATGTACTTGGGGTCGGCCATGCTGGGTCTTGGGGCACCTCACATCACTTTCATGCAAAGACTCCGCTCCACCCTGGCTGCCCCCTTCATCCCCGCTGTGGGTATCCTCCCTAAGGACTCTCAGCCTCGTACAGCCCTCAGAAGAGAATTCAGGTGAGTGAAGGGAATAAAGTATGACGAGTAATAAAAGATGGTGACGTTGTTGTTGGTGATGGTGGTGGTGGTGTTTTGGAGTGAAAGATATTAAAATATGAAGCCAAGATGAAGAGGTGTGATTAATAAGTGTGACTAAGATATAGAATTATGGTTAATAAGTGTGAATAGAACGTGTGGCTAAGAATTGTAGTTAAGATGTGTGGCTACGAATTGTGGTTAGCATGTTTGACTAAGAAGTGTGGCTAAGAAATGTAGCTAAATATTATAGTGTGGTTTCGGGGGTATTACAGTGTTTGGAGGTATCAAAGAGCTAAAATGTACCAAAAGTGTATTATCCTCTTAATTAAGACGTGTAGTGATGTTATTATTGTTGTTACAGTGTGTGGAGTGACGCTAGTGGGAGTGGAGCGACAGGGAACACAGCAGCCACAGCCAACACTAGGGACACGATGCTCAGGAAGGCGTATGGTTCACAGCTCGATCTCACAGGTGAAGGACATGGCATATTTCCTGGCATTTCAATAAATGAGAGACTCTAGTGTTGGTATATTGTAGTACTTCGTGGCATTTGAATAAAGGAAAATATCCTTAACATTTAAAAGGTTGCAGACTGAATTAAGACTGAATTAAGGAGTGCTAATGATTATTCCTAACTATGCCAGGAAATAGAATGAAGAAATTTAATATCAATGGATATAAAGTTTTTCGTGGTACAGTTGGGAGGAATCAGTGATCAGCCCTCCAGTTTAACGTTAAGACTCAAGAGAGTTTCCACTTACTTAAGAGGGAAGTACAGTGTTTGTAAAACTGGAGCAACTGATTCCGCCAAACTATCCCAAGCAAGCATTATTTTTTTTTCGTCCTGTTTCCTGGCATTTTTAGGAGGAATCAAGGCGCTCCAAGGTATCAATAATATACTTGTGGAGGTCATTATTTTGTTGTGAGTGAATTGGAGTCCACGTAGCTTTGTAAATATAGTACTGTACAACAAAACCAAAAAATTCCTGTTTGTTTACTGTGGGGGTCGGTTTCCTGGCATAATTTGGAGGAAGGTTGGTGAAGGTTGGTGAAGGATGTGAAGGTTGGTGTTGTGGTTGGCTGCTTGGGTGGTGGTGAGGTTGGTGGTGATGTGTGTGTTGGTGTGGGTTGTGGTGTGGGTGGTGGTGTGAATGATGATGTAGATGGTGGTGGTGGTTGGTGGTGATGTGTACATGTGTTGGTGTGCATGGGTTGTGATGTGAGTGTTGGTGCGTGGGTAAATGTAAAACTAATTAACCTTAAGAACATGTGACCGTACAGGTGAGGGTTGGTGGTGTGGTAAAGAGGACCGAGCCAGCCAGACCTCAGACGAACTCCTGGACTCCCTCATTCCTCGTCTTCGTCGTCGCGTGGTGAGGGCGGTGAGGGAACGGACCATGGACGCCACCGAGGGACGAGAGTTTTTCTCCCTGACCCACGCCTGGATGGCCTCGCAGGTGGGCCAGACAACCTCTCTCCCTCCTCAACAACATCTACAACAACAACATCAACAACAACAACAACCCTGAACCTCCTCCCCTCTAATATCAGTGTAAATATTTCTCTCAGTCGCTATAAATTATTCTCTCTTTTACCCTCACTTATTTTTTTATTTCTCTGCTTTTTAAATATTATCTTACATAATATAACAGAAAAGTGAGTTAAATAATAATACTAATAATTACCTAAACAGTACACACATTACTAAGTCCTTCCCCACACCTTTATTATCCTCACTACAATATTAACTCACCATCATCACCATTTCAGCCTGTTGCTATTATGCTCTCTTGGCTTACTGTGATTTATTCTTGAGGTGAAATAGACGTACAATCACGTTCAATTAGTCTGTCAACACCTTCGAATAAAAAGGCCTCGATAAATTACGTAAAACTATATACGCTTTGGTCTCTGTAATATTGGTTCATAAGATACACTCAAATGGTTCACTTTCATTTACCAGAGACGGTACAGATGTGGACAACAATTTCGATACACATGGGCATGACTGAAGTAAACATATAACAATTCCTCTCCACTTTAGTGAATTGCATTGGATACCTCTAAGCTGAGCAACAGATTCTAATGGGTTCCAAGCAGACCTTCACTTATTAAAACAAAATTGATACTGGAATACATGAAGTTATAGGTTATTTAACAATATCTTTGGGTCACCCTTCTGTATGTATCGAAAATTCTGATCGCATCTGCACACGTAAAACATGAGAATTGCAGGAACATGATGTACTTATAAAAAACACACTGATTAATGATTATGTCCAGGATATCACAGGATTTTTGTCTCTTTGCTGCAGAAGGTAAAAAAAAAGAAGATAGTTTAATGCATCATCAGACAGTAAAAGTGTTATGGGAACAAACAACCCTTTCACCTTTCTTGAATTAGGAGGATGTAGTCGGCTTAATTTAGGGGAGATTCATTTGTTGGTGAATTGGATGGTTTTTGTTTTATTTCCTCCAATCTATGTCTGAAAAAAGATACCCTATTCCTACCATTAAGGGCACTTGTTTTCTGGTATAATTAGGAAAAATCAGTAGCCAACAAGAGAATGTCACCTTGATTAAGTTTCATTCTTATTAAAGCTCCTTGAAAGTTTCATTGTTGCTATAATCTCTTGACAGTCTCATCCTTGTTTTACAATATGACAACTTCATTGATGCTTTTCCCGTTGACAATTTCAATCTTGCTTAAGGGAAGATTCTGTCATTGGTGAAATGGAATGTTTTTTTTATTCTTCCAAACTAGTTAGGAGGAATCAGTAGTCTTCCAATTCACCCTCAAAAGAATCACCTCTTAAGCCTCCCTCACAGCTTCATTCTTGCTTAAGCTCGCTGACAATTTAATTCTTACGGAAGCCGTTCTGAAAATTTTATTCTTCATTAAAGCCCGGCTGACATTTTTAATCTTGCCTAAGCCTCCATAAAATTTCATTCTTAATTTAAGCATTGCTAACAGTTCTATTTTCGCTTAAGCCTCTCTTATTGCTGCATACCTAATTTACACTATATAAATTTATTCTTGCTGATATTTTACACATGTTATATTGTCTCTATTGCAGGTGAAGACAATTCCCTTTTTCATAGAACACAGATCTCATTCTTTTATCCCCTCGATCTCCTCGATAAGGAAGCATTTGCTATTCAGATTTTATATAAATATGTAACTGAAAATACATCTTTATGGTTAGGATAAAATAATTTAGTTACCTTTCCACATTTTACACATTTTAAGATAAAGGTTTAGAGATATTTAATGATTAAGGACGCTATGAACGTGTTCGCGAATAGAGGCTTCTGATTCCTCCTAACTATGCCACGAAACAAACTTCTTCAATATATATGGGAGGTGGTGTTTCGTGGTCAGGTTTGCAGGACTCGTTAACCTCCATTATTTTGACTACATCTCAGAGTCATTCATGAAGGGGAGATCTTTTTGTTGGTGATTTTGAAGGTGTTTGATTCCTCCAAATTGAACCACGAATCCGATCCCCTTATAGTACCACTGGGGGCATCTGTTTTCTGGTATAGATAGGAGGAATCATGAGCCTTTCAATTCACCTACGAGAGAATCTTCCCTAAAGCAGCCATCACTAACAAGATTAGTACTCGTTGTCACAATTAAATGCCTTGCAGACTGTAGTAGTTAGGCAATATATTATTTTTTTTAATTAAAGGAATAGTAGAGTGTTGGTATATCTGGAGCAACTGATTCCTCCAAACTTTTCCAGGCAACAGACCACCATTATTTGCATTAATTTGGTCCTGTTTCCTGGCATACAGTATTATACTTTGGAGAAATCAAGTGTTCTAATTTACTACACTATTTAAAACCATCTCACGCTTCTTACCCACGAACACTAATAAATTCCCTATGTAATATTAATACTCTCATACTTATCCTGGTGCTAAAATATAATCCTTCTGGGTTTGGTGCTTACTATGGGTCGTGTATATGCAAGAATATCCGTAGTGTTGACGATGGATGGCGTGATACAGGTACGATGGCTCTGTGTTGTGTCTATGGAGTCATCGTGTATACCAGTGTCAACACCACCGACATTCTTGCATACGGACGGCCCTAAGTTCCATTGTAATAAACAATTAATAAAATACTGAAAATATAAAAATAATCACGAACAATTCCCCCTGACTAACACTACAGTACTCTACACCAAACATATTTTACCCATATATATTAAACATACATATTTAACACATTTAAGGATTATAATTCATATTGTGTTGTTGATGTTGTTGACAGATTTTGATTTGATTCCTCCATACTAGATAATAATGATAATATTGATACGTTTGGTACTCTCTCTCTCACTCTCTCTCTCTCTCTCTCTCTCTCTCTCTCTCTCTCTCTCTCTCTCTCTCTCTCTCTCTCTCACACACACTGAAATAATCATAATAGTGATGACGCTTTTTTCTGTTCAGTCCTCCAAACTATAACACTCCCATGAAGCAACAGGATATATATTTATTTTTGCCCCACTCTGTGTAATGGATGATACCACGTGGTGAGTGCATCAGGAAGCTCCATATGTGATGCATGAGAGTACAGTCATGGTCAAAATTTCCTGCATATTCTTCAAATGAAATTATCTCAAAATAAAATAATGCTCTACTATAGCGGTGCATTGGTTTCTGTAATATTTGTTCATAAGGTTCATTAAGATGGCTCAGTTTTATTCACATGATGAAGAACTTTTTACCGTGACTGTACAATAAGCAGTTTTGTCCGAAGAATAATTAGTAAATATTTAATAACACAGAATTCTCGAAACATTATACAGTACAGGTATATGAAAACCTTATGACACTCGGGTTTAGCTCTTCTGGTTATTTATTATTATTAGTTCATCATACAACTATACAACTGGTACAGTACAAGAATAGAGGACTGACAACACTGACTGTACCGGTTACAAGTGCTGGCAACTGTACATCCGGGAACTTGGCTCAATGCTCCCGTATGATACACGTTGTACCCTCAAATGTATGTGTCTCAATATTATATCACCTAACCTTTTCTCGGTACAGTATGATTTAGGTGCCCCTTCGGACCCGAGTCACTCCTTTTATTTCTTCAACTGTCCCTCTTTTCCCTTTATCTTCTTTATGTCTGCTGTTTCCCGTCTCTGTTTTCTTTTCCCTCTTGCTATTATACAGGGCTGTCCTTTTTCCATCATTTCTAATTATGTTTACAAATATTTGCATTACTATTTATGCTTATGGATTTATTAAGTACAAATCCTGTAATTAATTATCAGTCTCTATTATCTGTTGTCCAATTGCAAATATAGACTGGTAATATGATGATATATTTATTGCTTATTTACACAGAATAATAATAAAACCATAAACGTATGAGAAATTGTACATGAATTTGGACATCTCACACTCTTTTTATTCATTTCACAGATGAGGACATCAAGTGGCCTTCATGCCTTTAGTTCTCATCTTCCCCAGATAGAATAATATATAAGGAAACTGACAAAAAAAAAAAAAATCTGAACTCAGCCAGTTATCTACGATTTGGAGAATATTACATACATTGTGATAGGAATGAAATAAGGTTAATGAAAAGAGCTACTGCACATAGATTTCTCTCAGTGAACAGTATGACAACAAAACAAGTCTAGGGAGGAGATCGTTCACTGTCACAGCCGCGGCACCTCAACTCGTAACCTTTCAGGTGATGGCCTAAGAATATTTACTCTTCCGATTTGAGTTTCAGGCACTAACTGTAAGGCCACCGAATGTTGTAAAACACCCTCGCTGGTGTACCATAATTACCCTCACTTCCCTCCCTCTGTGGCTGGGTACCAGTTTGGAAGACGTGACGTGTGTGTTTGTGTGTGTAAGTAGCAGTTGACCTGGGCGACGGTGACGGGCTTGATGAAGCCTATGTCCAGTGTTGGAACATATATATATATATATATATATATATATATATATATATATATATATATATATATATATATATATATATATATATATATATATATATAAAATGGGTGCCGATTGAACCTCCAGAAAGCACAACATAATTAAAATCAATTTTATTCATATGTAGAGAGGCTGAGGCAGTGCTTTCCCTTCAACTGCTGAGAACTGTACAGAATATGATGTGTGAGGTTCCCAAATGTGAGACAGCTTTAAGGAATGACACTTCTGATACATAAAGACTTTGGGTAAATCAATTGTCTCACATTTGCTGGATCTGTGGATTATTCTGCCATTCCTTAAGTGATAGTATGGCTGAAAACTTTTAATGTATTCTGGTAAATTTTAATATGCATTGCTTAATTTCAGGCTGATGCTGCTCGGAATGAGAGTAACAAGAGTGAGACCAACCACCAACACCACACCACACCCAGTACTACACACGCACCTCACACCACCAAGCCTGCTCCTACTACTACTACTACAACTATTACTACAACCACACCCACCAAGCCTGCTTCTACTACTACTACAACCACCACATGTGATGCTCCTACACATGACAACACCATACCTGCCACCAAAACATCCACAACCACTACATCTACTACCACTACGCCTTCCACTGGTATTATCCCTACCACTACTATTAATACCACCGCCATCAGTCCCACCACTACTACACCAGTCGCCACAAGAAGTGTTGAAGTGCATGAAAATGAAGAGATGAAAAGGAGAATCGAGGAAACGGTAACAAAAAAAAGTGAAACACAAACCGAGTGTTCGAGTGTAATGGAAGGGGCTCAGCCAGACTCACATACATCACATAACGGTGGCGACAAATGTGAGCATAGAGCTGGTGCAGTTCACGAAGTTCATGTAGTTCAAGTTGAAAATGTCAATACTAATCAAAATAAAACCAATACGTCAAATGCGTGTGTTCAAACTTGTTCTCAGGAAAATAGTCATAGCAAGAGCTCAGCGTCCTCCAGTCCACAAGAAACTCCTCACTTATCACCTGAGAGTGACTGTGGCGATGTGAATTATCAGGTGCAGAAGTGTGAGAACGGATGCTCAGGATGGAAGGACAGTGGTGGTTCGGGGACACAGGTGAAAAACTTTATCGGTTACGGATCTGCCCTGCCGTGCCCAGGTGAAGATCAAACAAGGAAGAAAAGTGATGAGAGTAATGGGAACAGTGATAAACTTCACTCTCCCACACCACCTTTCACTCAATCCACACAGACAGATCATACATGTCAAGGGTGGACCTTTGATGGTGACAGTGAGAAACTGATAACACGAAGCGTAGACAACAACAAAAAAGCAGAAATATTAAACAAAAGAGATGCTCACAATCTCCGGAAGAGAAAGATTGGAGTGTCGGCCAAAGTATCTGACGTTAGAGGTATTCTTAAATGCATTCCCTTCTCCCGCTCTGACAAAGCTGCCAGAGTTTCTTTCGATGCCGAGTCCTCGTATGCTGTTGACATTGGTGAGGACAGGGTAAGGTCAATTGAACCAGCGAGGGGCAGCATAAGTACTGACACAGACCACTCCACACGACCTGAAGTGCCATTCAGTATTCTTGAAGAAACTGCAAATGTAGAGAGCGATGGTGAAGCTTCTGAAAGCTGTGAATTAAAAACTATAACAATTAGGTTAGGTTGTGATGAAAATAATACTGCTGGTACAGTAAAGAAAAAAACAAATACCAATGGCAATGGAATTAACTGGAGACCAAAGATGGGAAAGAACCACAGTGTGTTATGCAGTCCTACCTCTCACGCGTACGATAACCCATCTACATTTAGTGATAGTGAAGTGACTCAAGTACAGGTCCTCAACAATCAGCCTTACAATACCACTCCGCCTTTGTCTAATCACATTAGACAAACCAGAGAACATAATGAAGAAGCAAACCAATACTCAAATAGAAATGAGCTGGTCATTCTCGAGTTGCTACACCAATCTCACCAACAACAGCCAATGAACAGTGATGGTAATGAGGACTTACCACCTGGCCCTCATTACTCCACTACCATACCTGAGGACACCCAACTCTCTCCCCACGACAACGACACAGTAATGGTAGATGTAAGGTCACTAATCCATCATACCTCGTCCCCATGTCTCGAAACCTCTTCCCCACCGAAGCAGCAGGTGTACACTTCGACGATGACCTGCCCTTCACACCAACTTTCCCCCTCCTCTGATCATAACATTCCCTCGTACCCCATGGCCACATCATCACCATCTCACTACCTTCATTACAGCTCCCCAAGACATGATAGTAGTGGTAGTAATGTCTCTCCTTGCCTTTCACTTACTCCAGTTCAAACCCCTTCGCCATTACCACCACCACCCAACTCTCCGTACGATCACTCTGACTACACCCATTCTTCAGTTCATCAACCTTCTTTGCCTGGTGACCAATACTCGACCCTTTATCAATCTCAATCCTCCCCAAGTTACCAACAGCACTATTCTTCCGCCTCCCCATCACATTTACCTCTCTTTCCCTCTCCCCAACCTTGTTCACCCTCTCACCAACCTTGTTCACCCTATCACCAACCTGTTTTCCCATACCCACTTCCTAGTTCACCAAGTCATCAGCCCTTCTTTACATTTCCCCCTCCCACTTCACCAAGTCACCAGCAGCCTCCTTCCTCATATCCGTCTCCTCCTCCTCCCCTCCTTCCCCCTCTGACCCTAGCGGAAGAAACAAGCCCCCACGACCCTGTAGCCTATGAAGCTTCGTGCATCTCCTCTCCGCTTGCTCTCACCGAGGAGTGCGAGATGGAACTTATCTGTGTCACCTCCAGTCCCCAGTTGGCCTCACACCACTCACTCTTAGACCCTCATCACCCACCCTTAGCCCCACCCCCGGCGTTCGACGTCCCAGAACATACACGTCCAAAACAACAGCAACAACAAGATGACACTTCCCCAACGCTTGCACAAATCGGCAGCATAACTTCGACACAAGAAACTGAACATGAACACTGTGAGTCTACGAGTACTGAGCGACGCCATCACCACCAACACCCTCGGGAATGGAGCCGGAGAGTGAGGGAATTGAAGATGAGGAGTGAGACGGACGAGGACACTGACGGCAGCAATACTCCCATTGAGGAGTTTTTCTTCAATCACGGACTTAAGTTTGACGCTACTTCCACGAAATCAAAAAAGCTTTAATTAGAGGCATTATTTAGTGTAGAGAATTAATAATCTTTATATTGTGAAAAAATATAATGGGTGAGGGAACAGTACAAAGCTGGAGGAAGATGTGCAGTGAGGTTCATCTTTATTAAACTCTAACAGAAAACAATCTGTAATGAAAAAGATTGTATAGGGAAATGTTGAAAATGTGTTCAGTGTTTTTGGGGGGAAGCGCGGCCGAACTGTTCACCAACGTTGACCATTATCAATATTGTGGAATGTACAGTCGAGGAAGTAAGTTTCTTCTCCTGTTTCTTCAGTAGAACGTAACTATGTTAAACGTTGATATACATGAAAGTAAAGTAAATACCGTATATATTTTACAACTGTGGTGATTGTCAAAATCCGTTTTAATCAAGTGTTTGTGAGCATACTGATTGTTATCTTCCTCTCATTCCCAAGTAGTTTCGTTTTTGCTTAATGAATGAATCCTAAACTTGAGAGGACCAGTTGCCACAAAAGAGGTTAGTCAAGCCTGTACCTGACACCGACCATCTCAGTATTAGTGGAGAACAAGGTTGATGAAGTAGTAATGTTCACGCCTCATTCCTGATTAGCTCGAATTTAAGGCACATCACAACACGTCTGACCAAACTACGTTTAAATATATTTCCAAATTTCGTTCCAGCATTGATGGCGATATTTAGGCAAGGTTTGAAGGTTTAAAGTTCATTCACCCATGGACAAACAGTATTACTTTGTGGTAAAGACATTTGTTAACTATTTACAATATTATAACAAGATACAGTAGTCCAGTAAACCAGATACACTGCTATAGGTGAGGAGAAACGAGATGCACAACACATACGGAAATATGCAACACATTCCAGACGTTGACTTAAAGTTGTTTTAACCTTATATTGATATGGTGAGTATAAAATATTTTCTTAATTTTGGGGATAGTAAACTTTGGTACATTGGAGCACCTTGATTCCTCCTCAGTATGCCCGGAAACAGGACCTCATTGACAAAAATAATGATGCCCCGTTGCTTGGAATACTTTAGAGGAATTAGTTGCTCTAGATTTACCAACACTAATATCTCCTTAATGGTGTGATTTCGAGTATCGCTTAGACATTCTTTTGGCAACAAAATAATAAAACAATTGTCCACGAATGATGGGAAAATATTGATAATGTTTAAAGTGTGATTTACAAAAACATTTGTAGATATTCGTTCCTACCAAACATATAATTTTAATGGACAACTTCACTGATTGTGTATGATAATTATTGTATTTAAAGTAAGGGAAAGGCTGTGTGCCCACCTATTACTATAAGGAATTAATGTTTAGACACTATTAAAGGAATGCAAACAGAATTATAGAATGTATTTGAAAACTGTTAAAGGAATGTAAACAAAACTTAAGGGAATATAGTGTGTACAGTATATACTTTTGTTACATTAAGAGAGCCTTCATTCCTCTAAAGTTTACCAGGAGTCAGGGTCAGATTAATACAGATAACGGTGACCTGTTGCTTGGAATACTTTGGAGGCTTTAGTAGTTAAGGGGGTGCGGGAATAGGGGGACAGGCTTGGGGGGGTGCAGGAGTAGGGGACAGGCTTGGGGAGGGTGCAGGAGTAGGGGGACAGGCTGGGGAGGGAGTTAGGGAATAGGGAACATGCTCTCTACCTACCCCAAGCCTGTCCCCCTATTCCCGCACCCCCTCAAGCCAGTCCCCTACTCCCACACCCCCTTCATGTTGTGGGTGTGATCTCCCGTGGCCAGTGTGCGGGGGAACACGGGGGGAACACCATGGATGGGGATAGTCAAGGTAAATATAGCTACCTTGGGGATAGTACACTCGTGATACGTAATTTCTGACCAGAGACGAAAGACAGACATCACACACACAAACCCTACATTCGAACTCAGCCTCTATATGTGTACTGGGTGGGGAAATGAACAATGCCAGGCGATTCGAAGCTTTCTGCTCCTCACACTCTGGTCAGAAATTATGTATCACGAGTGTACAGTGTTGGTAAATCTGGAGCAACTGATTCCTATACACAAACTATTCCAAGTAACAGGTCACCCTTATTTTTGTTCATCTGGTCCTGTTTTTTCCATATTTTTGGAGGAATGAAGGCGCTCTAATGGACCCAAAGTGTATTTATTACCTCCTACAACTTACACACATGATACTCATTGATGGCGGGATTTCACATCTAATTTTAGGCCACTCCGAATTCTTAATATTATTCAGGCTGTCCTGTATTTTTTTTTTTCTTGGACCAACCGTATATAACACCCAATTGCTGACTGTAGTTTTTATGAATTTTACCCCTTTTTTTAAGACTGTTTGTATAGAGTTCATAAGGAGGTGACAATGTCTGGATGTGTGTGTGTTTTGCTGGGACCAACTACAGTATGACATTTTGGTGACACATTTTCACTTCACTTCACTTCACTTCTTTCCTGTGAGAAATTTTACTGGGCTCAATTAACCTTTTGTCAACAGACCATAATATGACCGCCAAAGGTTAGCAAAGTTCTTGTTGCATATTGTTTTAGTATTCGAATTGTACAACTTTCTTATCTGTAAACGAGTGTACGTAATAAAAAGGACTTAGTTACTAGCATGAAAAACTACAGTATATTCAGAGTCAGAACATGTTAAAATGAATTACAAAGGCATCCGTATAGAGTTGAAGAAAAAATATGAAAATGAGTATGATAGCGCACCTTCTGACTCCTTCCCTTTACTGGTGTGTGTGTGTGTGTGTGATTGTAGAAAACACCACACAAATATACTGTGAACATAACGTCAACCAAGAAACACGGAACTGCTTATTAACTTTCCATATGGTTATAAATTTCGTCTTGTTATGCATTCAGAAGGTCGAGGGACTATTTACAGAACTATGAACACAACACCTATATATATATGTACAGTTCATTTGGGTGGAACCTTTTGTGTTTTCCGAGTATGTTTAGATTTGTAGATAAAGACATAATATTACTGAAGCTATACATATCATGTTTGGGAGCTCAGCATCATTAGCCTTTTGCTGGTTGGGGAAAATAAATATTAATAATAATATTTTGAACTAAGAAAGGCAGCAGCTGTACAGTGTAATATACAATACTCTTATATTCCTTGATTGTATTCTCTGGCACAAGTCTTTGGAGTGGCTTTTAATTAAGGGGAGATTTCTCTTGTTATAGGGAATTGGAAGGTGTGTGATTGCTCCATACTATGCCAGGAAACACAAGACCTTAATGTTACTTTGATGAGGGATCTGTTTCATGGCACAGTGTGGAGGAATCAGTAGCCCTCCAATTTACCCTAAAAAAAATCTCCCCTTAACCTGAGAGAGTAAGAAGATACCCTCGGTGAACTGGAAGCTACTGATTCCACCAAACAGAGGCAGGAAACAAGGAATCTCAAATATGTTTACAAGTGGTTTGTTGTAAGGAGGAATTAGCAGCCACCAACCCAACAACCGTAATTTAACCCCCTCAAAAATAGTCTCTCTTTTTCACGACTGGAGGGCTACTGATGTAAACAATCTATGCTACAAAACAGATCACCCACTTGTACACAATGGTAGTCTGTTTTGTGGCATAGTCTGGAGGAAACATGGACACTTCAATTATCCCATAGTGAATTACACAAAGATCGTATATGCTTATTATAGGCCAGTCCCCTGTTTGCATGCACTCATATCCTTTATATTATAGACGGGCCAATTGGTCACCCTATACATATATATATATTTTGTATAGATTCTCGAGGTGTAGATACTGTAGTGAAAATTGATTGTTTTTATGTAAACCTTGTGATTTCCATGTTGTGCAATACGACCATTATAGCAAAAAATTAAAAATGTGTGTTTGTGGGTTGTGTTTGCGTATGCATGTATATGTGTGTGTGTGTGTGTGTGTGTGTGTGTGTGTGAGAGAGAGAGAGAGAGAGAGAGAGAGAGAGAGAGAGAGAGAGAGAGAGAGAGAGAGAGAGAGAGAGAGAGATAATACATACAAACATGTGGTCTTGAAAATACTCCACGAAGAGTTGAAGGAGTTATTGTTTGGTTGGTCTGCAGGGGTGGATGAGGGTAGGACGAAGGGGGTATTAATTAGTTCCTACCCTCAGCTGCCCCCCGGACCTCTATACACTCTCTCACTCTCCCGTGCTGGTGCCAAATGGGTAAAACCAGGAACCAAAAGGACCGAATGCTAGAACCAACTTTGAAGACGAGATTGTACTGGAGACCGTGTATTTATATCAATCATGTGAGGTTCCCAGTGATATGTATATGAATAACGTGCTTATAATATTGGAGGCTTACAACTGTCATCATTTTTTCATTCAAATATATATATATATGTATACACTATACAGTATATATATTTTTTTTTTTTTTTTTTTTTTAGCAAACTCGTGTTCTTCGTGGTGGTCGAACATTAGCACAGTCTCCAGCCCAGTCTCTGCTCAAGGCCAACTGTAGCATTCGAGCTCAAGTGTTACCAAAACAAATAATAGAATAAGAATGTTAAGCACAAAATACGTGAAATGGCTTCAACTGCTGGCATTTCTATGGTGAGATTAATTATATGTCTTACCATAATTAGATTTTATACAGTATAGAGTTTTGAAAGGTTTTTTACATTGTTTTTTCTGAAAGATGAGGAAAACTACAACACAGCTGTTCATTAGCAAGTAAGGCAAAGCAACAACAACTTTCATATTTTAGATGTTTAACTTGTCTTTATAATATGTCTTCATTACCTTTTCATTCTGATCATTCCAGATAGAGTAAGAGTTAGAAAGCTTTTGTCAAATCAGTGGTTACATGTGACGCTTATTCAATCATACCCTGACCATATATATATATTTACTCTACCTTGTGAATCCTTTAATTAATAATATTCATTCTCAGAACTAAAAGTATAGCTGTATCTTAATTAAAAAAACTGTCGCAGACCTTATAACTTAGAGCAGTGACAGGGAACGCTTACTTGTCACTACCAGAAGAAGTGAAATCTTTCCTTGGTCAGTTGTACAGTAGCAATCCTTGATTTATAGAGGGATGAAGGTAGTATGTGAGGGTTATGAGGGTTTTCTATGTTCGGCAAACTGTAGCGCTACTGATTCCTCTAACTTGTGCCAGGACACAAGGCTGGTACTTCACTGTATATTTAGGATTGTAGGGGATTTGTTTTGTAACAAAGTTTGGAAAACGAGGCAACCCTCTTTTTCACTCACATCAAACGACCCCCTTAGTTAAGAGGGCAACATGTTGTGATCAAATTGAAGAGACAACAATTACTCCAAACTCTATGCTAGAAAACAGACCACCTTAGTACAGTACCGTAATTAGACTAAGAGAATTTGACTACCCTTCGGCCCCAGTCACTCCTTTTCAATTTTTCAACTATACTGTCCCTCCTTTCCTTCAGTATCCCTTCTTGCATCCTGTCCCTCCTCACTCTCTCCTCCTCCAGATTTAGCACTGTTAACTCTCTTCCTTTTCCTTTCTTCTTCTGTTCAGTAATGGGTCGCCTGATTCATTGCACTGTTTGGAGTGATTTGTGACCCTATAATTTCCCAAAGTGCAATTTCTCCTTAAGATTTTATTAATTTGACTGTAAATTGAACGGCAACCTATTCTTCCAAACTATGATACATAACGGATCTTCTACTCATATGCTGAGATGCTGGTCCGTATCCTGGCATACTTTGGAGAAATTCATAGCCCTCTATTTGACCCTAACAGGTGATATACCTTTCAGCTACTTTGTCAAAACTTATAATGAATTTAGAATAAACACTCATAGTTTCCATTATGTGGATTTATTAAAGTGCTTTATTTCTTTTTTATCCTGGTGAAGATACACATTTTGCGTACATTCCAATGTTTATTAGGTGCAGATAAGTATGCAGTTATTGTAATATGTCTTGGAATACAATATATTTCCTGAAAAAGACAAGAAATATAATGTTGGGACCATGCAGGTATGTACATTTTCGCCGGGATAAAATAGATAAAATATGCATTTCAAATTGGTGTCACCAGTTCAAGATAAACACAGTTTTATCAATTGAAGTAACGGTAACCTGTTTCTTAGAAGAGGTTGAGGAAATCAGTTGCTTTAAGGGGGTAGTAGCCTATACGTTTGCTATATTGGAGTATCTTGATTCTTCCAAAGTATGCCAGGAAACAGGACCAAATGAACAAAGGTAATGGTGGCCTATTGCTCTTAATCGTTTGGAGGAATAATTTGCTCCGGATTTACCAACAGTGTACTATCCCCTTAAACATACCAGTACTATATTATTATACCCTTAGGTGGATACTCTCTTGTGGTTAGAGGCTACTGAATCCTCCAAACAGCCACGAGACAGATCCCCTGTTCATAACACTGAGGTCGTCTGTTCCCCGGCATATATTTAAGGGGGTTCGGGAATAGGGGGACAGGCTTGGGGGGGGTTTAGGGGGGTGCGGGGGGGGTTGGAGATTGCAGAAGTAGGAGGACAAGCTTGGGGGAGGGTTAGGGGTTGGCGGGATCAGGGGACAGGCTTTCTACCCACCCCAAGTCTGTCCCCCTATTCCCGCACCCCCTCCAGTCCCCCCCAAGCCTGTCCCCTACTCCCACACTCCCTTAAGGAATCAGTAGCAAACTCTTCAATTAGACAAAAACAGAAAGCTTCACCCAATAATCCCGTGGGCTATATAGACAGCTTTGGAAAATTTAACATTCTTAGTCAAGTCACTCTGGATTCAAACGTCTGGGGAATATTCTTGGGTACTGTCCAACACAATAGAACACCACAAATATATTGTACTGTACAGTTCCGAGTTAATGAAGGAGAAGTGCTGCCTCGCCCTCTACCCGCTTAACTTGAAATTATTCTTATTTTCTGGTCTTTTTGTGCCCTAATGGTGGTAAGGGATATACAGCGATGAGCCTAAGTAAATTACAATGTACAAAAAACGCCTCCTATTCTAACTGATTGTATATTTGTGTCATATGGTGGTGAAGGAGAAAGTGATGAGCATAAACAAATCACCTTGAGGGATTGATTGATTGATTGAGGCGCCGCAACAACGAGGTCATATAGTGCCAGAAGAAAGTGATTGAGTGGTGAGACACCAAGCAAAAAGGAAATAGAAATAAAATAGAGACAATCGAAGAACTGCAAGGGAGTGGCTGGAGTCGAAGGGGCGTCAAAACCCTTAAAGTATTGCCCACATCACTACAGGCAATACCCTCCTACGGGGACCATGAGGGATAGTCATTTCCTTAATGTACTTGGTGTTTATTGTCTCACCTTTATCACCTTTACCCTCGTACTACCGTACCACTTACCAGACCTTCTCTCATACTCAGTCAATCTAGCATTCCCATTCTTATACAGATCGAAGGTACCATTGGCATATACCCATTATGTCTTATTAAAGGGATAGTATACTTTTGGTACATCTTAGCTCCTTGATTCCTCCAAAGTATGCCAGGAACAGATTAACAAAAATAATGGTTTCTATTTGCTAAAAATATTTTATAGGAATCAGTTACTCCAGTTTGCCAACACTGTAGGCCTACTATACTCTTAACCCCTTAAGTGTAGGGAGTATAATTATAGAACGGAGTTTACCTGTCATCTACTAGGAGCTGTACCGTACCTACCTGTTGAATACCGTATTACAATAAATATCAGAAACTCAGACGATGATTATTATACAGACGCCACGTGTGCGTCTAATGAGCCTGAGAGTGTTAGTTAATTAATTTGGAAATCTGTGTGTGATGTGTTTTTTGGACTCTGTTGTAGTTGGCATCCCTGGGGAAATGAATACGTTTGTACTATACATAATTATTATATTCATGTGTGATATTGCGCTTAGAGATAACTTAAATATATTTCTACTTTTCGTATTTATTGTTAGCATGTTTTAGTTTGCGTATGAGTAGTTAATTGTTCACCCATACATATCTTCAGTGTTCCACCCCGACCCTAAGCAAACGTAGGTTAGGATTTACAATATAGTTTAATTCTATACTTTAATGAGGTAGTCTAATCTTGCAGTGGACTATAATGAACTGTAGTGTAAATTTTAGTGGTGTTTAAAGTCATTTTCAAGGCCTATCATGCATTGGGCCGATCTTGCAGACAAAAGTACAGGGTTTTTATAAATTATGTGAACAGATTGTATTGTATGAATATGTAAAGTTATTTAAGGGGAAGGTATACTTTTGGTACATTACAGTGCCTTGATTCCTCCAAAGTATGTCAGAAAACAGACCCAGTTGAAGAATAATAATGGTATCCTGTTGCCTAGAATAGTTTGGAGGAATCATAATCTCCAAAAATATCAGAACTATACTCTCCCCTTAAGTGATTTATGAACACCCTGGATACAGACTGCAGGTATAATGAATTAAGGAGTCAGCGTTGTACAGTTGTCGGAGGAATGGAAACTACTGATTCCTCCAAGCTGCTCCAATCAACACGTCGCCTCGTTTCATTAATCTAGAGAATATCCATTTCCTGGCATGGATTGGAGGAATCAGTAACTTTAGTTTGGCCGACTATATCACACGCCCCTTAAGAGAGAGAGAGAGAGAGAGAGAGAGAGAGAGAGAGAGAGAGAGAGAGAGAGAGAGAGAGAGAGAGAGAGAGAGAGGACTTGTTGGGCAGCAAAGGTTGGATGAATAATGACTAGTGTGATACAACCTTATTATAATACCTTGTGTTCTCCTTATCTAATGACCTTCCTTCTTCTCCCCCCTCCCCCAAGACGTTTGTGTATTGATATTATTTGATAATGGAATAGTGATTTTGTTCTTCTTCATTTTTCCAGTCGCAGTCATGAGCGGGTATAAAGTCACAAGCAATTGGGAATAATCTTTTACAGTGCCGTGAACCAATTATATACATCACTTATCCTCTCTCATCACTTATCCTCTCTCATACCAACTGGAGCTCATTCAATACTTCACCAGGCATGCACTTCACTAAGCACCCTTCATACTTCACTAAGCACCCTTCATACTTCACTAAGCACCCTTCATACTTCACTAAACACCCTTCATACTTCACTAAGCACCCTTCATACTTCACTAAGCACCCTTCATACTTCACTAAGCACCCTTCATACTTCACTAAGCACCCTTCATACTTCCCTAAGCACCCTTGTATATATATAGTTATCTGTACTTTTGCCTTTGTTGTTTCCTAACCTTTACAAATTAGTTCCAAGGGTATGTTACCGTATATATGTATAGATAATAGTTCTTCCAATCCTCATTACCTTCCTTCCTAAGTCATCACTATTTTCAGCAACCCTACTTCACCTATTATAAGTTAGGTTATTAGGCATTAACTCTTGCATGGTTGGCTACCTTTAATTAAGGTGGTAATTCTTTTTTGGTAGTTTGGAGTGCCTTGATTCCTCCAAAGTATGCTAGGAAACAGGACCAGAATAGTCAAAGTAATGGTGTTCTGTTGCTTGGAATAGTTTGGAGGATTCAGTCGCTCCAGAATTACCAATACAAAACTTCCCCCTTAATTAAATAAGTATAAACACAGGAAGTTTGGAGGAAATGAACACTGGGTCTGCTGGATACTCACTCACTGACGAAACAAACACAGCTCAGGTCTTTGTTGCTCATGTCATCACACAGCCTCACTATACTCTATTCAAAAATTGTGTTCCACTGGCCTCTATCTATTTCTATTTCTATCTATCTTTATTTCTATCTATCTATCTACATTTCTATCTATCTATCTCTATTTCTGTCTATCTCTATTTCTATCTATCTATCTATCTCTATTTTTATCTATATCTTTCTATCTATCTCTATTTATATCTTTTTCTATATATCTCTATTTATATCTATATATATCTATCTATATCATTCTATTTATCTCTATCTATCTAAGCATAAGAGGCCAGTGGAACACAAATATTGAGAGGTTTAATAAATACCTGCCCTGGTGTTATCTCTGGTTAATTAATTAAAGGTGTGAGTTTAGCAACGCGTACAATCACGATCAAAAGTCCAGCCGTGGTAAAGAATCGCAGGAACCATTATATTACAGAGACCAACCAACAGCTATAGAATTAATAGTTTCACATTACAGAGACCAACCAACAGCTATAGAATTAATAGTTTCACATTACAGAGACCAACCAACAGCTATAGAATTAATAGTTTCACATTACAGAGACCAACCAACAGCTATAGAATTAATAGTTTTACATTACAGAGACCAACAGCTATAATTAAATAGTTTCACATTACAGAGACCAACCAACAGTTATAAAAAATAATAAATTTCACATCCTATTTTCTTTATTTCAAGACCAGTTTTTTTTTTTTTTTCGAAGGAGTTGCAGCAGGACTAATGGATGTGACTGTACAGTACTACTCCTTATTATAATACCCTTCATTAATTGGTATGAGTGTACGGTTATAATTATATAGGCTGTTATTGGTCTATCTATTTATCTACATAGTAACGTCACCACCGATGCTACATAAAGTACCTTCATAAGCCACTTTGATACTTTTCTTATTCTTTCTATACATTAGGAGTTATATCGAGTTATCAGACGTAGTTAGTTAGTTAGTTATTATCACTATTATTGTTGTTTGTTGTTGTTGTGACCGTAGGAGCAGCATATAGTTGTAGCCTAGTAGTATACAGTACTTCTCGTTATGAGTCATGATTAATGTATTATAGTTGATAATAACCCGACAATCCTTATATGTGTAACGTTATAGTATTTGTTAATTAAATGCAAGACTTTTACCAGTTCCACTACACCTTTAAGGGGAGGGTATAGTTTTGGTGTTTTGGGGAGATATTGATTCCTCAAAACTATTCTAAGCAACAGGTCACCATTAGTTTTGTTCTTCTGGTCCTGTTTCCTGGCATACTTTGGAGGAATCAAGGTGCTCTAATGTACCAAAAATATTCTATCCCCTTAGCACTTTCGGGAATTATTACCATTTGTACTACACTGACTGTAATAAGCTATAATTATTAATAGTCCTAACACATAATATGTATATTTCATATATTACCATACGGTGTGGCTTATTCTTCCCTAAGTGTACCCTACTTGTGCTACTCAAAATAATACAACTAACCTTTTCTTCCTATGTGTATCAGTAAAGATTCCTCATATGTAGCCTACCCACCTTGAACGACTCTCCATATAAGCACCAACAACAAACCTGTAGTCACAATAATTATAAGCTTTGATCTACTGTAACAGAGTTTGTTTTCTATCTAATGTTGTCTTGTGTGAATTTCTCGCTGAATGCCATCATGTACTGACAAATAATTTCCGATAACAGAATATTGTATTTGTTAACAGTTGTACGTACCCACTATATCAATGAAAAGTTGAGTCTACAGTAAATTGTATGCATTCCTACTGACATTATAATATTATGTAAATGTTTAACTTCATCAAAATTCTTTATATTACCGACGAGGTGTTTTATTTCTCTCTCCTTTATCATACGATTGTTGCCCTGTGCCCAGGCTTGCTAGATTAATCAGACAGAATACCATTACCTGAGTTTCTCAGATCCCCCAAACCCTTCAGTCATAAAGTTATTATGCTGCTGACCCAAGACTGTTGAACTCCTTATACCAAGACCATACATGCAATAAAGAAACATTCACATTGATAATTGGATTCATTCCTTGCCATAATACCGGACATAATGATAATACCCTTCAAAAAGCGTATCCTCAAACTAACAACACTTAATCCCAAGGTTTAAAGAATGTATTCTTTAAACCTTGCTTAATCCCAGGTCAACATACGAATAAAGAGACGCATGAACGCGGTGAACAAGTCAACCGAAGCGATGCATTTAGACCCAAGGCCTTGCTTATTAAATAGACATACCTCTAGAGCAGTGGTTCCCAAACTTTTTCTGGTCGTTACCCACTTTTCATACATGATCCTTGTCCATGCCCCCCCCCCCCTACAACCATAACCCGTTAACTGAAAAATATGAACATCTTTGCTGATACGTAAGATTCAAGACCAGGTTATCATACAGAATACACAGCTTAGGAAGCCTTAGATTAGAATTATGTTGAGTTAAAATTATCTTGCTTCCCTTATGTCAAGAACACAGAATCATATTAAAAAGGACGTATTACTCATGTGTCTGGCAGCAAAGCATTGCACAAACTTGTACTGAACCTGTAAGTTCCCTCCACTGGCTACCTACCCGCTAAATTCCTTTGGTTTTATTTATGCATAGCCTCAGACTATGGCCCCCTAAATTCTTCTATATGGCCCCCCAGGGGGCCATGGCCCCCAGTTTGGGAACCACTGCTCTAGAGTAACTATAAACAACAGAAAATTTGGACTATTAGAGAATATGAATGGTATGGTGAAAAAATATTTGTATTGAGGTACACCTTGACCTTGCACCGGTCTTACCTTCAAGACCTGAACGCGAAAGGTTACCTATAGTATTTCTATTTTGTACTGACCCGTGAGGAGTTGACCGCGGTGTTGCCAAATCTAGAATCAAAACATTCACCACATAAAGGATACTGTCCACTAACGAGAGTATATTGACATGAAATTTTCTACACACAATGAATTTTTCATTTAATGGTATATGATACGAACAATTGTTATGTACGTAAAATATAGAAGATATTTCATGTGTGATGTGGCATTTCAATCAAAAGACGTTGCCACTACTTCCGACCCAGGAATTTCCGGGGTGTGGAGAGTGAGGTGACTGAGGTCACATCCATACAAATATAAAGAGAACGATTTTGTTCCCATTCTCTTTGGAGTTGTAATAGGGTACCGTTAATTAGATATGGCATCAGCGCACTCTGAAGGAGCCACAGCCTTGTGGGTCAGTACGAGATAGAATGAGTATAGTACCTACTACACTATAAATTATACGTTAGTTATAAACTCAAATCTCTTCCGTCTTGCGTAATATATTATAGTATGTGCTGTAAAAGAGAAAACGATCAAAATGACTCTCTTGGTTGCTATGGAGATGGCGAGTCACCTGTAGTAGAGTATTCAAGCCTGTCTTCTCATAAGAACTGTACCAAGCAAAAGTTAACTTCACATTGTTGAAAGAACAATACTATAAGTAAATGATTTATACAAAGAAATAACTGAGCTAAAATTGAGAGTAGAACAATTATTTCCATTACTTGTATGCCAGATAGGAAATAATTTATCATATTTCCAGTCTGTATGTACCGTATTATAGAAGAAAGTGTCAAATACGAGAGCATTATACAGAAAAAAATAATATAAATGATAAATGATATTATTATTAGTTATATTCCATAACCGTACACAAACCAAGATATCCACTGGAGACCTGCCACTGCTGCCATTCGCCTCGGCCTCTGGCAAGTTGGCAACACTGTGTAGGTGTGACTGACAGGCAGCTGCCGTACGTAAACAATAACCATGGTGAGCACTGAGCAATTATTTCTCTAATTAATAAGATATTAACCCATTGACTGCCCGTTTCTTTGTTTGCATTTGCTTATAACTAACACCAGATGACTTTATCATGCCTAAGAACACCTAGGAAATTTATAATTAACCCGGTTTTAACTTGTTATCACTTATTTTGGCTGTTATATTCATTTTTCATAACACATTTTTTATTCTATTCATTTTTCGGTAAATTTACAGAAGAACTGAGTTCACTATAGTGTATATTTTAGTATCATTATCCACTATTTTAGACCATTCTAAAACACTATTCATCTGTGGTGTTTCTCTGGGAGATACGCCGTTTTCGAGATATGACCAGTTTTACAAATATAATTTGGAAAGGTAATAGTTAAGCAATTGACCATAATCAGGTTTGGACTGAAGGCTTGCAGATTGCAATGGTTTATAGTGTTTTTTTAAGCATTTGTTGTTCAAGGCCGTAGCACGACCCCGCGCGCCCCTGCGCCCCCACCAACCCGAAAAACCCTACCCCCCCCAACCCAATCTCCATAAACACTTCATTTTCGCCATATTTGAACTAGATTCGTCAGAAAAACCCTACAGAGAATTAAATAGAATTAGTCTGACCTCACCTCACCTAACCTAACCTAACCGAATCAGGACCGCGGGAAATTACGATAATGGGCCTAAATGGGGGGCAGAATGTAAACACCAGAGTTGGCAATACTGTTCCAAGCAGTGTTGCCAGGTGCCGGGTAATTTATCTGTTTTTTTTTTATAGGGAATTTCGAAGTCCACACTGGGAAATAATTTACAGCTCCTTCGAGTAAACAGGGAAATTTCTACAAGATGTAATACCTAAAAGATCATCAATGTTCAAGAGTAAACAGGAAATAATTGAGGTAAAAAGGGAAATTCTGATGTTGAAGTTAGCAAAATTTCGTCAAGCAGACATGGCAACACTTGTTCCAAGCTCGCGCGGATTCGCGCCAATGGCAACACTGGTTCCAATTTCGCCCCCCGTTATTTCATTTTGGTCGTTATCTTAATTTCCCGCGGTCCTGATTCGGTTAGGTTAGCTGAGGTCAAACTAATTCTATTTAATGCTCTGTAGTGTTTTTCCGACGAATCTAGTTCAAATATGGCGAAAATTAAGTGTTTATGGAGATTGGGTTGGTGGGGACGCAGGGGGCGCGAGGGTGGTCGTATCTCCCAAAACATTAAAATGCGACGGCCTTGAACAATAAATGCATTAAAGAAACACTATAAAACATTGCAATCTGTAAGCCTTCAGTCCAAACCTGATTATGGTCCATCGCTTAACTATTACCATTGGAAATTAGTCTGACCTAACCTAACCTAGACCATAGCAGACTACCGGGACCTAACCTGGGAAAACTACTAGGACCTAACCTGGGCAAGCTACCGGGTATAACCAGTGTAAGCTATCATAAAGTGACCTGGGCAAATTCCCAGGACCTAGCCTAATGTGGTAATACTGCTCAAGCATAGCCAAAAACCCAGTTATTCTGTAATAATACCTATTTTAGTATCATTACCCACTATTTACGACCATTTTAAGACACTTTTCATCTATGGTGTTTCTCTTGGAGATGCCCCAACCCCAATACAAACATAATTTGGAAATAAGTTTGACATAACCTAACCTAGACCACAGCAGACTACCGGGACATAACCTGGTCAAACTACTGGGATATAACCAGTGTAAACTATCATAAATAGACAGGGGCAAATTCCCAGGGCCTAGCTGATGTAGTAACACTGCTTGGCCCTAGCCAAGAAAGAAGTACTTCTGTAATAATACACATTTTTTGTTTTTCTATTTTCCATGCATATTTTTGGTTATTCTATTAATTTTTAAAAATTATATTGTGAGGACATAACCTAACTTAAACCTTTATAAAAAGTAATTGGGTGTGATTTTTCTTGCATTTGTTTAGTTTTTCATACTGGTACATTTTTTAGTTGTCCTATTCATTATTGATCTTAATTATTTTGGTAATCGGGGAATTTGGGTGGTGGAAAATATGTAAAATAATTGCGGGTCTTCCAAGTCTAGCACACTCATCTTTCTAACTCTTCATTGATTTAACTCACCAGTTTGACCCTACCAGTTACCAATTAGACCCTTACCAATACCTCTTTGATATACCAGTTAGACCCTTACCAATACCTCCTTTAATTTACCAAGTACACCCTACCAGTCAGCCAATACCTCCAGTACAGCAATTATGGAGGGAGGGGGGGGGGGAATACACTGTTGGTATAAGTGATTTCTCCAAAGTAGGCCTATGCCAGGAAACAGGACCAGATAAAAAAAAAATAATGTAGCCCTGTTGCCTGGAAACGTTTGTTTCGAGTAATCATATTCTCTAGATATACCAAAAGTGTATTACTGTACTTCCTTAGACCTAATGCCCCTCGCCTTTCCTTTCAGTCTGCTGAGGTGGAAGAAACGTTGAAAAGGATTCAGTCTCACAAAGGTGTGGTGGGAGTCATAGTCGTCAACTCTGAAGGTGAGTCAGACCGAAAAATTATATTATTATATTATCTTTTACTCATAGTGGTATGTACCGGGTACCTTTTATATGGAAGTCGCTAGTGATCAATTTGGTTTAGCCTACCTTTACGAAGATAATAAACTACCATGGTAGATTGGTGAATTACCTGTACCGTATTTAATTTTTTGCCTTGTCTCCCTGATTTCTTTAATGCATTTCAGCTCATAACTGCTGTACATTGTTCCATTCAATATTTACTCCTTTGTTGTGTTTATCAGGAAGGTGAAGGTCTTCATTTATCCTTCCTAAATAGCAAGTCATTTTTTTATATAGAATAAAGTTTGGTTAATGGCATACTGTAGCTAGGCCTAACCTACCATAGTCATACTTTTACTATCTGTTAGTGGGATATTTGACCACTTACCCTGATGTCCACTGCAAGGTGCACTGGGTTACTAATGCATACACAATTTATATTGTCCCTAATTATGTTTGTCTATGTTAATACAGATAAAGTGTATATTGTATAGATATTTTTTTAAGCAAGGACACAAAGTACATTGACCATCATAAACACTATCACTTCTTTAGTTTTCTATTTACTGTAATAAAACAAATTTAAATTATTATTTGTAATTTTGTTCTCACCATGATGAATTATATTTGTTTCAAATAATAGCCTATCTTATCCTTTTCCACCAGCTGATGACATCCTGATGATTTTATTGTACAGAACTGTGGTTTCACATAGACTACAGTATATTTTACTTGTAGGCCTACATAATCATACTTTACGAAGCAAAAAATTCATACATAAGCAATATAACTCAATGTTTTAGTACAGTACATAATTTATTGTATTATCCTTAGATGCAGGAAGTACGGTACGGTAAATATTGTACATATAGTCATGGATAACTTGAATTTTCAGGGATCCCTATTAAGAGCACACTGGATAACCCGACCACCATACAGTACACTGGGCTGATCAGCGGACTCACTGACAAGGCCCGGAGTGTGGTGAGGGACCTCGACCCCACTAATGACCTTACATTCCTCAGAGTTCGCTCTAAGAAACATGAGATCATGATTGCTCCTGGTAGGTACACTATGTATGTACTGTATTCAATTTATTCACAGGTTGATTATGGCATAGCTGCTTGTCATTGGTGGTGTGATGATATGAAAATTATGACAGATTTTTATACTGTAGTTATTTAAAAGTTGAGTATGGTATAGCTGCTTGTCATTGGTCGTGTGATGAAATGAAAATGATGACATTATAGTAGTAATGCTTAACATTCCTAGTAATAGGCTTGGTGGTTTAAATTGCGTTACTGGGTGAGTCAGGACACTTTACAAAGAGAGGGTCCATAGGTGTTAGTGGACTGTGCGTGGTGAAAGCTAGTGGACAACTGAGGGAATGTTGACCTTTGTTTTGGCTGGTATCCTCTGTGTGACATCCAGATTTGAACAAATCTTTTAGGTGGTGTTCTCGAACATAGTATCTAAAAAACTCCTGGTGCACGTCCTCCATTCCCGAGAGTCTTGCCGTGTCATCCAAGATAGCTACCATTCTACATTTCTATTAATTCTGCTACCTCTGTGTGCATACATGCGTGTGTTTGTGTTTTTTTACTTTGAATGATTTTTTGGTAGTTGAAACATTTTGTCACTTATTCTTTCTATTTTTCTTTCAGACAAGGAGTACATGCTTATTGTTGTCCAGAACACCAATGAATAGTATCACATCCTTTGACTTCAGCGAGTATAAGCAATATATAAACTTTACTACCAGTATATATAGTGCGCTGTACAATATATGGTGTTATTAACAGGCTTTAGAGTAAATTCATGATGGTCTTGGTAAGTTTTATTCCAGTATGGTATTTATAGGTACAGTACCAGTAGTGGCTTAGATTATGGTCTGCAATTCTTGCTTTTCACTCCATGTTTCTTTACATAGTACTGTTCTGTTTGATTCATGAATTAGTGAAAAGGTAAACTATCATTATGTCTTCGTACAGATTTGGAATTGTTACTGTGATTTGATAACTGTAATGGACTGGTTGACGGTCGTGTACAAAGTATATAATACAATAAAATGGGCACTCCTGATCATGGAGATACCAATATTTTTCCCATATGAATTGAAATTCACGAAAAATAAGGGTAAATAAGTGGTGGAGAAACATCGTACTTCACACTGTTTCGTGACGTCACCAGCCCTATGTGTACCGACAGCTACTATGGAGTTACTACACACAACACTAATAAATCTCTTTTCTGGAGTGTTTCCACTAATGTTTTGCACTTTGGAACAAAACACCATTGCTAGCTATTGACTGGCATGGTGAAGATGAAGTATATCCTCCGTAAAAGCACAAGAATACCGCACATCTCCCCTAGACATCACAATCTCTTGCTTTCAAAGGTAATAAAGCGTTGGCGCGGCCTAGGCGTCTGGTTGTTGACATCACGGATACGCGCCATCAACTTCCATTATGTGCAAATTTTGATGGCTTTTATATGCCAAACAATATATTCCTTTGTCAAATAAATTACATAACAGGACAATTGAGCTTATTTATTAACGATATAAATTGTTTAATAGAACATTTTTTTTACCGTCAACCAGTCCATTTAAAGTATAAATTTTGGTGTTTTGTCTTCATGGTTTCTCATAATGTTTGTTGCCATTGTTTAAGCTATGTTTACATGATTTTAATGGACTGCTGTATTTAAGTATAGTGTACATTTAACAATATACAGTATAGACATGTTTCAAATTAATTATTCTGAATAGTGTATATTTAATTTTAATAGACTGTACATTACACTTTTTAAAAAGTAAATCTTGATAATGTTTATGTGATTTTCATTAGTGTAATATTCTTGCAGCTGTACATTGTATGAATATAGCCTATAGATATTTCACTCACTCCAGGAAAGTGGTATGTATGGTAACTTTGATTATCTCAATTAATTTGAAAATACACTTAACAGGTCTACGTAGTAAGAGATGCTTGGATAAAGACCCTAAAACGGAAACAAGAAAAGCTAATGGAGAAATGGGGAGATAGAATGGCTAGTGAAATGGGCCACACTCACATTCACTCCCTCTTATATGCCCACCAAATTCTTAGGTTTCCTTCTCAGTCAATTTATGGCTTTGGCGCCTCACTCCTGGGAACTCCACCCAAAGGGGTGGCCGTGTCAGAAACATTTCCAGTTCTCCCTGTTACAGCACTCCCTCCTTGGTTTGGTCAAGCCCTCCCCTTTCATTCACATTTCTCTCCCTCATGTACTCCTCCTCTCTGTTCATCGGTCCGATTCTTGACTATATGGCGGAATGCGGATGATGATGATGAAAAGAAGGCAAGGGTTGGTATAAATAACCGTATAATGTTAACATTTTTGTCTCGCGATCGATTGCATGGTCGAGTTCGAAACCTATTTTCACTAAATGCAAGACATATAGGGGAAATTATCTTTGTAACCTCAATGGGCTACGTGGTTCGTATGGTTAATTAATATAGGTAACTTAGCATGCATCATACTACTTAAGCCGCATTTACGCGGGTCAAGCAGTCGGATTGGATCCGAAGACCTGTCTTCGGACGGCTTGGTTTCGCCCGCCAAAACAGACAAGAATTGGGGGAGGCGAAAATTACCCTTGCTGAAGTTGCCGACAGCCGTTTAAACAGAAGTATCACCCGAAATATACAGTTTGGCGAAACAGTAATGAGTAATCAATGGCCCATCAAGTACAGTAGAGGGAAAGAAGTATTTGGCTTATTTTTTATTGGAGGAGATGGAAGATTACCTACCAATAGATGTTGATGTTACAAAAATACCCAATATTATTATAGCTTGTTGTGTACTATACATAATGTAATGGTAGGACAATATAATAAAGAAGCTCTTCTCCTTGCTGAAGGATATAGGCGTCTTTTTGTTGTCCAAGCAGAGGATTGGGATACGAAGACCGTCTAGGGAGGTTTCGGAGACAAAAACTGACCAGATACGTAGAACCTGTGTTTTTGTCGTCCAGATATGGATTGGGCTGAAACAAAAAGTTTGTAAACAAGGTCGTAACAAAATACTACAAATTGGTCTACTTTTCCTTTTCATAATAATATTCTGTACTGTACAATCTCTCATCACTCGAGTTATCCTACAGCAGGCCAACCCTAACTTGGGCACAAATAGGTCCCCCCATGGAGCCAGTTTATCTTTTATAACCCTGTCAATGCTATATATACGTCAGGTTATACATTAATAGTTAATATCACAACACTATAATTGCCTTGGCTTTACATTATTAATATTCTACAGGACATGGGTACGTGTCACAGTGTGCGAGGCAGGTGATGAATTTCACTTCGTTGATTTGTCAATTTCTGTCGTATATTTTCCTATATGACTTTCTTAACATATATATGAAATGTAGTAGAAAGACTCCTGTTTCTCTGGCTACACCCATATGCTGAACACGCCAGCATTATCTTAAAAAATAGCAAAAAATGTTGGTGAAATTGATGGTCCGACGTGATCAGCTGAGGTTTGTTTTGAGTCAATCGTCTAACTTAAATGGGAAACGTCACCACCACATTCACACACAAAGGACACAAAATATTATAGTACTACAACCATTACATAAATACATTCATTTAAACATCATTTTAGATATGGACCGAATTACAAAAGGACCGAGACCGACGTTGGCTGTTTATTATTATGTTACAAAACTCGTCTGCTGCTGCATGGTATGGGTACATGACATTGCTTGTGGCACCATCATTTTATTTATTAGTCATTATTTAGTAATCTGTTTTCCTTACCATCAAGTTATGTAAGTATATGATTGTGCCTAGTTACTTTGAGCTTCAGTAAAAATAGAGTTATCGAGAAATTACTGTATATATTTAGAATTTCGGTGATGCCTGTTATTAAGAAAAGGGTCGTGGGTACTATTGCATCAGCCAACAGTCAAGAGGTGGTTGTATAATGGGCCCTATGCAAAAACATTCACGGTGAATACAATGGCGTGGTACCGGTACGACGGCTCTAGAGACAAACAACAGAGCCATCGAACTTACCATGCCGTCATATTCACTGTGAATGTTCTTGCATATGGCCCTATATCTCAATAGAGTTGTCATATTTTCAGATGCCCTTTTTATTCCTATTTGTAATTAAGGTTTTATTACAGTAGTACTGTGTTCTTGGCTAGGGCCGCTCAGTGTTACCACACCCAGCTAGGTTCCGGGAATTTTCCCTGGTCACTTTATGATAGTTTACACCGGTTTTGCCCAGGTTAGGTCCCAGTGGTCTGATATGCTCCAGGATAGGTTACAGTAGTCTATACAGTAGGTTAGGTTAGACTAATTTCCAAATTATGTTTGTAAAACGGGGCATCTCCGAGAGAAACACCATAGATGAAAAGTGACTTAGAATGGTCCAAAATAGTGGGTAATGATACTAAAATATACAGTATAGTAATCTCAGTTCTTCTGTAAATTTACCGTAATTACTGTTTGAATGTCCACTGTGCATACTGTACTTGATTGGCTTTTGTGATGGTGTTAAGAAGTATTTTTTTTGTTAAATATGAAGCAAGCAACTATATAATTCCTCCAAACTATTATAACATTAAGCAACAGATCACCATTATATTTATTAATCTGGTCTTGTTTCAGTTGGAAAGTGAGGTATTTGTGAGAAACATAATTACTTACGGTACTGTAGGTAGCCTATATATTATGTTATATAACTATGATTATATAACATTACATTAAATTACTTTGTTAATCTTGTAATTTTCCCTGTATAGATACGTACTTGAAGTGGCACACAATCAACCAGAAAACGAGAATAAATAATGTTTGCAGCATCCCTTACCAGGCTTGTTGGCCAGCATTCTAGGAATATACTGGTGAGTGATTATGTCACAATATAACATTAGGTAGTCCCATCCTTTATAATCCTCATGGATAAAGGAAACTAGACACATTTCAATGATAGAGCTGTGACAGTATAGTATTATTTAAGTAGAATTCTCATGGCGAGCAGAATTTTTTTTATGTTACAAAAGTTAAATCAATGTTATCATTTCATAAACTTTTGCTCTGGGATAACATTCAAGAAACATCACTTTAATATTAATTATTCTCTTTTCTACAAGTGTAGCAAGTTCTGAATACCTTTGTATAATATTTTTATGGTGATAAACTCCTGCAGTTATATGTCCTCATTATTATCGTAGTTAACTATAATGGATTAGAAGCTAAGAGTGAATGCTCACTATCTTCATAAAAACAGTTTCACTAAATGTTACGAAAGTTTTTGTACATGGCAAACCCAAACGGCATATTAGTTGGAAGAAATTTTATTGATCTAGAAAACAGAATATTAATTAGATTATGCCCTCAAAACTGAACTAAATTGTCAAGTAAAATTAGCCATAAACAGATTTTTTTTTAAATAGATAGCTATACCACAAAGAGCATTCTATTAGCCAGCTAGCCATGTCTGATGCAGCTAAGGTAACCCATCCTCAAAAACCAACACCCACTGGAGGAATATATAAACTAGGACAACAATGATCCAAATTAATTATACCAATATTGTAAAGGAAGCTGCCATAAGCAAATTCACCTCCAGGTTAAGCTTCTTTGCCAACTATCATCTTTCTTTCCATCCCAGTCCTTTTATAGCCCTTTCAACTCCATCCCTCTGACTCATCCATAGTTTGCATGCTTCTACCCTGCAGCACCTCACTTTCATATACATTTTTAGTCTAACTCTCACAATGTGAAAAAAAAAATTAAAGGAACATGACACAGGAGTCAAGCCAGATTGCTCCTGATTCCATTTTTAATGCAAGAAATGACTATGAATTATTATTTTATTACCTCTGACTTTCACATTGTTCAGGCTTTACTGGATAACATTTGTGGTTGCCTTTTATCTTTTATCCTCTATAGCCCCAGGCAACTGTAATATTGTTTATTGTCCTGGTATGTTTTCAGAGAATACGAGGGAAGCCCTCAGTAACTACAACAAGATGGCGCTCCAATTTACCTCTCAATACTGTTGTTCTCTTTGTACCACAACAGGAGGTAAGAATGACAATACTATTACTACAACATTTAATGAAAGTTTTATGTACAGGAATTACACTACATTCTTCACCTAAAATCCAATACTTTACCATCTTGGGAAGTATACTGCACTTGGAGGTGCAGTACTAAAATAGTAGTTTAGTACAGTGTACTGTTGTGCTGTTCTTACTGTGGATTAAAATTGGAGACTATTGAATAGACAACAATATGAAGCATATGAAAATAGTTTCAATGTGGTACCAAAAATGGTAGGGTCAAAATGTAAGGGTGCTGGTGTATTGAGTCAAATGTATACAGTAGTCACAGATAATAATGTGTGGGTTTTCCACACACATATATACTGTATAAAGAAACTAGATTATGGAACTGCTACTGTTGTTATAAATCTTTTCTTCAAATTTTATTGCAATTCATTTCTACATACTGTAGGCCTACAGTATTAGGCTAAAAAAAAGTTCTACAAAAAGAGTTAGTTAGATGATATTTACAAACTCTACTATTTTAGTACTGTATCTGAAAAGGCAAGAAGTTTTTAATGTGATTGAATTTGGCTTTCTTACAGTAGTCACAATTTCTAGTTGATTTATTGAAAAAGAGGTCAATTTATTGCTGCATCCATCACAAATTGGTACAATTGTGTACGATAATAAAATTGTGTGCTTTTCTTTCAGGCTTGGGTAGTAGAACGAATGGGAAAGTTCCACACGGTGCTGGAGCCAGGCATCAATGTTCTAATACCATTGTTAGATAGAGTTAAATATGTACAAAGCTTGAAGGAAATTGCAATTGATGTACCAAAGCAGGGTGCAATTACTGCAGGTAAGTTGAGAGTTACTGTTGAAATAAAGGTAGAGTAATATTATGGTTCAGTAATTTGTCGTTTGCAAAGGCACCATTTTAGCCTCTTAATAATATTTTTAGTGATAATGTTTTCTTTCTTGTCATTAACCTCAGACCTACAATCCTTATTGAATATTTTTAGAAGTGTTTCATTGCATTGATTTTCAGTTTAGTTAATTATTGTGCATATATACTGTGTGGGATCCTGATTTTATTAGAAATTCATGATCAACTTATTTTCAGTAATTCTCATACAGTAATAATTAGTCCACTTGGATATCATTACTCTGGTCCCCAATGCTGAAGTACCATACAGGTTTATATATATATATATATATATATATATATATATATATATATATATATATATATATATATATATATATATATATATATATATATATATAGATAGATAGATAGATAGATAGATAGATAGATGAGACAGTGGAGCTTCATGGTGTTGGTAGCATCTCTTCTGTCCACTAGATGACGACATCATATTTATACACGTCACTCTCAGGAGAGGGTAGCTACAACGTCACTCATAGCATCTTTGGAATATGGTTGGACATCTATGTTATGAGTTTATGACGATGTAGGGGTATTTTCTTGATGTGTCGGCGTAGCCAGGATACTTGGAGAACAACAAGAACCATCAGATCATCTCGGGGTGTGTGTGTGGGGGGGGGGGAAACAGACGTTTTTGCATGGACTCTATCCTGGGTCCATGAAATTTGCAGTCCATCATTGTATCTGCTCTGCCACCGGCTCCCACAAAGTACACATACTTTATAACCTCCATGTATCCTTATCCCTCAGTATTATCATCAAGACCTCATTATTCCTATTTTCATGGGAAAAAAGGGGCTCCACATACAGCAATGAAATAGATTTATTACCCAACACAAATACTTGGTTGCTCTTTGTCAGTATCTTAAACACATCAATTAACATATCTCAGATCAATAAGGTTGATTCCAATCCACCTTTACTTTATTGTCATTACTTTTGTTGTAACAAGCATTCCTACTCTGTCGCATCCACTCGTGTAGTTTTAATTACAGTATACTTTACGAACCTTCATACTGTACATAAAATTTGTTAAAGTACTGTGCTGTCTATACCATATGCTTAGTAATTGTACTGGTAATTTCATGTATGTATTGAAGGCATAGGCCTATGTAGGTATACAAATTGTAATCTTTTGTTAACTATGAATATATGGTTTCAGATAATGTGTCGCTGAATATAGATGGAGTGTTGTACCTGCGCATCAACAACCCATACCTAGCCAGCTATGGTGTAGAAGATCCAGAATTTGCCATCACTCAGTTAGCCCAAACTACCATGAGGTAAGACCCACCTCATTCCTCACCAGAGCACATTAATTATTTCATTTTTGGTGATAATAGACAGGTTTTCTTACTCTCTCTGCCAAATATGTGCTACCTTCCTTGTAAATATTTTCATCATTTTAGTAAACTCAAGGTAGGTTCTGTAATGTACTGAGAGTTAGTATATGAATTCATTGACGTAATAACTGAATATGATATAAGTGTTGAGGAGCTACCAAAGTGTTGATTCGTTTAACCACTTTAGGAAAAACCAATTGTAATGTAGAAGAAATACAAAGAACAGAGTAGAAGAGTATGTAAAGGAGAGAAACATGAGGGGGAGGGAGGGCTGGACCGAGTGAGGAAGGAGTGTTTGAACAGGGAAGACTGGAGACTTTTCTGCCGTGGCCACACCCTTGGGGGGAGTTCCCGGAGGGAGCGAGGCGTCAGAGCTATAGATAGATAGATAGAAGAAATACAAAGGATTTTACATCGTATAATCCTTGCAATATCAGTAGTGTACACAACTTGTTTCACTCAGGATGTGTTCCCCAGAATTTAAACTAATGAAGAAAAAATGATATAAATTTAGCTATGCTGTATAGTGTCTCTTGAACCTCATACCATTATAGAGGCCCCAATTACAGTATAATGCAGTATTGTGCTTTCCCTGGTTACCTATCTGTAGGGATGTTTACGTAGTGAAAGATAAATTTCTCAAAGTATTGTCTTGTATCTAGTTGTATGGATAAAGAGTCCCATCTGTGATCTCCTTTGTTTTACAGAGCAATACCTGATACAGTACATATATCTGGTATTAGATGCAGATGTCGTGTTTTACAGTGATATACTAGTACACAAAAGTACTTAACTGTATTATATTGCCTAGTGCTAGTCCTGTTAGAAAACTTATCTCAGATAATTGAGTTTTTTCTAGTCTTTGAATGCTGAGAGTGCTTTCCTGAAATACGGGAAATTGCTTAAGATTTGCTTGAAAAGGGTAAACAAATTGTCCATTCTCCACCATTGTTTAAAGTTATTGATGTACTTTTATCTTAGGTCAGAACTTGGAAAAATCTCACTTGACAAGGTGTTTCGGGAGCGTGAGAGCCTCAATATGCTTATTGTGGATGCCATCAATAAAGCATCTGAAGCCTGGGGGATTACATGTCTACGTTATGAGATCCGTGAGTTTTGTCCATTGTCCTGCTGTAGCTGTGTAAGCATTAATGGTGATATTTATTAAAAGAAGGAGAGATACAACAACTTTTCTTTACAGTACAGTGGTATATTGGTTCTCGAACATATTGTTTGAGGAAAAAATATTTTTGTTGTCGAACATAAACTCGGTTCCCGAACCAAACTGTCGTGGCCTGAATCCCCGAAATAACTTGACTGATGACATAAGGTATCTATAACTATTGTGGCTACAGTTGTTTGGATCAACCCTAAAGCATGGCCAATTGTTGCCACCTATTCTCCTTTCTCTGAACAATATAAACTTTTTCATGGAATGTAATTATCTATTTTTTCTATTCATCAATACTAATATCACTTGAAAGCCTTCTCTTCAGTGTACGAGAAGTAAGCATAAGAATATCCCAAAAATAGCAGGAATAATGTGTCCATGTGTCATTAAGTACGCTGTGATTGATAAATTGACTGTTACCAACTTCGATTCCCACACTCTCTCACCTACCATCACACCACAATACCTTATTTCATGTTTAATATACATAATTAGATATACTTCTGCAGTATTATATCCTTTTTTTTTCAAATACAGTAGTCATGTTTTTGTGTGTGCTCAGCTGTGTATGGGAAACAGATCTACAAGTGAAAGCACATGTAGTTTTGAGGGTGGGTGTGCATACGGTCAGTCGTACGCATCAAAATTAGCCCTCTGATATCTCGGATCTTTGGATAACTCGACAAGGGTCTCACCCCAGTTGTTCCGAGTTAGCAAGGGTTTATTGTATTATTATACAGGTATGAATCAGTAATATTTTTACTTAGAATGCTACATAATGCGTAAGTTTTGGAGGTCTATAACGGATCAATTCAATTTACAGTTTTCAAACAGCCTTCTGGAACGGATTAAGTTCGAGAACTGATGTACCACTGTATATTAAAGTTGAAACTATTGAATACGGTATTTCCACTGTGAAATAAGCATTTTTTCGGCTAGTATTTGTGTTTTAAATGTGTCCCACTCAATTTTTATGTTTTGATGGGAGATTGCCAAGTCATAAATTTTTTGGAATTGATTATTGCTTACCATCATCCGTAGGCATAGTTTTATGTACCATAGGATATTGGCTCCTGTTATCCACATATATTAAAGATCTGTAATAATTTTATTTGTACACACTTAGATAGTGATGTGGCTTTCTCACCTGTAATGATCTTCATGAAGCATTTTTTTAATGTTGACAGTTATATAAGATATTATGATAATAGAATGTGACACTACAGTGAAATGGAGGTGCAATACTCTACCTCCCTAATTATTAAAGTAGTAACCTCATAACAAACTTTACAGTAATATAACTAAGGACATTGCTAGTGTGTATATAATTATGTACATACTTTATACAGAATTGCAGTACAGTATACTGATGTTATTGTTTTATAGGTGACATAAGATTACCACAACGAGTGCAAGATGCCATGCAAATGCAGGTAGAAGCAGAGAGAAAGAAGAGAGCAGCCATCTTGGAGTCTGAGGGAGTGAGGGAGGCTGAGGTAATACAGAAGTTAAAAAACATTCTTAGTGGATGGTAGCATAATGATTAATACATAATCATAAAAATCCAGCTTCCCTTTTTTCAATAGATGGGAGAGCTCCAGGGCAAAGAATGGAAAGGTGAAAGCAGAAATAATGGAGGAATAGAATACCCATTAATGTGTGTCACACTCACATTCACTCCCCTCAAGTTCTAGCGTGCATGACAAAAGACCCTACATTTAATCTTGGTGAAAGGAGCCATTCCATAAACTGTCAAGTTAAATCCAGATTGGTAGCCCTATTATACACTTCTAGCCATTTTTTCACTCCAACCAATTATGCACAGGTTCTTTTGATTCATCCATTGCCAATCCTTACTTTCTTGCACACTCACTTACCACATCGTACCATCATCTAGGTCTTACCCGTCTTCTTTGCCCCTCATAATTCCACTTATTCACCATTCTCTCCATCTTAGAACACTCTCCTCTACTCTTTGATTAAGTAACATTTTGCATCAAACCCTTATAAATTTTTGTATCTTTGCTAGTACACTACCTGCATCCACAACAAAAGAATTCTGCCCAGGGGGCTGACTTTATTCTCTGTGAATACTAGCTATCCTCCACAGTGCTAGAATAAATATTGTTGTAGGATCTGGTCACTTTCTAGTGGATTTGACAAGGTCTGCCCACATGGATTAAAAATCCACGGGAGGTGTACTACTGTACAACCAGAGTTTTTTTTCTTTTCCACTGCTGTATGAACCGCCAGCACACAGGGGTGCATTATCCCTTTGCATGCAGCAGTCTAAACTCCCTCCCCCTAATGGTACCTTCAGGGCTGGTCTCATGGAAAGTGCGGCCCCACTTGTAGCTCTTCTGGTAACGTGGATTTGGGCCCACAGTACTGGCTGTGGGATCAAAGACTTTCCTCCCAATCTCCCTGGTGGTCAGAGGCCCTCAGACTCCCTGGTCCACGAAGTTCTGGTCTCATTTCCCTGGGATGTGCTTTGGTAGCCCAGGCATATAGGGCCAGCCTCTCCTTTATTTTAATTTGTTTTTTCACTGCGACCAGATCATACTGTGGGGCAGGAGGCCATTCTGCCCCGGGGGAACATCAACAACAACAACAAAAGAGTTTATTGGACAAGTCATCCATGCAGCATTTTGTATGAATATTATTTGGAATATGAATTAATGGAAGTCAATAAGGTTATCAGAATTTACTGTTGATGCCAAAAGAAAAAGAATTTCAGCTGCCATGGCACAGTGATCACAGTTGGGATCCCTTTTCTTAAAGTATTGGGTTCAAATCTATGCTATGGAGACATTTCTATGTACTGTATTTGCTCTTTTCTTAAGTCTTTTTAGATTATGTTATTTTCTTAAATACACTACCAGTGCGGTACTAATTGTTGGTAGGGACTTGTGAAGAGTACAAGTTTTTGTTAATATCTTTTAGATTAACATAGCTGAGGGCAAGAAGAAATCCCGCATCTTAGCATCTGAGGCTGTAAAGATAGAACAGATCAACAATGCTCAGGGTCAGGCTGAAGGTTTGACTGTCCTCAGTGAGGCTCTCACACATCAGCAAGGTGAGTTATTTTCTAAGGTTCTGTATATTCTTAATTTAAAGCTTTGTGATAATAAGAGCCACATGATGTGTTATAAACTGAAATGTGTTGAGTGGACAAACTTGAGCTGTGCAGCCATTGTTCAGTCATTTGGTTTCATTATACAGTAGTACTGTAACTTTTCACTGTTCTCTTCAGGTTTGAATGCAGCATCTTTGGCAGCAGCACAATCTTACATAGTAGCCTTCCAGAAGTTGTCCGAGAAGAGCAACACTTTAATCCTGCCATCCAATGTGGCTGATGTATCTGGGGTGGTTGGTTCTGCTGTCACCATGTATCGTACTCTAGCCAACAATTTCCAAGCTAGTGGAAGTATGGATCAGCAATTAAAGAACCCGACCCATTCTACCACTAAAGATGAAAATTAAAGTAGCTAGAAACAATAACTATTGTATAGAATTAACTAATAGGTAATTATTTTATGCATTGAGAGGAAAACCTATTCTTTTGCAAAGAACCTAAGCTTATATTGTTCATCAGTAAGAGTTTTACATTATAATAGCACTGTACAATACTACTTTAATTAAAATTGAATTTTTCAGTTTCAAGTGTAAAGAAATTTTTATATTACATTGTGTTTCTCTCAGAATCAGATTGTAGTGCATTTACATCAAGGATTCCCGAGGGAGAGATCCTTCCTTGAGGGATGGGAATTTTGAAGATTTCATGATAAGTCAGGACATCAGTCAGAATTTGTTGGAAATACTGTCATTGCTTGACAGTAATAAATCATATTACTGTCATGTGGTCAGCTGGAATAGTACGAAAGTGGAAAATGATCATCAGAATTTTTATTATTGATGAGAAGTGTTTTCTAACTACTCATGAAAGTATCTTTACAGGAGAATCATGAGTGTTTTACAAAATTGGGTACCTGCCTGAAAATGGTTTGGAACTGAATTTGAAATGTTCTGTTCTGATTTATTAATGAATCATGCTTAATAATTGCACTGATTACTGTAATATGGTAAAGAATTGTTTCCAGTGTATTGTTTGTATATTCTGTCAATTCGCTAAATCATTAAAATACAGACGTGCATATTACGATATTTTTAAACCAAAATAATCAAGTCAATCAAATTCTTTTTTATTCACATCCAACTTAGAGATGACCCGATGGACTGTACAGTAGCCCCCAAAACTATTGTTAAAGTGGGTTAGAAGGATGATGGGATGAACAGAAAGAAACCTTGTACCTGCCCACTTGTCGTTTCGGTACATGTCAGATACATTGTCTATTGTAACAGAATGTATAGCACTTTATTTTACGATACTTTTGAGAGCTACTGTACAGTCGGCGGGAAATGTCCTGTTGCCTCCTTTAGCGCTTTTTGAAGGATAACATAAAATCTAATTATTGAACAAGCACTTTTACCAGTACAGAATTACACTATACATGGCTTAATTGCAAAACCTCTTATGTTCTAGTTTAAGACCCTGTAAAGCTGTAGTTCCATACTTACTTTATGACTTGGCCGATTTGGCAACAACATTTGCCGCCGGCTGTACATACATAAGGAAAAACATTTCTTCAGTATCATGTTTTGTTTCTTTGGGCTACAATGGGTAATAGATAAGCAAAAATATTTTGCAATTTCATGAATTGATTTATTCATGAACTGTAGTTCCATACTTACTTTATGACTTGGCCGATTTGGCAACAACATTTGCCGCCGGCTGTACATACATAAGGAAAAACATTTCTTCAGTATCATGTTTTGTTTCTTTGGGCTACAATGGGTAATAGATAAGCAAAAATATTTTGCAATTTCATGAATTGATTTATGAGAATGTGTAACTTTAAATATAATGGTCAGAATACTCTGAGTTAAATTTTCCGAGTTAGTTATGTGCGAGAATTTCAGACAAAACAAAGTTTTTCATATAGTTTACATGTGATTCATTCAATTAACATACATTTATTGTGCAAATATCCTGTTTTGGCCATACCCCATCACCCAGCTTTTGGCAAAAGTTGGTTCTGGTTCTCCAATTTTTGGCTAACACAAATAGTATTAATTTGTTTTGGAATTAGGCAGACCTGACCTAACCTAATCTGGACCATGGCAGACTACTGGGACCTAACCTTAACAGACTGCCGGTATCTAACTTTAGTAGACTACCAGGACCTTACCTTAACAGACTACTGGGACCTAACCTTAACAGACTACTGGGACCTAACATTAGCAGACTACCAGGAATTGCGCAATGTAAGACCTACGTCAAACTTAAGGAAATTTTTTGACCATAAGAAAGTATATCCCAATGAAAATTAGATATTTCGCTCATGTGTAATTCGGAAATAATTCCTACTCTAAAGTATATTTCTCCCACACATTCGCTACATTACTTTGTGAATTATGTGTATTAAATTTCTAATGTCTCAGGAATAAAATATATAAAATTATTGTTTTGTGTAAAGCAATATTCTCATGCACATTACTGTATTATGCCTAAACTTTACCACAGTACAGTACTAATATTGGAAAAGTTTCCACCACACTTTCATTTTCTACAGGAGCTTCAGGTCTATCTATCTATCTATAGCTCTGACGCCTTGTTCCCTCCGGGAACTCCCTCCAAGGGGGTGGCCACGGCAGAAGTGTCTCCAGTTCTCCCTGTTCCAACACTCCCTCCTTACTTGTTCAAACCCTCCTCTGAACCTTACATTTCTCTCCTTTACATACTCTTCCACTCTGTTCTGCCATCTAACTGGTGGTCTGCCTCTCACCACACACCACAACTTCACTTCCATACACCTTTACAAACTCTTCACCTTGCATTCTCTCTACATGTCCAAACCATCTTACTGTATTACGCTTCACTCTCTCAGTCACTCCACACTCAATACCAAATGCCTTCTCACTCATACCACATCTCTTATACACACTCTCATTACTTTCTCCATCCCACCTACATCGGGTACACTGCAAAACTTTTTTTGCAGAGTGTACTCGACATTGGGCATGTACTATGGTGTGAGGCACTCTACATTAAAAGGGGAAATACATTGGGCATGTACTATGGTGTGAGGCACTCTGCATTAAAAGGGGAAAACATGCAGGAGTCAGTACATACTGTACCTACTTCACTCAGAGAATTGGATGTTCAGAATTGTGACTGCATCCCAATATGAACTTGATCTGCCATACAGATTAATGATAGGTTTCTCTGAGAGGATAGTGAGTCATATTTATTTTATAAAAGGGTTTGTATCTAGGCATGTATAACAAGTGAAGTGTAGTAGTGTTTTGTAACAATCTGTTCACTCGCCCAATTCTTTGTAAATACACCTAGTCAACTCTCATACTGGGATGCTGTCTTCAAACTAATATTCAAATTGTTAATTCAATGACTGAGGGAACTGAATCTTGCTTGTTTCCATCACAATTGTGGGGCATCTATAAATTGTTGGAGATGCTTCTTATGTTGCCACTCATACCAAAGGTCACTTTCCTTTAGAAAATAGTAATAATATACTCAATACTTCTTATTTATGCCATTCTGCCATAGAACAGTTCCATCTACTGAAAGCAAATTTTCTTGCTGACAAAAAACGTTGTAGGCTACAGTGTTAACGCGCCTGCCTCTCATCCGTGAGGTCGGCAGATCGAGCCTCGCCCAGGCCTGAGAGTTTTAAACTGTTTACTTGGGGGTTACTGCCATGGCTGGGCACTATGATGGGGAGTTGGGCTTGCCTGGCTGACGTTCCGGAGAGAGTCTCATCAGGGATAGCTACCATAACCCTGCAACTTTAACTTTAACTTTAAATAAGAGTGGTGCTTGCAACTATTGTATACATTTTGTATTTGTAAATTTAGTGTTTTACATACTCTTTCACTCTGTTCTGCCATCTGACTGGAGGTCTGCCTCACACCAAGTGCCACAACTTCACTTCCATAGGCCTTCTTTACAAACTCCTCACCTTGCATTCTCTCCACATGTCCAAAGTACCTCAATGTATTATGCTTCACTCTCAACCACCCCACACTCAATATCAATTGCCTTCTCACTCACTCCACATCTCTCATTATACTGTATTTTCCATCTCACGTAGTAAGTCCACATGCTCCTCTCAAGTAACTCATTTCCACAATACCTGTTCTAGACTGATAAGCCCTGCTCCATGTCCATGTCTCCGGCTTCAAAAATGTTATAAAGTTATAAACATGGACTTACATTTAAATGTTGTTTCTAATATTTGCCAATCATTAGCACGTTGTGCCTGACTGTTCTGGAAGTACTGGCATCCTTTGCATCTGCATGAAAAGAAAATAGCCTACCCCAGATAATGCACTTTTGCATATTTAGCCACTATCCCTTCATTCTGACCACCCCATACTCAGCATAGCTGTCAAATTTCCAGTCCACAAATAAAGTTAGGTTCCTATGCCACTGGTCTCAAGTTTGATTCATGTAAGAAAAAAGGTGGATATTCATGACATGTCGGTGTTGTGGAATTACTGGGTCATCCAAAGAATCCTGAAAACAGTGCACTAAATAAATTGGGCCGCTGAAATGGAGTGCACGCGAGCATCATCGTATCAAATCAAGAACTTGTTGGTACTGTAAAATGTTGAACCATTGTTGCGACTTGCGAGATGCAGTGAAATTTTTGTTTTGGGGAAGTCCACACAGGGAAATTATATAAATATTGTTCAAGAGTAATCATGGATATTTCTACCAGACGAAATATTAAAAAGACCGTCAATTTTCAAGAGTATAATAATTACAAAAAAGGCTACAGTCGCTACACCAGCTGTCATAACACCAAGGAACTGAAGAAAGGTACTAGCGGTTTTCAACCGTTATAGTTACTACAGCTGCAGGTCATCTACCTCTTCCTTCCTTGAAGTTCCTTCTCCCCCTTTCTCCCAATACTCTCATTCTTACTCCCAGTCCTACGTTTCCCTTTCCTTCATCTCTCTCTCCTCTTCCCTTACCCTCTGCCCATTTTTCCTATCTTCCACACCATTTCCGCTCCTCTCTAATATCTAACCAACCGGCAATAGAGTAGATACTATATTTACCAAATAAATCAATAGTACAGTATTTCCAGCAAAGATCAACACCTAAGGTAAGGTAAAACTTTAATTTTGGACAATATACAATCAACACATACGACATACCAAGCAGCTGCGGTAGCTGCTTGTGTGCTGTTTCTCCAGCTTCCACTTTACCTCCTAATCCATATTCCACCCAAGGATGAGATAATAATAATTATTGTCTCTCATCCTTGATTCCACCTACCCTGGCCAAAACATCTTTTCTTATACCCCAGCAGGACTGTGATTCTATCCCTGATCAACACAAAGAGTGAGATTTGCCGCTGTCTCTCATAAGTTAGTCATAACTCATGATCTAGCCACAACTGGTCCACCAGCAGGCAGTCACCCAGTGAGACTGAGAAGCAGTGACTCAAGGCAGTCAAGCAGTGCCTGGCACTGTCTGGCAGCTGGCTTCACCTTTATAACGGCACCTCGCTACTTGTACCGTACTTTTTCTCTTACTTACTCTCAGCTGAGGATCCAGCAGAATCGTAGATGGGCGCTTTTCCCAGTCCTTCACATCATGTACTGCTACGAGCTCAAAGGGGTAAATGAGTATGATATTTTATAATATGCTTGTTGATCTTTTACAGCAGGGTGGCTCCTTGTAGGCACTGAAGGGGACTAATATGTGAACTATATGTGTGTTTATTTATTAGTTTTTATAAATTCATTTACTTTTTTAGTTCATATTTGGACAATACTAGGGGGTCTTGAGCACCGAGAACCTTGCAAGATGGTTAAATATATACCGGTAGCGGTAGCCGTATTATTATAGCGAGAGCTGGAAACTATGGATTGTTGTTGTTGTCAGTAGTAGTAGGTGGGTGAGGGGTGGGGTTACCTTACCTCCTCCGTCTGTGTGTCTGTCCATCACCACAATATTGCATTCACAGAATCACAGTTACCACGGGCGGCTGCTGTTGGAGGAAGGAGTGAAGTAGGTCTCTCTCTCTCTCTCTCTCTCTCTCTCTCTTTCATATATATACATTTCTAGAGTGAACGTTCCTGATAAGAGAAAGCTACCCACACTAGCCTAATCATTTGTAGGTGCCGGTTGTTGGGCCAGAGTATACTGTATTATAATTCGGTTTGTTGTAGTTTCATTTAATTTCGTTTATTTTTCTTTCATATAATGGCCAAAATCCTTGCATAATTTAACAGGACCGAGGGTTAAGAAAACGCCATAATACTGTATTCGGTACGTATAATTATAGTCACGGTTAAGATTATTCGTTAATTTTACTCATCTTTATTGTTGTAGCCTAAGCTGCTTATCAGATGGGATAGCTTGCCTTTTAATATGTTTTACTTGTGAAAGAACATATTACTACTTATTTAAGTGTTTGTGGAGGTGCATGAGGATTCCTCTGAGATTGTGTCCTACATAACTTGATGCTAGTTTTCAGTTTCTTTGCATTATCAAAGTACAGTGTAACTTGAATTATATATTTTCCTCTGTACAGTTTCATGTAACTTACATCATCTTGGTACCATATGCCCTCTGTGCCTTGAATACCTCCTGTCCTATTCCCTGGCCTCCCAGGCTCCCAGGGTCATTGACACCACTCCAGTTCTCCACACACACTCTTTGTCAGTCTTGGGTCTCTACAGTGATGGGTTGACTGCATCGATGACAGTTTCTAAGCTCAAAAGTGTTAATTTTATAAAGGTAGAATGTAACATTAATCCAACAGAGTTTAACATGATTTTTTACTGTCATTACCCACTATTTTGGACCATTCTAAGACACTTTTCTTCTATGGTTTTCTTCCTCAAATGCCCCGTTTTCAAGATGATGTAGTAGTTTGCCCAAGTTAGGCCCCGGTTAGGTCCCGGTAGTCCCGGTAGTTTGCCCAGGTTAGGTCCCGGTAGTTTGCCCAGGTTAGATCCCGGTAGTCTGCTGTAGTCTAGGTTAGGTTAGGTCAGGTCAGGTCAGGTCAGACTAGTTTCCAAATTATGTTTGTAATGGGGCATATCTCGAAAATGGGGCATTTGAGGAAGAAAAATCATAGAAGAAATGTGTCTTAGAATGTTCCAAAATAGTGGGTAATGACAGTAAATGATCTATTATACAGTAAGGTGCACTTCGGCACTTTTATCAAAAATTCTGTTCAATTTCAAATTTTGAGACTCATAGCCCCGTCATCTTGCAGTCATTTGGCAATCTTGCTGCGTTCCTCAGAATTTCTTGACTAGTTTTGAGGCATTCGTAAGGCTGCCGTGAGCAGAGCAGAATCTCTAGCTGTTAGAAGGCATTTGTCTCAAATGTGGGATAACCTTAGATCGTCTCGCATTTGGCCGGTGAGTCGGCTGTGTGTGACATGGGCTGTTATATTAGAAAGAAACTATTATAATGAATGAGCATTTTTATACAGTATTTAGATTGTATAATTACTGTACAGTATATGACAATTAGACTTTACTGTAATGAAATGTTCTAAATCCTTGTGTCAGGAAGCAAAATACTGTACAGATTTTGTTTAAAATACTGTAGTTGGGTATGGTTGATACCAAGGATAATAGACTATAATTACCCGGTATAGTCTATTATCCTTGGTTGATACCCTTGCCATGATAGGAGTAATAATTACTGGTTGTGACAGATTTGTCCAAATACCATTATTATTACCTGTAGCCCCATGATATTGTGAACTAAGTGGTAAAATATACAATTACTTCTGACTGTTTTGCAGACTCCCTGTCCTCCTACTTGGAGAATTCAGAGTTGAGGGACATTTGCATTCTGATTGCCACTGTGTAAAGGCAACCCTTAACAGCACCACTAGATTACCAAAAGGCCATCCATGTGAACAGTTCATTCCTTGGTAATGGACATAGGTTTTCCCAGCTACAGAGTCGTTTGATTAATGATTGTTCACTTAAAGAAATTTAGAGATTTTAACATGCTTTTTCATGATAAACAATTCCCCAGATCATTCATAAATCTTCTTTGTTTTTTCTTTGTGCTTTTACTGTATGGTCATTCTTCATCTTTCTTATAAAATATGATTGTGCACTCAAAGATCAGTTTTTGAGGAGCACATTCCATCCATGTATTGTACCATAGTGGGGGAAACCTAAAATTCACATTCTGAAGGGTGTAACTTTATCCTTGTGGTGATCTTGACCTTAGTCCTCGTTCCCGAGAACACATGACTATTGTATCTAGGCACAGAATGGAAGTGAAAGTAAGGCCGTTTGAGCATTCATGTTGGCTGTTCTCAGCTTCACTACTTGAATTATGAGGAATGGTACGGTAACTATTAATGACTCTCTTCTTTCTTGCCCCCTATCTTTCCTTTTACTTCTTAACCTCTGCCCTTTCTATTGATCCTCACCCTCTTTCTGCTTTCTTCACTCTACCCTCCCATCTGTCACCTTCTCTCATCTTTTTTTTGTTCCATACCTTCCTCTTCTCTTCTCCTTTCCTGTTCTTCATCCTTTTATTACTAGTCTTCTTATTTCTCTCTATATATTTCTGGACTTTTAGTCTTGTTACTCAAAACATTGACATGTGGAAAGGTCCCTCTGACTGAGGGAACAAGCCAAGGGACCAAATTTCTGAATCACTACCGGCACATAGCCTCCATTTGAGCCTACTAACCCTTCATTCACAGGATGGTTAATGGTAAAGCAAATATCCTACTGTACTACAGTAATGTACTGTAGTGGATATATTGTTTTTCAGACAAGATACATGTATTGAAGATAAAAGATTACCAGAGCACTGAAGGTGTGCTTGACATAAACTATGCTCCCTCTATTTACACAGTCTGTACAGTATAATAATAGACTTTCTATGAAAAAAAATACAGTATCTATGGTATACTAAAATTACATATAAAACCCATTCATTTACTTAAAGTTGTCCAGTACAGTATATACATAATCTCAAGTCTCAACTATGTACAGTCGGCCTCAGGAATTCATATAGTCTAGGAGCACCACTGTGACATCAAGGGTTCGAAACAGCTAAAAAATTTAGTAGGTATGGTACATTAATTTCCTAATGCTAAATCTTTTTAGTAATAGTAATTGGCTAATTAGAATCAGTCAGCAGAACAATCCTTACAGCATGTACAGAATAAAGACCCCTTTTAACCAATACTCTTTGTACGAATTCCTGTGGCCGATTGTACATGTACAGGATATAATACCTGTTTACACATATAGCCTATACTGTATAATGTGTACAGTAGATACATACTTGTTGTGTTGTACCGGTAATGTGTTCTTAAACATGAATCAGTACCAGTACAGTATAATATACTTGTCAAGTCTCAGAATTTTGTACAGTGGAGGATATGGTGAAAGTGCGAGGTTGATTAGGAAAGGGTGGATGGAGGCAGGCAGGCAGGTAGTGATGAGGAGAGAGAAGAGGGAGAGGAGTTAAAGGAAGAAGGGGCAGACAATGAATGAGGAGGGGGAAGGAGTTTGAGAGAATAAGTACATGGAGAGAGGAGGATTAAGAGGAAAGCCATATTATAGGCAGGAAAGGATAGGTTACAGGAAAGGAGGTAGAGAAGGAAATGAGAGGAAAGGAGGCAGAGGAGGAGGGGGGATAGGAGACAGGAAGGGAGGAGGGGAAGAGTAGAAAAGGATAAGGGTCAGGAAGAGGACATAAAATGGAAGGCATGAAAGAGGGAAGGAGGTATGTAAGAAATGGTGGAATATAGAAATATACCGTATGTATAGGACACCATATAAAATAGAGTATAAATGATTGATAAGATGATAAAGAAAAAAGGGAATGTGGAAATATACTTTTAAGGAATGTAGGGAGGATGAGGTGAAGGAGGGAGGGAGGAAGGAAGGAAGGTAGGCAGGTAAAGGGGGGTGGGGGAGGCTGAGATCAGGGAAGGTAAAAAGGAAATTCCCAAGACTTTCCCTTCTCAGAAAGAATAAAAGAAAGTAAATAGTACTTCAAGGATGCACATAGCTGCAACTTTGATCTTAGATAGCAAATGTGTAGCATTATATCAATTAGGTTACATAGGCCTACCTGTAATCTTTATGGTTATGTGAGATGATGTGAAAGTTTATTTTGTGTATACTGTATAATGGGAATAAATGACAGGACCAATATAGTGAGTTATATATTGCAGTTGCTGTAACTTGTATTTTTGGAGGTAATGGTGATGTGTGGTAGTGGTGGTGGTATAGCTGCTTGGTGTTCAGTTTAGTGGTGACAGCAGTTGACTAAGGTACAGTACGTCATCATCTGGTATGATGAATCATCATCATACAACTTCAGATTGTGATGTGTGTGTGATCTTTACCTCACTGAAGTAGTTTAACTTACTGACTCAGTGAATTTAATAGGAAAACTAAATCATACAGTCTATTTGGTTAACCATGTGACTGGCTGACTCTTTGAATCTAGGCCTAATTTACTGTAGTAGCCTAAATAGTTTCTCTGATTCACAGAAACAGTTTAACTGACTTGCTGAAACAATTTGACTTGCTGTACTGACTGAAACAAGTTGACTGACTAATTGAAATGAGGAGACTGACTTACCATACTGAAACAAATCAACTGACTTACTGAAACAAGTTGACTGACTTACTGAAACAAGTCAACTGACTTACTGAAACAAGTCAACTGGCTTACTGAAACAAGTCAACTGGCTTACTGAAACAAGTCAACAGACTTACTGAAACAAGTCAACTGACTTACTGAAACAAGTTGACTGACTTACTGAAACAAGTCAACTGACTTACTGAAACAAGTCAACTGACTTACTGAAACAAGTCAACTGACTTACTGAAACAAGTCAACTGACTTACTGAAACAAGTCAACAGACTTACTGAAACAAGTCAACAGACTTATTGAATCAAGTTGACTGACTTACTGACTTACTGACTTAGTTGACTGACTTACTGACTTAGTTGACTGACTGACTTACTGACTTTGTTGACTGACTTACTGACTTTGTTGACTGACTTACTAACTTAGTTGACTGACTTACTGAATCCAGTTGACTGACTTATTGAAATGAAGAAACTGACTTACTGAAATGAGGAGACTGATTTGCTGAATCATGTTACTGACTTGCTGAGAGGAGCCTGATTTAGCCTGAGTTAGCTGATTGAACAAATTTAATAGGCAAACAATTAAATGGGTTGAGTGAGAACAGAAATTGAATTCCACTGAGCTAGACCATACCTGTCTATTTATATTACAAAGTTACTAACCAGGCTTGCTGACTTACTGAAGCATGTTGATTGAGTTACCAATTGCCTGACTTGGTGAGATAAGCTGATTGACTGATTGGGGAATACAAACAATTTGACATAGACTACTATCTGAAACAAGTTGACTGACCATTTTTTTTAGTAGCTTAACTGGTTAAGTGACTTGTTACTGTAAGTAGTGTGAGTGAATCGCTAATGCATGATATTAATTGACTGACTGACAGGTTTTCTGACTGACTTGAAACCTAACTGTTCCTGTGAGTAAATTTAACTGGTTCCTTGACTAACTGATCCTGAGGGTCACTGACTGTAACTTTTTATAGGGTATTTACAGAAATTGATTAACTAGCTGATGCGAGACTTTGAAAACTGGAAAATGGAGATTTACTGAACGGTTGATTGACATTATGATACTGGTACAGTACAGGTTAACTGCATGGTTATCTGGCAGATTGACTGACTTCCTTTCTAATTAACTGTTATAGGATATTGATGTAGGTTGATATACATGAACTGAATAATTGAACAGTACAATACTGTACTGGTAGATATAGAAAAGGAACAAAGGAGTAAATGAAAAGTAAAGTCCATGTGTTCTACTAGTGTTGACCATGTACTGTACTGGAATACCAATTCCCGACGTCACGAACCTAAGAAAAACTGCCACTTTTCACCAGATAAAATAATTGTTAACAACAAAGTTGGGGAAGTTCTCGGTCGGTGATCTCTTTCCCGCATGATTTCGGCCTCATAAAAATGTATAATTAGAGGTGAAAAACTTTTCTGATTGCTCTCATTATTTTGAACATAGGGCATTGTTCTTTCAGAAACATAGTGTTTTTTTGTTTTAAGCCAAAGGTGCAGGTATGAACTAATATAAATGTTATTAGTTCGGCCAACCCCTGTACTATTTTATGCTTGTAATTGCACACCAATTCTTATCTATGATGTTAATATAATTACTAAATAATAACATCTTTAAGTGCAGACGTACGATGTATCAGTAATTATCGCGGGGAAGATTTTACAAAATACATCTAACTCGGCCAACACTCAGTTCCCCAACTTCCATATTAAAACCGCTGGCGATCACACGCAACCCTTCAGTTAGTGACCCCGGGAATTAAGAACCATGATAATAATCTTTTGCCATAATCATGAGTTGAAGTTAATAGTTCACCACAGGACAAAGCACATTTCCAGAGCAGTCCTTTTCATGCTGCTGTCTGCTACAATTCTGCTCCAGCCTGTTCCTTTAATTTTTTCTGTTCTTTGGGATCCTTGCTTTCAAATTCCATCAGTTGGGTGACAATATTTCACTGTCATTGCCCATAGGCCTAATTATAATTCTACATGTACATCCCTGTAGAGTACTTCTCTATTTATAATGTGACCTGCTATCACCAAGTCTGTGCATCTGACTGATGATAGTGTTGACACTGTATTTTAGGTAGTCATGCCAAGCTACAAGAGCCAGAGTGAGGGGTCAGGATGGCCACAGGACGTGGGGATCCTGGCCATTGAGGTCTACTTTCCTTCTCAGTATGTAGATCAGGCAGAGCTGGAGATCTTTGATGGTGTTTCACAGGTGGGTCACATTCCTTCAAGCAGATGACATTAGTTATGGAGGTATATTTCAGATTGTCCAAGTATATTTTCAATGATAGTGTGTTCCAAATACTGAACATGTGATTTGTAGCTAGTACTGTACGATAAATGTGATATGGACAATGAATTTGCAGTTTTCAAGGGAAACCAAATGGGGACATATCCCCTACTTTACCATGAGTAGAAAAGTAAATGTTGACCCACTAATTCCTGACCAACTCTAAGAGTGCCTATAAACTTTCAGAAAAAACAGATTACAGTACAGTACTGTACAGTACAATGCATAAAGGAAATTTACAGCTGAATTGTACCTAGGCTTATCATATAGAGAAGTAGAAGATTAAACTGTCTGGTGTCCTCTCAGACAGTAAGGGACATTAAGTACAGTATATTCCATTTCAGGTTGTTTAAACCTAAGCTTTCATTGCTACACTGTTGTATGAATAATAGATTTGGTTGATGCTTGATCCATGTGTTATCAAATTGTCATAAATCCACGTATTTAAGTATCTGAGGCTTCATAAAGCCACTTGTTATGTTGCTGTGTGTGGTGTATTCCAGTAATGTAATGTACTGATATTATGTTGTAACAGGGAAAATACACGGTGGGTTTGGGGCAGTCCAAAATGGGGTTCTGCTCTGACCGGGAAGACATAAACTCGCTCTGTCTCACTGCCCTTGCACGACTCATGGAGAGGACGTGTGTTGGTGAGTTTAAGTGTACAGTATATTATTATTTTCAGGGAATTTCTCCAACTTATCTACTTTTAGCTATTACTTGTCAATAAACTAGATTTGCCATGTCAATAGAAATTTACATTTTGTTATAGCCAATTCATGTATATAAAACCTTGCTGATTCCATATTTACTCACTCACCTAATTACTTGCTCATCCTCTCAGTCATTCACTCTTCTCTGTATACTGTAGTACTGCAGTGCACTCATTTTACCTATTGTAATCTTTCCCAAACATATCACTTATATTGATAAGGCATCTTAAGATTTATGTACAGCATGTGGAACAGTGCTGTGAAAAAGTACTTTTGGTACCGGTATTTAAAAAATATATATATGTATGTAAGGGGTGCCAAACAAGGATAGCATGATAGTCCCCCCCCTCCCTGGTGAATACTGTACTAGCTAGAAATATGATGGTAATATAATTTGAAAGTACATTAGATTATTTTTCTTTGCTGTTATTAACATGTGTGCTGCTGTGTTAAACGACAGTGAAAAGAAGAGAATTATCGACTGCATCCGAGCAGTTGCATATCATGAGGCCCTTGACTTCGGTGCTTCCTCTATATCTCGGTCGTGAATTGCTCTACAGCTTGGAGGGTCCGAGGACTTTGTCAAGCATAATTGGAACAAGAGTTTGGACTATTGTGAAGTTAAGTTTGTGGGTGGTAGGTTGGAAGTTTTGTCTTCGGAGTCATAGGTCATTGCCATTGAATGATACTGCTGCCAAAAGAAAAGCTGCACACATCTTAGCCAAGAAATCCAAAAACGTTACGGGAAAACTAGGAGTCGGAAAGTTATTTGATTGTTTCATCAAAGACAAGACCTGAAGGCATGGTATGTGATTCCAAAGCCTTATAAAACCCAAATGAATATTGAAGATCACCTTTGGTCTGTGGATATATGAAAGAGAGGGACGAAGGCAGCTTTGTCCATTTGGCGATGAGTGATGAAATTTTCTTTTATGCCACAAGGAGTCCAAATTTTAGGAACGACAGAATCTGGTCACTAACTCCGGAAGTGATTCCAGATGAAGAGCATAATCATAAATTAATCAAAAGTCCTGTTGTTGGTGTTTTTGTCCTCTTCACTGCACGGCAGATGATGTGGGTGATAAAGCCTCAGGGGCAAAGTTACGATGGTCCATCATTCCCTTTTTTCAAGACTCTCAAAATGTTCTGAATATCACTCATGTTACTTTCTGCATGACAGAACACCATGCATGAAAGTGCTTCAAGCCCAGAACATTCTGAAGGATAATAACATTGACTTCTTTGGTAATGACGAGTGGCCTGGTAATTTTCCCGATCTGAATGTTTGTGAAAACATTGGATCCATCTTGAAGGACGAAATTGAAAAAAGGATGCTGTCTGAACTTCTAGCAACTCAATTTAATCGTACCAAGATGGAGGAGTACATCAGTGCTGTGCTTCAGGGAATGGAGTTCAACACAGAACTTTTTGAGTAACTTTTGTTTTCCTATCCTGCTCGTCTTCAAGCTGTTTGTAACACCAATAAAATGTGCTACCTGTTGATATTTTCATATTTTTTTTAACATGCTTAGTTTCCTCTGGGGAGGGGGGGGAATATCATTGTTTGGCACCCTTTATGATATTAGATGTGTAAAATAATTGGGTCCATGTTTATTTTAAAAGACACAAAGCAGAATCAAAATAAGTGAGTGTCATTTTGTTCCGAAATTTCCCCTCCTGAGGCCACAATACCAACAACAATACTGTATGCATTTTTCCCCAACAGGTTATGAAAACATTGGGAGATTGGAGGTAGGGACAGAGACCATTATTGACAAGTCTAAGAGTGTCAAGTCGGTGCTGATGCAATTGTTCGAGGACAGTGGCAACACTGATGTAGAGGGCATCGATACCACTAATGCTTGTTATGGTGGCACTGCAGCACTTATTAATGCTGTCAACTGGATAGAGTCAAGCTCATGGGATGGTAAGTAAGTTAAATCAAGTCAACATAAATATTTAAGTGCCAGGCAGCAGAGACTAGATAGTACTAAGGGAGGATTAGTAACTGGTTTGCCAATTAGGCTACAGTAGGTTAGTACAGTGGTAATGCGTTGGCCTCGCATCCATGAGGTCGGCAGATCGAGCCTCGCCCAGGTCTGAGACTTTAAAATTTTTTACTAGGGGGCTACTGCCATGGCTGGGCAGCATGGTGGGGAGTTGGACTTAGGCTGACTTTTGGGAGAGTAACTCATCAGAGATAGATACCAGACATGAAACCCTGCAACCTTTTAACTTTAAGTTGGGCAATCGGGGGAGCGGCTAGTTTCACACGGAAACTGGACTTAGATGCGCTTTTGGGAAAGGCCACGGATTTTGGCCACTCTTAGCCACAAAAACATGCGCTGTGGAAGCATCACATGTAAGATAATAAAAGGTGCTGATTTGGGGTTTGTAGCTCAATAGATGAATCGCGCATTGAGAACATGCATAAAATATGCGTGTATTGTTAATTTCATAGCCAGTAAGGTAAGTTTCTGATTTTTCTAAGTATGGTGCTGTACCTTGTAGCATATTTAAATTGACAGTGATGGACTGTGTAAATACATCGATCACCTATTTATTATTTTCTCCCCAAACTTTACATTACAACAACTACACGTAATCTTGCAGACTTAAACTTGACATACATGCACCTCAAGCTCACTCGTATATAATCTATCATGACATCCATTCCCTATTCATTAGCAGACCCACAAATTCCTTGCACCTTTTTTGCTTTCCCACCACGAACTTTGCACCATCCCATTACTCTGGCTCATTACATTTCAACTTTGTTTTGCATAATCCCAACACACCTAACCTCATATTGATTAAAATATTCACTATTTACAGCCTTTTTTGATGATTATTTACATAATATCAATCATATAAAATTTAAATTGGCATTGGTGATTCAGTAAATTTTGTACAAGTATTTGACGAATACAGTATTGATACTAATATGTGGTTCTTGTGTCTGTCTGCCTGTCTATTCATCTGTCCACTTGTGCACAGTTAAACCCAGGGTGCCTAGAGGGCTAAAAATTGGTCCACATAGGTAATATGGCACAAGAGAAACCATAAAATAAGTAGTGCTGACCTCTTCGGAAAGAGATGATACTGTATTGTACTATAGTAAACGTCTCGGAGACTTCATACCAGGCAAGTTATACTGTATATTCTATGTATGGTTCATGACACTTTTGGTGGTTATGCAGAGGGATATCCCAGAGGCCCCACCCTTTGAAAAAAGAGAAATGAGGTGTTGATAATGATCTAACGGGTTATTGGCAAAGCGGAACATGATCCGTTATTTTATATATATATATATATAAGTTGATCCTTATGGTTTCTTAGAGGTACTTCAGTAAACAAACAAACATAGTGATGGTTGTTGTTGAAGCTCCTCATACTGTCTGGCCAAATTGCTCTGTGTCCTTGAGGAAGGTTATGGCCTGGATTAGGTTTTTCCATTGGGCCCTCCTGGAATGCTTGTTGTGTTGTTGAAGAGTGTGGTTGTGTGCATTGCAGTCTTCTATAATGTTTTTAATAGTGTGTGGTACTGTGATGAATACTGGACAGGCATTGATGATGAAGTTGACAGTGGTGGTGGTATTGCAAGTAGCCTCGTGATAATGGTGGTAAAAGGGCAGTGCAACTAAAGTATTTCTGTGGCAGTTCCCTTTTGTCTTACTTCTCCTTTGTCAATGTTGTTCTGCTTTCTATTGTTCATCATGTGCCCCAGCCTTTCTTTTGTTATTATGAACTGAGGAAAAAATAGTATCACAGGCAGCCTATTGAGGAGGAGTCTACCTGTCAGTCAGTTTACTTGTACCATTGGATGACAGGGTTTTTCTTGTATAATTTTTATACAGTATAAAACAGCAACTGTTTTTAAATAGTTAATTAAAAGAGATTTTATCTATGGACCACAGATAGCAACAGTGGCAAATTTTATGAAGTCTACCTTTTGCTATTGGTTGTCATCTGGAAATCATAGACTTCAGGTGGATCCATACTTTGCCTGATCTAGATCTTTCTCAAGCCAGCTCTAAATTCAAGCTGTTATCAGACCTGTTTCAGGTCAGTATCCAGCTCATAAATAGTAAGGTAATTTCAAGTCATATAAAATGTATTTTAATCCTTTTTTTATCTGTTTCAAACTTATGATAAGCCTGTTTGATATGTATGCAATCTTCTCTTATGTACCTGTGTGAATCATGTAGTACAACAGGTGAGAACATGACTTAAGTAAAGCATTGTCTGTATGCTGACAGGTCGATATGCTGTGGTAGTGGCAGGAGACATTGCTGTGTATGCAAGGGGACCGGCCAGACCCACGGGTGGGGCAGGAGCAGTTGCTATGTTAATTGGGCCACATGCTCCACTTATCCTGGAGAGAGGTGAGAGATATAATCCAGACTGTTACAGTTTTGGAGTGGTCACCCAAATTTTTCTATCCTCTACATACATTATACTGTACCACTATAATATAGATTTGTGTATACAGTACAGTAAGTAAGGAATTTGTGTTTGTAAACATATTTGGTATTTTGAGAACCTAATGTTCACAAATGTAAAATATTTGACTGTACAGTTAATTTAATTTGAGTTGTCATTAATTACAAGGTGCAATGTGTTTCAGGGCTGCGTGGGAGCCACATGTGTCACGTGTATGACTTTTACAAGCCAGACCTGACCTCAGAATATCCCACAGTGGATGGAAAGCTCTCTATCCAGTGTTACCTCTCTGCCTTGGATTCTTGTTATGCTACCTACTCACGCAAGGCCAATGCCACAAAAGATGGTTAGTTTTTATTTTGTGGTTATGACTTTAACTCTCTTTCCTGGTTGGCAGAAACATCATCTATATTGTCTCTCTTGGCAGCAAGTTTGCCCACAATGTCCCTGGATCAGCTGGATGCTGTCATCTTTCACTCTCCCTTCTGCAAGCTGGTCCAGAAGTCCCTTGCTCGGCTCGCCTTCAACGACTTCCTGGCCACACCCACCGATCAGGTCATCAATAGGTACCCCGGTCTTGAGGTTTTCAGGTGAGAACAAGTACAGCAAATTTTATTCTGTCAGAGGGTGAATATCCACAGTTGATATTGTAGAGTGGTTTCCTGATTCATAATATGCATGTACAAAATGGACTGGTTGACGGTCGTGTACAAAGTTTATAATACAATAAAATGGGCACTCCTGATCATGGAGATACCAATATTTTTCCCATATGAGTTGAAATTCACGAAAAATAAGCGTAAATAAGTGGTGGAGAAACATCGTACTTCACACTGTTTCGTGACGTCACCAGCCCTATGTGTACCGACAGCTACTATGGAGTTACTACACACAACACTAATAAATCTCTTTTCTGGAGCGTTTCCACTAATGTTTTGCACTTTGGAACAAAACACCATTGCTAGCTATTGACTGGCATGGTGAAGATGAAGTATATCCTCCGTAAAAGCACAAGAATACCGCACATCTCCCCTAGACATCACAATCTCTTGCTTTCAAAGGTAATAAAGCGTTGGCGCGGCCTAGGCGTCTGGTTGTTGACATCACGAATACGCGCCATCAACTTCCATTATGTGCAACTTTGATGGCTATTATATGCCAAACAATATATTCCTTTGTCAAATAAATTACATAACAGGACAATTGAGCTTATTTATTAACGATATAAATTGTTTAATAGAACATTTTTTTGACCGTCAACCAGTCGATTCTGTGAATGTGGTCCACTTGATAGGGTAGTTTGTCTTGTATATTTAATCTAATCCTGGGCTGGAGCCCACCTACCTTTACTGAAAGTGGAATTGGGATGGTGTTGATACTGATGAGTTAGATATGTTTCTCAAGGGTTACAAGAGATCTCATTATAACATCTTTCTTACAAGATTTATGTCCTATTTTGCATTCCAGGGAAAAGAAGCTGGAAGACACCTATTTTGACCGTGATGTAGAGAAGGCATTCATGAGCCAAAGTGAGGCAGCTTTCAGAGTCAAGACCAAACCTTCCCTCTTGCTGGCCTCTCAGGTTGGCAACATGTATACCCCATCTGTCTTTGGTGGATTGGCATCACATATTTCATGGTTAGTAAGGAGTCATATGTTAGCTGTAGTGTTCATGGTTAATTTTTGTCAGAATGATTGGAAACCTATTTGCCTCCATTAGTATTGAAAGTGTGTTCTTCTAAATGATTGAAAGCTTTTCTATGTGCAATTTACTGTCAAAAGTTCTTTTCCACATACTCATTTCAAAACTCATATAATATCAGACAGGTTCTAAAGCTGTCTGTAATATTGTGGTGGCAAGTATGTACAGTATATCTGTATTTTCAAATTTAAAAATGAGTAGATGGAAAAGGACGTTTGTCTGCAACTGTACCGACTGGAATGAATGTAATGTAATTTATATCTGTTTGATTGAATGAAGAAAGGGAAGACCTTAGAAAAGATGGTACAGCATGGTGAGTATCAATGATTGAGTGAGATAGCATGGAATAAGAATAATTGAAGCAAGAGAACTTGTATGTAATAGGCAAGAGTGGAAGAGATTCACAAGGGGGATTGTACATAAGGTCTGGCAGCCTGTTTTAATGATATTCCATGGAATGACTTGATGAACCAAGGATACTTGATTTTATTTTTGTGAGGGGGAGTTGAGAAATTCATGGACTTGAAAGAGAGAGTAAATAATGATTAAGTGTCACCCATTTCATTGAGTATTTCTGTCCTTTCTTCCGGTATTTTGATTCTAATTTCCCACCCCTGATTCTGGAGCCATCCCTTGAAATGAGGTGCAGTATTTATGATGATAAAATTGTCGATGCAACATAGTTGTAATTTTTTTTAATGGTATTCTTATAAACGAACAAGTATGTCTTAATTACAGCAACACAACAGAGAGCCTTGCAGGTCAGCGGGTGGCCCTCTTTTCTTACGGGTCAGGTCTGGCAGCCACCATGTTCTCCCTGCGGGTGACTCGGGACTCACAAGGCCCTGACTCTACCCTGGCTCGTTTGGTTAACTCATTGGTTGACCTGCCCACACTTCTAGAGACTCGCACCAAGGTTGACCCTCAAGTGTTTGCCCAAACCATGCAATTAAGGGAGGAGACCCACCACAAAGGTAAGGCATATGGATGTAACTTTATTCACTTGAAATTATTGGCATGCAAAATAAACACACGTTAAATATGCACCTCTCATTCCAGTCTCATAGTCAGAGGCTGTAAAAAATAGAGATGTAGCTATGCATGTTAATACAAGCATATTCAATTGGTGGTGTATACCACCTAGAGTCATATCAACACTACGGAGGTGAGAAGATGAAGTTATGGAGTTTTGTTATTTGGGAACATATAAGGGAATGATCAGAGAGAGAGAGAGCAGTGCAGAATAAATGGGTCATAGGATCATGAACGGTAAAATTGTGAGCATGGAAGTGAATAAGAAACTGAGAAATAGTATAGTCCTGCCAACACTGACATATACATCAAAGACATTGGAATGGAATAGGATGCACCAGTCTACAGTAGGTGCAGAAAATATGAGCTAGAGAGGAGCATGTGGCTTGACAAAGTGCAATTGGGAAAATTATGGGAGTGCTTAAGAGAGAAAGCAATTGGTGTAGAGTGAGGTGGTCGAGAAAGTGAAGTGAAATACATAGAGGTTGTTTGGATACTGTGCATGGATTGACTGCAAAAGAGTATATAGAGAAAGTGTATGAGTGAAATTTAGATGTGGTGTGAGATGGGTGAATAAGGTAGAAGAGCACATGAGGTAGAAAAATTCAAGTGGAATGGGAGAGCCAGATTGAGGGATAGAGTGTTGGAACATCCCTTTTTGAGGGGAGTTTCTAAGGATCAGAGCTATAGATAGATAGATATATTGTTTTAAATAGGCTTCCTTAATTGAGATGATATTTACATTGGCTGAAGAAGTGTCATTAGCACAATAACTTTGTTAGTAACTCAACACAATGCAATATATGCTTGTACAGCCTTGGTTAAAACTCCATAAGCAGGGGGGGGGTGCAAAGCCACAGCTGATACTGAGCAGAGAGCCTGAACGAGAATAGTTTCCACACCCCTATGACCGTGGCAGCTCGCAGCTGAACAAATTGTTAGTAATGTTGTTATGGCACATTTTTTTCTTGGAATTAGAAGAGATATCTGTACCCCCATCTCATGGACTTTCAGCCATGGCTGTACAGTATAACATGCTTCCCTCCCTCATAACATCACTATACCATGTACCCCAATGCAATATAACAATCCTCTATTTACTTGTAGCACCATTCACCTTAATAATACATTGCACCCTTCTTCCCAACCCCACAGCCCCATACACCCCAAAAGGTAGTGTGGAGCTACTCTTCCCTGGGACGTGGTACCTCAACCACGTGGACGAAATGCATCGCCGCAGTTATACACGTCATCCTTACACCACTCCAGGCACTGCTGCCACCTCCACCACCTCTGCGACTATAGTTAAGGACATACCTTCCCCACTCCCTTCTGACAGGCAGGCAAGAGAACAGTTGTAAAGGGGTTACTGAATTTGCTGTCAACAATATGGAGGATTTTTATAGTTAATATGGTAGATCAATATTCTGAAAATACTCTAGGGGATTGGGAAGATACATTAATGGTTGTATACATACAAATCATTACTACCGGTATTGGTTTTGATGCTTGGCAATCATTACCATTTATATTGGGTAACCGCACAGGCTTCATTGCAGTGGTAGTGCTTCTATTTTGTAACCACATAATTAAAGGATCAAGGCTCTCCCTCACCAGGTTTGTTGGGAGGCATAGCACCCTCATGTAGCCTTAAAGGGCAGCAGTTTAGCAGAGTTGTTGCATTACCAACACTTGACAACATATTTAGTGAAATTAGCAGTTGGCTGGCTACTTTCTATTTTGACCACTATACTTAGGGCAGATTCAAAATCTATGTCATTATGTGGCTTGAACTCCAAAATCTTATGGTTGCATTTGTTGATATGCATGTTATTTAGTTATAATGAATATGCCCTCTCAATTGAAGAGGATTCTTAATAGATAATATGCCTCTATTGCCTATTTAAGTTTACAAATTGTCAGTGAAAGTTTTTCAAATTACAGACTAATCAACAAAACAACAGCCGGAAGACATTAACTGGGATCAGCACTCTCTCTAAACCAAGTTTTTACTCAGGTTATATTCTTAAGCTAGGGCATTTATTTTTTTTCATGGATTTCAATGAGAGATTAATTTCAGTTACTGCCAGGATATACGAGAAGTTAAATTGTATACCTTGGTGTGAAAGTTAGGTGGTACATAAAGGTGGTGGTTTGGGCATTGATTATTCGATTCTCAGCCACCTAACCACTTTGGTGCAGTTTCTGTACTCTTTGGAATCATGCTTCCATTATGTGAGGCCTATTGCATTCCATTGATAAACCACATATCAAGTGGAATTTCAATAATATTAAATATGCAAGGTTAAAGAAATTTCTTATTGTTTTGGTGATGAGTGCTGTTTATTGAAAATTGAATGTACAGTTGAACCTCAAAGATCCAGACTACAGTATTTAGGTGGATGACCCTGTTTAGATCTTGGAAAATCCAGATCTAACAAAGTTCTATAATTTTACTGTATATTCTACTGATCACCACATGAACAAAATTGGACAATGCAGACATGTGCCTAATGTAAATAAAAAGTCAATGACCAGTGTTGTGGATGGGTGGTAGATGATTATTTGTATCTAAGCAACTAGTTTTGTGTCTGGATCTTTGAATCTTTTACTGTACTATACTGGTACAGTACTGTACTCTTATGGCACGGTCACACGAGCAATATTTTCGGCAATTATTCACCGGCGATTTTCAGCGCTGCAGTATATTTTCGGCAATATTAACAGTGTCTGGTCACACAAGCTAGCCAAGATTTGAAGTGTATTTCGGCATTCATAGCTTGGTTTTGTGGTACAGCTCATCTCCTGCATCCCACAAATATTTCTTTTCTCTGACTAGTTGGAGCAAAGAAGCCTCAGAGGTCCAGGTCCACAATACTTTGTTGCTATTTGCCATAACAGTGACGACGAGAAGAATACAGCAGCGGGATCTGGGGGTGTAAATAGGTCATCGGCGTCGATGATCTTTATTTGTTTTCCCGCCAAACAAGATTTCCACAGCCAGTTTCTGCTGCATACTTTTGGTCAATTTTTGTCATTTCAACAGCAGACATGTATTTAATATAAATTTCTAGGCTTGATAACATTATAGATGGGTCATCAGCGTCCATTATTGTCCTCGAAATCGGCAACACAAGACGAGCAGTGTCGTGAGTGTCGTTGATGTTGCCGGTGATTTTATTGCTGAAATAGTTGCTTTACTACCAATGGCTCATAACCTAGCTTTTATTTCTTTCTGATGTTGCAAATGCTGGATTCTGTCACATTCAGTTCCACATCACAGATATTGGCTCTTGTAAACATTTTGATTTTTTTTTAAATCCCACACTTACCTCTCACAACCTTTCCAACTGTCAATATGATTTCCATTAGGGGCATTCCAATGGCAATCTCCAATCCCTCCTCTCATTGTAATATCCTCTTAACTGTCTTTAAACTTGGTCACCTGCCCCCTATATTCAGTTGCCTGTGATTTCCTTTTCCTTGCTGGAAATGGGTGGCCTTGTTCCTTATCAAGTATCCTTCAGGAGTCTAGTCAATCGCCTGTTCACTTCATCATTTCATCATATTTCTTTTGGTGTACTGGACTCCTTAACTGACAAATTTTCAATGTGGCCCACTCTACTAGGTTATATTACAGAGTGGGTTACATCACGTGTCTTCTCTCAAGAAATCATAATACAGTATGAACTAGCACCAAGTCTGGAGGGTATATTTGGCACACATATAAGAATGGAATTGGTGTAAACATGTTAGGCAGAAAAAAGGGCATGTTTTGGAGTACAGGTACACTATGTCTATATTTATGTAGAGAGAATGGACCCACTTTGTTAGGTTGGGATGATTAATAGAAGGCAAGTCCCACTTAGTCTATTTTTGGATGTATTGTATCTACAGCATACCCTTTCTTGTTATTTTAAAGTATTTGTTTTCCTAGTACATCATCATCATCATCATCATTTTCGTTTAACGTCCGTATTTTCACATTTAGGATGGGGTTGGACGGGCGATGACTGTTCTCCACATCTGTCTATCTTGTACCATATGTTCTTCTATTCCCATTAAATTCATATCTTCCATTACACACGTTTTCCACTTTTTCTTGGGCCTTCCCACCGGTCGCCGGCCCTCGACTCTCACCTCCTCCACCTCACTCAACACCCCCCCCTCCGCTCTTCTCACATGTCCAAACCATCTCGGTCTTCTCTGCCTCAACCTAACAGAAAGGTCTTCAACCCCACACATCTCTGCCACTTCACTGCTAGACCTCCCATCTTGCCACCTTATTCCTGCTATGTATCTCAGCATTCTACGGTCACAGCTGCGTATAACCTCCATCAGTCTGTTTGTCAATGCCCATGTTTCTGTTCCATACATAAGAGGAGGTCTCACCACAGGCTTCGTATGTCCTTCCTCTGGTCTTCAGCCCTATGCTGCGGTTCACCAATAAACTGGCCATTTCTCGCCATCTTCCCCATGCAGTTGCTACTCTCGCTCTTACCGCTCTTTCCACTCCTGCTTCACAGTCCAACACATCTCCCAAGTAGCAGAACTGTTGCACTTCCTCTAACACGCCTCCATTTACCATCAACCCGGCATCCTCTTCATCACAGTTTGTGACAAAAGTGTTTCCCAGTTATGTGTTTGTTCACATAGGCCTTGGTTGGACTTTTATTTTTGTGCTGTATATCCCATGTATGTGTGTCTATGCTTTATATAGATTCCATTGTGAAGCTGTAGCTTCTATTGTCCTTGTTATCATTGACCACTGTGTGTATTATGTGCTCACTCAGTAATTTTATACTACTTGTTTAGTTCCATGTGCTTGACTCCATATATTTGTCCATTTTCTTATAAAGTCATAGTACCTAATGCCCTTTATAGCCTGGTACTTGTTTTCTTTCCATGATTATACTTCATATGACCCTAAGCATTGTAGCTGAACAAAGAATGCAATAAAGTCTATTTAGGAAAGGTTACACTTCCTTAGATTTTGAAAAATATATAAACTTGGTATATGTAACAGCTATATATTAACATAATTATAAAGTACTTAATTATTATAATACAATTTTACTTTATTACTCCAGTGTGTATCTCACAGCTCCCTCATATTTATTTACCAGTCTCATTCATTAATACAAATAGACTTTACTCTACTTTCAAGGCTGTTTATGTTGTACTAACTAGTCTACTATGGTGAGGGAAAGTAAAATGAAGACTCCTCCTCCAAGCACATGGAAAAAAGAACATTAAAAAGGCAAGTACAAACACAAAATGGATAAATGAGAATGTAGACACATGGCAGAAGGGGCCCAACAATATGGAGGGTAAGAAGAAAAATGTACAATTGAGCAGACAAAGATCAAAATGATTTAAGTGCTGTCGGTAATTCTTTCAATAAATACCCTTAAATCTCATACAGTTTATACACTTCTTTGCAGACGTACAATCCCTCATGTTATGGTTACCAGCACACTTGGCACAGATTGAATCTTCTCCCTTTGCCTTGGATACACATTTCTGAACAATATGGCCAAACCTTTGACAAAATAAGACAGTAAACTTTTTACAACGTCTAATGTCTTTGTTGAGGATTATTCTTTTTTTTTCTTCTTGTTGATAAGGAAGCACTATTGAAGTCCAAAACTTACACTACTGTATAATATATAATCATATTTTATCCTTATAAATAGGTTACAGTAATATACTTGAACAAATAACAGGTGTTTCATAATGCCACAAAGTAATCCACATCATCCATGGATAAAGATAAGGGACAGGGTCACAGGGTATGAATTCAAACTCAAGATACAGTACTTATTTAGTGAAGTCATATGCCATTTCAACCCAAATTGAATGTCTGCCAATGTGACATTGAACCTGAGCCTCTGGGTTGACGCATGCAATCAATACCACTATACTGACAGGGCTCCAGTTAAGTCATAGAGAATTACAGAAGAAATACCGTGGATCAGACGATAGTTCTATGTACTTTAAATAGAACCATTGTACTTGTCATTGTTATCACCAAGATACTGTGGCCCGTACTAAGAGTCAGGAAGGTCGAGGCAAAGGTATAACCTTCGACCCTACCTTTGCCTTGACCTTCAATCCTTACCACTAGTCATTTGTCCTAGCCGTTCCTACCAGCCCACCACCTCCCCCTCCTTACCTTACTCCCCTAACTTGAATAATATATTGTATATTGCTTATTTTTATAATAATACAGTATAATTTACACTATATTCATGTAAATAACAATATTATAATACTTTTCTATACATATAGAGAACCATTTCAATAACTACTCAAATAATACAGGAAATATAACAGTATATTGAAGCAGGAGAGCGGGATAACATCCTCTCCCTCCTATGTTTTTATACAACTGAAGGAAAGATATGATAACCGTTAATATATATATAGATGATCTGTATTGCCAATATTATTGTAAATTAATACACATTGCCTCTCAATTTGTGTAAAACAGCATTATAATTTTGTTATATACATGTATGCTGTGTAAATTACTTAGTACAGCAAAGTATTATTATAAAATTAAAGAATAGACAAAAATAATTCAAGTAACGGGAGGAGGGTAAGGAGGAGATGGGGGATGGGCTAGGCTGACTGTAGGGTGGGAGGGTAGCCTATTAGCCAATAACATAACATTATTATACTCATCTCACCTCCTCTATTTCATCTTTCATAGTCTTAGATGACGTGCTCACTCTACAACATTTGTATTATCATGAGAAAAGCAGTATATCATACCTATTAACTGATGGTATTGCCCTGGTGACCGAAGCTGTTCCCAGGGACTCGCGCCCCCTCGGGGGGGTGTTGTGACGGGTTGGCCCCCATAGCTTCCTTCCTTGGCAGCTCTGGGAGGTGATCCCACGACGTAGACGCCGCCACTCCTTCCAAAATCACCGAGCGCCTCATAATTAAACTTATTACACCACACATCCCCCTTGCAAACTCACAGCACGGCTTCAGACCATTACACTCAACTAACACCCTTCTTACAGACCTCACACAAAGAATTTTTGATGGCATCAACTCAGATAGGCCCCCACACAGAACACTCTGAGTTACACTAGACATTAGTAAAGCATTTGATGCCATCCCCCGCCACATCCTCACAAACAAAATATACAACACAAACATGCACAACAACACCAAAAGATGGCTGGCCAACTTCTTGGGAGGTAGAATAGCCCATGTAACATTTGCTGGTCAGACATCTAACATCAAAAACTTCACCAATGGTGTCCCTCAAGGATCTGTACTTTCACCCACCCTTTTCAACTTATACATGCATGACATACCAATACCCCAGGCACCACAAATACACGTAACCTCTTACGCAGACGACATAACACTCACATGTACACACAGAAACGCAGACACAGCCATTCTCATCCTCCAGCCTTACCTCAACATACTTAATACCTGGTTCACCACTAATAGACTTATAATAGCACCCACCAAGTCAACTGTCACCCTTCTCACCAACTGGAATGCAGAACACCGCAACACACCACACCTCACCATAAACAACACACACACACACACAAAATACTTGGCATAACCTACAATACATCCATGTCATTCAAACAACACATCTCGACCATCAAAAACAAATGCATGAACAGACTTAAAGCCCTCAGATCACTTGCCAGCACAACATTTGGACATAACAAAGAATCTACAATTACAGTATACAAACAATATATTTGATCAGTGATGGACTATGCAAGCCCTGCCTGGGCTTCAAACCTTGCGGAGACTCACCACAACACCCTACAGACCATACAGAACAGAGCCCTAAAGATAATCACAGGCTGCATAGCTACCACACCTACAGATCACTTGCATCATGAAACCAAAGTCCTTAAAATCAAGGACCATCTTAACATGAGAGGCACACAAACACTTGCTGCAGCCTCCACAAACCCACAACATCCACTACACTACATGGCACAACACCCACACATGCCAAGAAACATCAAAATAACACCTAGCACACAAATACTATCATCTCTTACACCATGCCCACCCCAAACCAATCTCCAAAAACACATCCATACTCAAATCACTCATCAGTCCATCCAAACACTCAAAAACAACTCACAGCTGCATGCACGACCTCCTGACATCCATCCATCTGAATCCTCCCTTCCCCGTGAGGACAGAGTCCACCTGGCCAGGCTGCATTGTGGCCACCACCCGGCCCTTCTGACATATCAGAAGAGGCTGAATGAAGCCACTGCGGATGCCTGTCCAGGATGCAACACAGCACCCCATACTATTAAACACATTATTGAAGACTGCAATACACACAACCACACTCGCCAACAACACAACATACACTCTCTGAGGGCACTGTGGGAAAGCCCGGTTCAGGCCATGGCTTCCTCAGGAGCTCGGGGCTGCTCGGCCAGACAGCTTGAGGAACTTCAACAACAACAACAACCTATTAACTGAAAATATGACTTTGAAAACTGTCAGATGACAATCATTCAATGACAAGCAAAACCTCCTTCCCGAGATTACCCAAATTCATGGAGGAATTCGTAAGTGTTATAAATATCTCGCACATATTCCCCGAAACAAAAGTATCGACTTAACACCTTTTCATACATTATCTGATGTTGTTTTCAGTTCATCATATCTATTTTTTCTCAGTAGTTTTGTATAAGTTTGGAAATAATTGTGGAAGGTCAGCGGGAAGACACGGGTATACCCTTGCCTTCCCTTCGACCTTCCTATAGACCTTCGTTCCAATAACGGCTCTGACTATTGGTACACTAATGCCTTCCCCTGTACCTTCCACCCTCGACCTTCCTGACTCTTAGTACGGGCTTGTATGTCATGGGTTAGAGCCATTAGATGATGCTAAAGGTGGCCACACATGCTCAGTCCGCTTCAAAGCCAGGCCGGAAAGTGGGCTGGGCTTAGGCGGCCTGATGTACACACACATGCTCAGGCAACCTGTTCAAAAATTGTCAGTTCGGGTCTGACTGTCAATGCATGATGACCTAGGTGGTTTCTGACAGGGATCTACATCTCCTTGCAGTGTGTGCTGTTTCATGCAATAGCATCATTAAACAGAAGAGATCACATAAAAAAAGGAGGGTATGGGTGAAAGACTGACTACAAATGAGAGCAGAATGTACAAAGAGGAATGCATTATTAACGACATATTGTACCGTATATTGCATTGCTATCATTATAGTGAAAACATTTGAGTGACAGGTTGGTGACAACCTGTTTAACATTAATCAATGTTGGAATCATGAGAGCAATGCCAGATACTGTTTATTGTGTCTGTTTGTCTATACTGTACAGTATAATGTATAATGGCACAGGGGCTTCTGATACAATTGAGGCATTGTATCTGATTTCTCAAGGTGCCAACCAAATTGATGCAGAGCAACACACCCCTCCTGTGACCAGCAGCACACTGAGCATGCCTGGAGGCCTTGTCTCTGGCATCCACACATAGACAGGCCTGCAGTCCTCGCCGGAGAAAAATTCAAACAGAGTTTAACTTTACTCCGGCCACACCTTTCTCGTCCCGCAGAAAAACAGCCCCACACACGCTACGATTTGCTCAAGCCCCACCCACTTTCCGGCCCGGCCTTGAGGCGGACTGAGCGTGTGTGGCCGCCGTAATAAATACTGATACAACTGCTCCAAAGATGTCAAATGGAGCATCATGCTATTCACCATCATCACAGTAAAACTGTCATGGGCTATGTGATGAGAATGATTGGTATAATCATCACCAGTTCGTAACATGAATTATACTCTACATGGGATTATTTCTCATTTCCAAAAGCAAAAATACCATTGACTTTACAATGGTTCAGTACATTTTAAGTAAAGACATCATGATGATGATAATCATAAAGTGACCATGATTTGCTTTGCATGTAAACCTCACAGTAAGGCAAAATATTTTAATGCCAACATTAACATCACTACTAATACTACTCCTTAAATAACATGGCCCCTTAATTTGAGGAATATACAAGGCTAAAAACTAATATCTCGACTAATATTAACACAATGACAAAACAATAACATCATGGTAGAATATTGAATGGCTAATATAGTTTTTATAATACTGTGACTGCATAAATACTTGTTCATATAATGGATATCTTAGCTATTGTTTATGGACTGAGATTCCGACAAATGACAATCATAAAATAATATATTCATTAATTTTTTTTCTGTTTGACTAACTTATAAGGACTACTGTATAGAGGAATTTCTGAACTTAAATAGGACAGCCAGGAAATAACAATTATTATACAGTACAGTACTACAAAATACACTCCATATAATTGTACAAGTACTGTATATAGTATACTGAGAGGTCAAGGCAGCTATGCCAATTTACAAATAACACTTTATACAGTGTAAAGTTAGTCCCTCTTAAACTATTGAGAACCTTTACAGTAATAATAGGAATTGACTGTAACACCATACAGCTTTTTAAGGCTCAAATTTTTGTTATACAATAATGGAGATAATGTCTGACAATTTTTACCTCCCATAGGTACTGGTTTCTCTCTTACACTAATGTACAAAAGTTTTATATAGTTAAAATATCTTTAGCAAAATCAATGTAACAACAATGCACATGGTAACGAAAAACGGACATATCTTCCAAACAAACGCATAATCCTAGAAGAGTTGTACTGTACCTCCCTCCTCCTTTCTCTAGCTTCCGCTCTCTGCTTCCCCCCCTATTTGTCTTCCTTGTCCACTACCCACCACCTCTGCTCTAACACTCTGTCACACCTACATACAAATACAGTCGACTCCCCACTTGTCAGTCCAATATCTGAAATGTACACAACTCCACCAGAACAATACTGTACACTTGTCTGAAAGTCACATGGATTTTCCTTACCATTCTCCATTCACATGACAATTTACATACAATAATTACTAATAATTATGTAAAAATAATTAAATAATAAATAAAAAAATAATAAAATGGTGGCATGAAAAGCAGTCTTAAAGTTACTGTAGTAAGAAACATCTTTACTAATACTGTACCATATTAGCTGATTTTTCGTAACATCTTTATTCTATCCTTATAGCCAAAAACAAAAATAAAAGACCATGCGCCCAGACATGCAATTATTAGTAATGGAGTCGCTCCACCATGCTAGAGAAACCTATTCTTAAACGAAATGCAATATCTACCTCTCTACAGTACTGTGCTTTTAGGACTTACAAAAAGAGTTTATCTGTACAGGTAGTACTGTACGGTGTTTAGATATTTGAAAATTGTGCGCGTTACAAATTTTTAATAGTTTTTGGTAGTTCACTTAATGTGATGTGACAGTTCAGACTATCTTCTCTGATAATTATTATTATTATTTCAATTCACTGTTTTACAGAACTTTGAGTGAAATTTGGGAAGCTATGTACTTTAGACACCATTATCGGTATTCATATCATGTTTAAAACTCATTTGTATACTGGTAGTTATTTCAGGTAAGACTCGATTATTTTATGTCCAGTTTGTCCGTAATTCATGCTAAAACTCAGTTACAATTTATTCATGTTTAAGCACTGTTACTCTCAAGTATAATTGCAATATGCACTAGTTCATTCTTAATGGTAGTATTATATTGTGGTTTAACCTGAGGATAGAATGAATACAGTATGTTCTGAAACATCAGCTGCATTACATTAGTAAAGATTAGTAAAGATGGATTAGTAAAGAATTGCGCAGTGGCAATATCGTAACCAATGAGGTTAAGAGGTGCGGCCACTGGGCACAAGCTAACATCAGCTATTGGGAAAATTTCAAAACACCTCGGTGACCTACCCTTCCCCAGGAAGGGTAGGTAAGTCTCACCCCGCCTCCACGCGGTAACCTCGGGTGACACCTCCCTAATTTTAATTTTATTTTATTGTAACTTGGAGGTGAAGCTAAAGGGGGAGGCGGTGTGGGGACAGTTTAGGTTCCCCACATATAGGTTTTAAATTTTTTGTAAATTTTTTTGTATTGTATATATTTTAAGTGGATGATTGTAGTTTTCTTTTATTTTATGTATTGCTGTGGTGTTTTTAATTTATGACAATGCTGGTGGCCCGTGTCCCTCCGGGAATGAGCGCTGCGTTGGCCTTGCCAGCCACCAGCGGCCCCCCAATGGGGGGGAGGACGGCTGCGGCTAGTGGCGGGGAGGGGTCTCCGGTCTGTCCTGTAGGGGACAAGGGAGGGGAAGAATGCTTGAGAGTAGTTGGAATTAATGTGAATGGAATGACGAATGAAGTGAAAAGGAGAGAGATAGTAGAGTGTACGAGGAGGAGTAGGATAGATGTATGTGGAATAACAGAGACACATGTGAAAGGATGGGGTTTGGAAGAGAGTGGGGATGGAGGGAAGAGTGTGTTGTGGGAAGGAATGGAAGGAGGTGTAGCATGGACAGGTATGGATGAAAAGAGTAAAGGGAGGGGAAAAGAAGGATGTGCATTGTTGGTGTCTGGGAGGGTGTGGAAAGGAATAGATGGACATGGAAGGAAGGGTACAAGAATAGTATGGATGACTGGAAAGATTGGGATTGTTAAGTATGCTTGGGTCTGCGCATATGCTCCGGTAAATGCGCAGACCAAAGTAGGAAAGGAGAAAATGAGAGAGTTCTGGAATGATTTGATTGACTGCCTGAGGATATTTGAGAGTGGGAGGAGGATAGTGATGATAGGAGACATGAATGGGAAAGTAGGGAATGAGAAAAGAGGAAGTGTAGTAGGCAAGTGGGGTGTGAATGGAATAAATGAGAATGGTGAGTGCCTGGTGGATCTGTGTGCCGAGGCGGGGTTGTTCCTCGCCAACACCTGCTTCGAGCACAAACTGATCCACAGGTACACTTGGAAGAGGAGAGATGAAAGAGGTGAGCAGATGAGTCTGATTGATTATGTAGCTGTGGATGAAAGACTGAGAAAAGATGTGTTGGATGCAAGAGTGGTAAGAGGCATGTTCCAGTGCTCTGACCACTATGCGGTGTTGGCGAGAATTAGGGTCCGGGCAAAGTGGGAGTATGGTAGGAAGGATAGAGGGGGGAATGAAAGGGAGGTAGCAAATGGAAGATTGAATGATGTTGAGTACGGAGAGGTTTATAAGAGGAGGGTGGGTGAGATGCTGGAGGATGCAAGGCTGAGTATGGGGGAGGGAGTGGGAGTGAATGATGCGTATGAGATGTTCAAGAATATAGTGATGAAGACAGCAGCAGGGGTTGTGGGTTATAAGGCACAGAAGAGGGGCAAGAAAGGGAGTGCATGGTGGACGGAAGAAATGAAAGATGCTGTAGATGAGAAAAGGAAAGCATATAGGAGAACATTGCAAAGGAATGTGTCTGAAGAAGTGAGAGAGAGATGGAAGAGAGATTATAATGCATGTAAGAGACAAGTGAAGAGGATGGTGAGTGAGAGTAAAAGGAGAGTGGATGAGGAATTTGGTAGGAAACTAAGTGAAAAGTTTAGAGAGAACAAGAAATTATTTTGGAAGGAGGTAAAAAAAGAGAGAGGAGAAGGAAAGTCTGGTAGCGTGAGAATGAAGAGAGAGGATGGAGTTACGGTGAGTAGAAGTGAGGAAGTGAGAGAAGTGTGGAAGAGGCATTTTGATCGTTTGATGAATGAGGGGACGGGAGGGGAGGCAGTGGTGACATGCATGGGGATGGAGGCAGGTAGTAGAAGACAGGATGCTCAGGGAGAATTAGGAAGGGAAGAGATTAGGAAAGCAATAGGCAAGTTGAAGATGGGAAAGGCACCGGGGGTAGATGGGATAACTGCTGAAATGTTAAAGTATGGGGGGGAGGTAGTGGTGGAGTGGATGTTGCTTATATGTACATTGGCTTGGAGGCAGGGAGAGGTGCCAGAGGATTGGAGGAGGGCTAGTATTGTACCGTTGTATAAGGGGAAGGGGAGTAAGGAGGAATGTGGTAGTTATAGGGGAATAAGCCTTCTTAGTGTACCGGGGAAGGTGTATGGAAAGGTTCTAACTGAGAGACTGATGGAAGTGACAGGGAATAAAGTTGGTGAGGAACAGGGAGGGTTCAGAAAGGGTAGAGGATGTGTGGACCAGATATTTGCGCTAAAATCGATAGTGGAGAAATATATAGGGAAGGGTAAGAAGTTGTATGCTGCCTTCATGGACTTGGAGAAGGCATACGATAGGGTTGATAGGAGAGCTATGTCAGAGGTGTTGAGAATATATGGTGTTGGGGGATCTCTACTGAAAGGTATTGAGGCTTTTTATGCAGATGCAAAAGCATGTGTGCGGGTAGAGGGTGTTCTGAGTGAGAGTTTTAATATTAGTGTAGGGCTGAGACAGGGATGTGTTATGTCACCATGGTTGTTCAATATATATATGGATGGGTGTATGAGAGAGATGAAAGCCAAAGTGAATGGTCTGGGGGTGAAGTTGAGGCTGAATGAAGTAAATTGGTCCTTGGCGGCAAGTTTGTTTGCAGATGACACTGTGCTGATGGCTGAGAGTGAAAGGGAGTTGCAGAGAGTGGTGGACGAATTTCAGTCTGTATGTAAGCGAAGGAAACTGAAGGTGAATGTGGGTAAAAGTAAAGTGATGGTGTTTGAGAGAGCAGAAACTGAAGTGATTGACTTTGCTACACCTTACAGAGTGGAAGTACCAACTGGGACGAAGTGTGAGATAACCCTAAGGGGTGAGAGGATGGAGGAAGTGAATGAGTTTAAGTACCTGGGGACAGTTATGTGTAAACATGGAAGTATGGAAGGAGAAATTAGGGAGAGAGCAGTGAAGGGTAGACAGGTCATAGGATCACTGGGGAGGATAATGAAGGGTAGAAGTGTGAGTATGGAAGTGAAAAGGGGACTAAGGAACAGTATAATCTTGCCAACACTGACGTATGCGTCGGAGACCTGGACATGGAGTAGGGCTCATCAGTCAAGAATAGGTGCTGTGGAAATGAGTTATCTGAGAGGTGCATGTGGACTGACAATGTGGGATGGAGAAAGTAATGAGAGTGTGTATAAGAGATGTGGTATGAGTGAGAAGGCAATTGGTATTGAGTGTGGAGTGGTTGAGAGAGTGAAACGTAATACTTTGAGGTGGTTTGGACATGTAGAGAGAATGCAAGGTGAGGAGTTTGTAAAGAAGGTGTATGGAAGTGAAGTTGAGGGATGTGGTGTGAGAGGCAGACCACCAGTTAGATGGCAGAACAGAGTGGAAGAGTATGTGAAGGAGAGAAACGTGAGGGGGAGGGGAGGGCTGGACCAAGTAAGGAGGGAGTGTTGGAACAGGGTAGACTGGAGACTTTTCTGCCGTGGCCACCCCCTTCGGGGGAGTTCCCGGAGGGAACGAGGCGTCAGAGCTATAGATAGATAGATAGAAGATGTTCCATTTCATGACAGTTTTCATACTGGTTAATACATCAGCTATATTAATTACAACAAGACAGTATGATTCACAAGCATGCATTAAATGTTTGTGTACTAGATTCTAATAATTTCAACAATCTGGTTATATATATAAATATAGAATCTAGATATATTACAGTACATATAATATATTCTCAATAAGGCAGAGAGATTTGTGTGTCCTACAAAGACCACATAAATACAGCATGCATCAACACACCATGCATTATACCAGCTACAGTAAAGTAACATGATAACATTATATTCTGAGGCATTTTACATTCACATTGCATTAGTAACTGGTTATATCAAAAGTATATTTATAATTTTCATTAAATAATAATTTTCACACATCCCTAAATTTAACTCATGTTATGAACTCTCGAGTCTAAAGAGCATGAAAAGATTAGGTGGTAAAATTGTCAGAAAGGTTGAAGGCAACTGATTTCTCTTAAGGGAAGTCGAGAAACAAATTACTGTACTTCAGTATATTCTTATTATATGGTCTGTTTTGTTGCAGTTAGGAGGTGTATCGGCAGTATCTGAGTGGTGAGGGTTATTGATTTATAGAGCTGTTGGTCCACACTGTCTGGGGGTTGAATTTCAGCAAGGGAAGTTAGGGTGAGTGAACTTGGCTCCATATCCACCCTTTCAAGGTTGATTGGCAATATGAATCCCAAGAGAAGGATAATTTGGAAATCTAGATGATGCAATTGTGTCTCATTTCAACCACACGGAATACTGTATACTGTATAATATGGTGGCCATAATTTCTCGCCACTGATTTAGATCTGACAAAATTTATTATGCGTCTAGGCTAACTTTAAAGATGATCAGACTACTTATTCCCACCCACTCAGCTTGTTTTAACTGTCACTCTTTACACCACCGCTGCAGCCAAACTAGATGTCAAATGAAGTTCATTCTGCTTTCATCTAAATGCTGAAGTGTTGCAGTTTATGATGGCACTTTCAGTTTTTTTCTAACATCATTATAGTAGTTACAGAATTATTGATAGTATTTTAAATTGGGCATACAAAAGCTATTCTGCCCATCAGCCACAGTCAGCAATCAGGATTTGCCAGACATGTATGAGTTAAAATAAGGTATAATACAGTACAGTACAGTGGACTCTCCAATAACGCGGTAGTTACGTTCCTGGAGACGTCGCGTTATTAAAAAACGCGTTATTTAAACTTAATTTCCGCATAGGAAACAATGGTAATAGTGGGGGTTGCGTTCCTGGACAATGCAAAAGTCTACCTTTTGGGGATTTTGTTACTCTAATGTATGAATAGTAGAGTCAAACTAAAGTATGTAGTTGGTGACTCAAACAACAAAAACCCACATTCTCGTTTTATTTATATTTGTAAAGTAACGGTACACTTTCCTTCACATTTAACACTCGTCACTCCAGTCTGCCTACTCACCCCGCTCTCCCTCCCCACCCCTCTCTCCCTCCCCACCCCGCTCTCCCTCCCCACCCCGCTCTCCCTCCCCACCCCTCTCTCCCTCCCCACCCCTCTCTCCCTCCTCACTCTGTGTTTCCTCCACATCCCGCTCTCCTTCCTCACTCCGCTCTCCCTCCCTACCCCGCTCTCCCTCCTCACTCTGTGTTTCCTCCACATCCCGCTCTCCTTCCTCACTCCGCTCTCCCTCCACACCCCACTCTCCCTCCACACCTCCTCGCTCTCCTTCCACACTCGTGTTACCTTCCTCTGACACCACATCTGTCTTCCTTTTAAAGAATTGATCAAGTCGTGTCTGTTTGGTCAGAGAGCGGGCCTGAGCAGCTCACCCTGCTTCCCGCCAAAAGTAGTGTGGGTAAGCGGGTGAGCGTGGCCGCGTTAAATCGAACAAATAATGTTATTTAATCATATCCCCCCTATATATTATACCGCGTTGAATCAAAACCGCGTTACTCAAAACCGCGTTATTGGAGAGTCCACTGTACAGTAAATGCTATAAATTTAACATCATGGACAGTTGCCGCCACTAGTAACAAGCAAAGCATCAGGTAGGTTTGGCGAAATGTGGCACCACTTTTGTTTGTTTATTATAGTGTACTGTACAGTAATAGTAAATGAATGGACGGAACCCATCCCCACCATAGTACGCACTATACAGTATGTACTACTGAGTAAATAAATACTGTGGTGCCACATTTTGCCAAATCCATCAGACATTTTTGCTCATTTCAAATCCATAAAATACTATCACTTATAGCCATCCTGTTTCTCTTATGAAAAAAATAATACAGGACTGACTAAGGTTGCATTAAATTTTTATCAACTCTTTAATCTTGAGATGATGTTACAGTTTCAATCATCTGCAATTGGTCCAAATAACTGTTTATGGATTACTGGAATATTGTGCTACCCCTGAATACCCCAATCCTTCTCTGACAATAAATATACTGTAATTTGAGGGTTAAACAACAGCTCATAACAGGCATTTTCTATAATTCAAGAGAGATTCTGTGTTGGAGAGAAGTATGCACTCTTGTGTTAAAAAAAAATTACTATCTAATTTTATTCACACTAACAATGGCATAAATCTTGGATAATGCAAGTGAACTTACAATATGTCAGTTAATTCAAAATGTCACAAGAATATTCATGTAATTCAAGTTTAAAGGTCACATGTATGACTGAAATGTAATGGACAACATCAGGGGCTCCTGGCAAAGTACCATCTTCACCTTAAAAATTAAGTGAATACTAAAAAAGTCTTAATACAAATGGCAAGGTATCATTGTGACCCATCCAACTATGAGGTACAGTAACAGTGTGGAGGGTATTGTGTGGTTAATCCCAGTTTGACACAACTGTTGTCTCCTTATACATCAATTGCCATGAATGGAAAAATTTAACAACTACAGTATACCTGTAATTCAAACTGCACACTGTTATCTAATAATAGCTCTAGTCGAGGTGGACAAGGCTGATATACTGGTGGTTCATCTTTTTGGTACATCTTTTTGGTACATGAAGACATTCCATCTGGCTGTCAGACAGGCTGGATCCTAAACCTCATTTCTACCTGCATACATGGTAAATCAGCTTGCATATACAGTACAGTATTCACAATGTATACATTCACTTGCACATAGCCCACGCACCCATGCATTCACATACACACACACATGCATGCATATACTGTACAAACATACAATCACACATGCTCACATTTCTTACATCCACAATAATTCATCAATTTTAGGAACTAAACCATCATTTCATTTTCTGGCAGTTGGGGCAGCTGATGGGTCACGGATATAAAAATGTTCAGTGTCTTTGGGAGGAGAAGTGGTGAGGACAGTTTGCTCGCCATTTTTCAGTTTGATGGGTTCTTGTTTGTGTGTGCTGACCAGTTCTTCAATTGTAGTGAAGGTCTGTATGAGTGCCAGGCAACACAGGTGAGCCAATAAAATACACCATTAGATGTGAAAAGTCTAAATGAATAAAACAGTTAAGATCATACACTAATTGATTTTTGTTGTTGTCTGATGTCAAATTCTCTCTGGGTACTCTCTTCTAAAGAGTGCTGGTTAAAACAGAAATATTTCCAATTTTCTCTAGTCATAAGGGTAAGATATGTACAGTTGTCTACACTTACAACTGGTACAGTCAGCATTATTAGTCTTCTTCTCCTGTACCAGTTGTAAGTGCTGGCAATTGTATGCTCTACTAGAGTTTAACCTGGACTACTGTACAGGTACAGTACATGTAATCCCATAAAACTGGTAAACATAGGTGTTTATCTTCCTTTCCCATATTTAACTTGTATTTTTAACTACAGTAAAGTATTTCCATAATAAACATGGACATATTCACTATTTTGTTTTCTTAAATGATGAAGAGACAACATACAATAAATAAAAAATAACCAATAAAATTTATAAACAATGGGAGATGATAATGCAGAGATGAAGAGGGAAAGATAGAGGAGAGAAGAGAAACTGAGAAACCCATTGGATAGTAGTGAAAAAGTTATGAAATAGGTTTATAAATCAGATGTTAACAGACTGAAAGGGAGACAAGAGACCAAGAATTATATGAAAAATCACCCTGCGTGTAGGATGGGAGTTGTCTGCTGATACATGACATGTTGGCAAATCATCTGTTGCCATGCCAGTGTTTAATGCACCTATCAATAAATAGATATATGAGTAGACAGACTGACAGATAAATGAACATTAATACACAACTAGATAAACAGGTGTGTAACAAAGAAAGAAATGGCATAAACAATACAAGTTCTCACCTGTTCCCTAGCCTTTTCACTGCCAAGGGCAAAGAGTCCGTCATGGCGTTTCCGGATATTGATGTTGTAGGTGTGATTGTTGTGGCGGTGAGAGAGGGTGAGTGGGTCTTTGGAGCGGGTGGAAGGACGCAGCAGGAAGACCCCCTCCGCAGCTGGTTAGGGAGGAGAGCAAGTAAGTATTCATGGATCTCTTACACAGTGATGATGAGCGCTTATTGGAGGGGACTGAGGCAGCCTATATGGGGCAATATAATATAAATGGGTGGAGGGTGACCAAAGTGAAAAACTTGCTATCGGTGTAGGGTTGAGACAAGGGTGTCAATGTCACTGTGGCTCTTCAGTGTATAATTATTATATGGATGGACATATAACAGAAATGAAGGTAAGAGTGGGTGGTCTGTGTGCAACGTTGAGGCTGAACAGAGTAAAATGATCCTTGTTGGTAAGCTTATATGTGAATAACACTGTTGCTAGCAGAGAGTGGGTAGTAAAGTACAGTGAAAGCTCTTTTATCCAGCACCAGTGGGACCGAGAACGTTCCGGATACGAGAAATTGCCGGATACAAGAAAGTGTACTTTAAAATGACGTTACTCTACATTCTTTCACAAGTTAAGTTAAAGTACAGTTAAATCTCGATTTAATAGACCCCGATGCAAAGGATTTCGGTAGGTACATTATTTACACTTCATTACATACCTATTTATGTATATATACAGATGACTCTCAAATAAATCCGAGGAGTTCTTATACATAACGAGCGAAATTATAATAAATATGTCACGAAATTATATCACTATCGTCTGTGAAGTGTGTGTGTGTGTGTGTGTTGCCACCACTTCTCCCTACTCCCGTGCTCCTTCCCACCCCCCCTACCCTCAGTCTCCATTAACCCTGGCTCAAGGTCAAAGGAATATAGGCCTAGCGTACCTTGTGTGTGACTCGATTTTAGTAATTACGAGTTATTAACCACCAGCTTCAACACTCAGTCATGTCAGGTGGTGCATTTACAAAACAGAAGGTCATATTCTTCCATATCAAGATGGAAGGTTTTTCTCGAACAGAGAAAGGAGAAATGTAAACAAACGATATCACGCGCTATCTCCCCCCTTCCCCCTACTCTCCCCCCTACCACCTCCACCACCACCACACATTACGACGACTCATTTCAGTCATGAGTTGTCTGCGAATTATTATATGCATTTAATATGCTTAATACGAATTGTAATACTGTATTTACATTTGTAAAGTAACAGTACAGTACACTTCTCTTCACTTTTAACACTCGTCACTCCCTCCTCACTCTGCGCTCTGAGTGGGTGAGTGTGACAGCTCTTTTTGGCTATATTTACCTTTATGAAAAAATGCCGGATACGGAAAGTTGCCGGTTACCAGAATGCCGGATAAAGGAGCTTTCACTGTATATGAGTTGCAGGGTGTACATAAAAGACGAAAACTAAAGGTGAGCATTTGTAACTTAAAGTGATGGTTTTCGAGAATGCAGATTCGCAGAAGCTGAAATGATTGACCCTGCAACAGTCAATAGACCTGTGCCAAATAACATCGGATGTAAAGGAGTTCAAATATTTGGAAACAGTGCTAATCAAATATGGGAGCATAGAAAGGGAGATTAGAGATATGATAGACATATCAATCATAGCATCATTAGGGAGAATTATGAAGGGTACAAGTGAGAGTATGGATGTAAAACAGGGACTGAGAAATGCCAGTACAATAGTATAGTGGAACAATAGTAGAAGGGGAAAGCTTCACTGAGAAAGGAAGAAGTGCTGGAACAAAGAGAACTGACAACTTGTTTTGCTATAGCCACTCCTTTGGGGAGTGTCCCAAGAGATAGAAAGATGTCAGAACTATAGAGACATAGAATGAAAATACTAGTACCAAGCAATAAAAGTTTTGTGAAAATATGACAAGACAAGTATATATAGTAAATATAAATGTTAGGATAAGAAACAAAGACAAGTTTGGCTAAAGAAGAAACACTCAATGGAGAAGTAAGGTAATAATGAAATGCTTTTGTATCATACAAGACATAACCCACCCCAATATTGTACCATACATGTCCCCTGATGTTTCTAGACCCATGAGAATTAAAATGGCTCTATTCAAAGTCTCTTCTACCACTGTATCAGTCACTGTCATCACCTTAGCTATGTACAGTATGACCTTTCTTGCATATGGCTTGTCCACTCACCTGTGGCCATAAGATTCTTAGATCTGGGACGAGAGATGAGGTGGAAGTATGGCAAATTTATAAGGGAATAAAGGAAGGGTGTGAGGGTGATGGTCTCCTCATCACCTAGGTTCACATTCTGACCTATTGCCAGACCACCTGGTGGCAGATTTCTAGGGGGAGTATTAGTATCCCTTGGTGCTGGAAACTCTTTATTGATGGCAGGACCCTTTAATGGTGGAGTGCCCCTTCCAGTCACCATAGACACACGCTGGTTTGGTGGAAGCCCAATGCGGGGTGCGGGTACTGTGGGCACCACTGGGGGAGGAAGAATTGGGGGGCCTCCTGAGGAATGGTCAGGAGGAGGGAGAAAGCTTGTTGAATCAGCCGCATTATCTGAGGAAGGGAGAGGGACAGGTGGCCTCTGTGATTGGTTCCTTTTGGGATCACTGTCACGCTGATCTCCTGTAACAAATTTTCAATGAGTTATTTCTTTTTGTAGACAAATGACACAAAAGGAAATTATGATAGATATATTGGACTTAATATTAGGGGATTACTTGTCGTTAATTATTCTATTCTTTCCTAATTAATCAACATTATTGCATGTATGGTTGTAGATATCTCACAAAAGTCTGCTATATTGTTAAATATCCACAGCTATTATCAATTCATTGCTGCTGATTGACTGAAGCATGACTCCAATCACACATGTAGTGTGTTTCAGTCTATCATAGTAAGCCTTTATATCCTCAATTGTGGACACTTACATTACCTTCAACAACAGAAAATATGCAATATGTGTCACTAGTATTAACCTCATCTTAACAACGAGTGTTAACCAATTTCACTGTGTCATACTGTACAGTATATCAATTTTTGGCAAAGTACACAAGTAAAAATGCATTGCTACAACATGCATACTTTGCCTGCCAATGAAACATCTAATGATGATCTGAATAAAATAAATACTATATTGTACCTCCCCAAGTCTACAAACTGAGATAATAAAAAAACATACTGTTTGTGTCATTTATGGTTATTTCACCAGGGCATTCAGAAGGCTCTGCCTGCGCAGAATATGGGATAAGCCCTATGAGACATACTGTACAGTACCCTGGCTGGTATTTACCCTACAGAGCAATTTCAATTTCTTTTACTAATATTTCGATATTACCGTCACTATTACAGAGGTCCAGTTCATCTTCAGCACACAGGTATGTACTGTATACACATATAAACACACATACACACACCATGGCCAGATTACCAACTGAGTATGCTATGCAAGTTACCCAGGAGATCCAAACCCCCAAAGTCTGTTACAGATTTAGGGTAGTGTGTTCACATGCAGATGGTTTCTAATCTGTGATTAGGTTTAAAAATATGAATATCTTTAAGCCTCTCCTAACTATACTGTACAGTACATTCATATTGTAAAAATGTATTTCACTAAAACTATCCAGTGAGCATCCTTAGAGAAAAAAAACATGATTAAGAGAGAGAGATGAAAGGGTCCATATCAGACATCCTTGCCCTGAGGCCATATGGGTGGTTCATCAGAGCCATGATATGTACAATTGCCAGCACTTATAACTGGTACACGAAAAGAGGATTAATAGCTCTGAATGTACCAGTTATAAGTGCCAGCAACTGTATATTATGCACAAATATGAACATGGAAACCATTACAGTATATGTATCTAAAAGATGGTATAAAATTAAAGAGAGAGACACTCACCCTGATTCCTTGGAGGTAATACTGGAGGAGGTTTGTTTGCACCAACAGCACCTGTAGTTGACATTCAATTAATGTATGGCATAATTGGCCTTATGATTATAAAATATATACATTATTGCCTCTTCTTTCACGTTTCCAGCTTTTTTGGGACTCAGGCTAAATAAGCTGAAGCCAAATTGTTCTTTCTTTCTCATTTGGGTGAAAGAGCACTATTGTAGTGTCTGCAAATCTACATAGAATGCCAGATTTTGATCAGTATCTTTACTATGGTATCGGTACCACAAAAATCATATAGAGCTCTAATGAGAGAGCTCATTTTTTCTACAGTGCTAAATTAGAAACTTATATTAGAAAAATTAGAAAATACACATACTGCATTGGTTTTAATTTCACTGATAATATTGTGGGTTAATTTTATTTACATAGATGAGAGACTTCTGTCAGCAGTCAGTAGGTGAGCAACTGACATGGAAGTAAGGCCTGTGGTTACTGTAAACTGCATGACCACAACCCAAGTGCATAAAAAGGGTTTAATATGGTAACACACTTTACTTGGGAGAAATTGCAACATTACTTAGCTAACTAGCTGCTATCAGCCTATAAATACAGTACTGTAGTTTAGTATATTCTAGTTTTAAACTTGTGCATAACTTTAGCTAGATATGTAATGTTCGGTGTAATCTGTCTTGATTGCATTACATTTAATGAGGAAGCTTAAAAAATTATGAATGTTGGTGCATTTATGTCACATTAATTAAAAACATACCAGTATGCAGTATAAAAGTGTTCACAGGATACAACATACCTGAGGAGTTTGGTAGAGTGTTGTCAGGACCCTGCAATGTTGAAAATTATTGTTAATTGGTATGCTGAGAATATAGAATTGAATCAGTCCAAAACTTAAAACAGATTATGTTGAGGTTTCAAAATGAACAATAGACAATTTTCCTGAATCTTATGGTGTATGGCTGAAGTTGATAATACTGTATGCTATATTGTACTGTACAGTATATTATATGCAAACTGTGATTAGTTGATGCTAACTACCCTGGAGTAGAGAGTTTTGCATCAGCCAATCAGATGCAAGATAAAAATATTAGCTGTAATATATACATGTACAGTACTGTTAAATATACTACACTAAAATATACTCAGGTCAAATCAATCATTTAATGACCACTTATTTGTCCAAAATGTGCCAATAAACACATTGCCAAAGGTTAGTCCACCAAAATGCTTGTTTTACGGGCAGTTTGGAGGAATTAGGAGACTTTAATTCACAGACTAAATTAAAACTCCTTGACCTACTATTCCATTATAGTATATGGAATATACCACCCATTTAATTCTAACTAATGAAGATCAAATGAAAGTCCAGTTCTACATCAATTTCCAAAATTCCAAAAATGTATGCTCAGTACAGTAATGGGAGATTTCCAGCACTCGAAAAATCAGCATTGGACTATCAGGGGCACCATGAATGACCAGTAATGCCAATATAGGTTTTTATTCTACAGCTAATGGTAAACAGTATGATAGAACACATAAGTATTAATGCAATATTAAAAAAACTGCTGATGTGGAACACTAACACACATATTATGGTGTCTTTCATTCTGATATCCAAATGTTTCACACATACTCTACACTGATATTGTTGGGGTCTACAGTACTTGTTTGTCAATACCTGTTCTAAGATATCACTATTATATCACTATTATATCACATTATATCACTATTAATTCAATTGATTATCTCTACATACACTGAACTTTTCAACTTCATAAATAATACACAACAGCTGAAGAAAAAGAAATGTTGCATTGGAAACCCTGGGATTGTCAATGTTCTTCAAAGTAACAAATTTTCAACTGCTGATCTCTTTTGTACTTACAACTGTTGAACTTTAAATGATATTGCTAAGCTCTAATTAAGTCTGCATATGTCACCATACATTTGCTGAACTCTGTCTACTGTTGCCGAACTTTACTTACATTAGTTGAGGGGGGTGGATCAACAACCTCGTAAGTGTGCTGATCATGGTCACTCTTTTCCTGCAACAAGCAGGCACCAATCATTACAACAAGGGAGACATTCTAAGCTCTGAAGCAAGGCCAAAGAAAGTGGTGAGAGCATGAGTGGCATCAGCATGGTTAAACTGGAAAAAGATAGCTAGCCTTCTGGTGAACAACAGCTCACCACTAAGGCAGAGGCAGAATATATCAGGCTTGTTGATATCAGATCAATCTTGAATTACAGTTAGGTAACATGGGCAACATCTAACAGACTGATGAATACAGTATTACAAAGAAGTGACTATAAAATGTTAAAAGTATATGGCTGGTGGAGGGGCAGGGTGTCAAGTGAGGATATGGCAATCAGGTTTGGGGGGGTGGAGCTGAGTGAAAAGGTGAGGTAGAGAAGACTCAGATAGTTTGGCCATGTGAAGAGAGAAGACAAAAATAGTGTGAAAATGGTAGAAATGGGGGTGGAGGGATGTCGGCCCCAGGAAAACCTAGGAAAATTGGAGTGGTGTCAGATAAGTCATGGACAGGCTGGATACAGAAGAGAATTTGGCAGTGAACAGATAGGAGTGGAAGAGAGTTTCCACAAGTCCAACTCCAGTGGGATACAAAACAAAGATGATGATGATGATGGTTTTTATGAAATTCTTTAATTTTAAATATTTCTTTAAGATGTTTTCTATCATGGTATTACACTTTCCTTTATGTTTTCTGACATTGAACTAAATGCAAACTTCATACAAGTGAATGAACATAAGCAAGAAAAGTTTGTTAGATAAAGGATGATGATTTTGATGTCGCTGGAGAAATAGTTGTTGCACTTAGAAGGGAAAGACTGATTGTGAAAGAAAGAGAAAAGACTGCACTTGGCCTGGAATATTATGCAAAATTGAAGAGATACAAAGGAGAAACAGCAAGCATGAAGGAAAATGATGGAAAGAAAGGATACTGTAGTTAAAAGACTTGAAAAGAAATTGGATCAGGTCCGAAGGAGCATCAAAACTCTCTTCCTATGGGGCAGAAGGGCAGGAACAAATACTTACAGAAGGGAAGTGTTGTACAGGAGGTTTAAACTTGCCTCCTTCACCTCCTCTTGCCTGCCCACTGCACAAAATAAAAATAAAAATAATACTTTATAGTTTTTGTAAAAATATTTCATACCCATAATTTTTTCAACACAAAAAGATATTTCCCTCAAGTGGGGTGGTTAGATCATCTAGAAAAGAAAAAATAAGTGAGAAGAGAAACAGCATATCTTAAAGAAAATCTATGAAATAATAGGCCATGTCAGATTAGGTTGGACACTCTCGAGAGTTACCTCCCTCAAGCAACACCAAAGAATTATTCCACTCATTCTCAGAAATCAATTACGATTTCATTTGCTCGCATTCACTCAGTTCCACATCTTGTATAGCAAGAGGAAAATGTGTACAGTACAATCTTCCACAACAGTCAATTCATTGCTAAAATTTTCCCCTTACTGGTAAGTTCATCCTCTCTCCCAGTGATATCTTCCATACACCACTCCTCCTCCCACATATTTTATGTAGTCGTCTTCTATGCAAAGCTGTTTCAACTCCATCCATCCACTTCTTCCTTGGCCTCCCTCTACTTTTTCCTTCCACTTTTGCTTTGTATTAATTTTTCACCAATCTATTTTTATTCATGTGTTCAACATGACCATGCCATACCATACCATTTAATTAAGGATGCTCTGCTCTGCCTTCTCACCTTGACTATGTCCCTCCCCAAGACTCTCTCTCACTACAATATCTTGTTTCTAACTCTATCAAACCATCAATCTACTAATCGCTCTCACACATTTCATTTCTATCATATCAATTTACTTTTTCTCTCTAGTATTTAGAGCTCAGCATTCAATTCCATACAACACCATTGGCACTACGATTTCAAATAATTTTAATTCTCACAACACTGATCTTTTTTCTATGCTGTACAGTATACCCACAAAACTTTTGCTCTCTCTCCTATTCTGTGCCTTTTCTCTATTCCTTGGCTACCATCAGATTTGATATCCACACCTAAATATCTAAAACCATCAACTTCCTCCAATCCCCCCGGTTGTTGTTGATGTTCTCCCAGGGCAGAATGGCCTCCTGATCCACAGACCCCTGGTACACTCTGGTTGCAGTGAAAAAACAAATTAAAATAAAGGAGGGGCTGGCCCTATATGCCTGGGCTACCGAAGCACATCCCAGGGAAATGGGACCAGAGCTTACTGGACCAGGGAGTCTGGAGGCCTCCGACCGCCAGGGAGATTGGGGGAAAGGCTTTGATCCCACAGCCAGTGCTGTGGGCCCAAGTCCATGTTACCACAAGAGCTACAAGTGAGGCCGTACCTTCCATGAGACCAGGCCCGAAGGGACCATAAGGGGGAGGGAGTTACACTGCTGCATGCAGAGGGATAATGCACCCCGTGTGCTGGCGGTTCATACAGCAGTGAAAAAAAAAAGGGCCTCCTCACATGGATTTTTAATCCATGTGGTTAGGTCTCGTCAAATCCACTAGAAAGTGACCATATCCTACAACAATCTTTATTCTAGCCCTGTGGGGGATAACTAATATTCACAGAGAATAAAGTTAGCCCCACTTCAGGACTATACTGTACAGCATTTCATCCCCTTGTTTGTATCTGTATATACCCGTAACTTCTTCCTCTTACAAACTCTCAAATTTTGTTACTTTTCCTTCTAACTTTGTTTCTGTTTCTGCCACCAAAGCTGAATCATCAGCAAACTACAATTGATTCACTTCCCATCTATTATCACCCTCGTTGCATAGCCCTGCTCTTTGCCCCATCATCTTCACCTCCACTTCTTTCACAACTCTATCCATGAATGCATTGAACAGCCATGGTAACTCTGTCTCAATTCCATATTAATATCATATCAGTCACTCTCTCTCCTGTCTACTGTCACACATGCATTACTTCCTTCCACATTGTCTCTGTCCACCCAATCATTCTTGGATTTGGATCACCAAATCTATGAATGCTCCATTCCTCGCAAGGTGTCCTTCTCTAGGTATGTATTTCTCACATAGATTCTTTAACACAAACACCAGAATCCAGACTATTCCTCTCCTATCAATCTCGGTTAGAGCAATCACTGGTACGTTAAGTACACTCACACTTCTATAATTTGCACTCTTTCTTACCTTTACCCTTATACAGCAGTACAGTACATGCTCTATGCTAATCCTCTGGAACTCACCTTCCTTCATACACACTACAAACATCTTCTCAACCATTCCACCATAATAATAATGATAATGATAATAATAATATTAATAATAATATTTATAATAATAATATTTATAATAATAATATTAATAATATTTATAATAATAATAATAATACAGTACAGTAATAATAATAATAATAAATAATTTAAATAGAGTACAGTACTGCAACAGGCACAAAAGTTTGTTTGTTTTTCTTCTTTATTTTGAAAACAACACTACAATCTTAACAAACTTTGATTAAACTTGGCAAGAAAATTCATATGAATCCCAGAAGTTAACTTGCATGAACAAAGAAGGTCCAGACCTGAGCTAGCAGGTCACCTAGTACTGTACAGTATATATTTAGTTACAACACATAGGACTGTCATGTCTTACTTATGCGTGGGTGTAGGGCTGGGGAAGCCTGGGGGACGCCAGCCACCACCTCCTCCACTACCAACCTCCTGCATTGAATTAGAGCATATTAACACAACTGTGCTCAGTAAGAACAATATTTTAGGGTACAGTGTATTACTTTTGTATAATAAAAGAACAAAAATTAATTAAAATCAAATAATAATATGCTTGAAACAATAACAGTAAACATGACTGTACGCTCAACAAATTACTATAAATAGCCAACCCTTTGCCTAGCCTCCGTCCGCGACGAAGGGGTGACTGACCAGCCTCTTGGATGACAATTTCCACTGGGGGTACAAGTAAACATTGAATATAACCCATCAGGTCCAACTTAAGAAATTCAGAAACTGTCAAAAGACTGCCATCATCCTTTAATAATACTGTATATGAATTTCAAGTGCAAACATTTGGGAAATACCCAATACTTTTGTATCAGAAGAGGTCTCAACCTGGACTTTGGACTGAGGTGCAAACTATCTATCTATCTATAGCTCTGACGCCTCGTTCCCTCCGGGAACTCCCCCAAAGGGGGTGGCCACGGCAGAAAAGTCTCCAGTCTTCCCTGTTCAAACACTCCCTCCTTACTTGGTCCAGCCCCCCCCTCCCCCTCATGTTTCTCTCCTTCACATACTCTTCCACTTTGTTCTGCCATCTTACTGGTGGTCTGCCTCTCACACCACAGCCCACAACTTCACTTCCACACACCTTCTTTACAAACTCCTCACCTTGCATTCTCTCTACATGTCCAAACCACCTCAGAGTATTACGCTTCACTCTCTCAACCACTCCACACTCAATACCGATTGCCTTCTCACTCATACCACATCTCTTATACACACTCTCATTACTTTCTCCATCCCACCTTGTCAGTCCACATGCACCTCTCAAGTAACTCATTTCCACAGCACCTATTCTTGACTGATGAGCCCTACTCCATGTCCAGGTCTCCGACGCATATGTCAGTGTTGGCAGAATTATACTGAATAAGGATTTTCTAAACTCACTCCATTTGAGATATTTCTTTACTGCAGAGGGTTGTTGAAGCAAGTCTGTGTATTAATGGAGGTTTGACTGTGTTACAATAATATATTTTATCTAAAGCCATAAGGACTATCTATGTTTGAGAAAAATAAAATATAAAGTTTTGGTTGCATTACTTGGCAGGGATTTAAACCTAATATAAAACTGGCACTCACCTTGCCTGGGATGGGTACAGGTATTTGTGGCCGTCCAGCAGCACCACCAGGTACAGGGGATGGGAGAATATTTGGTGAAGGGCTTGGCAGAGTAGAACCCTTGGTTGTTGTTGGGGGGTTCGGTTCAGGACCTCTTGGGGGAGGACCTCGAGGGCCGGTGCCTCCTGGGGAGGATGATGAATGAATTGGTGAGAGTTGGTGAGTACTGTTACTTGGTGACTTAAGTATTCTTTCTGACTAACAGAAGGGTTTAGAAAGGGAAAAGGTAGAAGGTGTGTTGATCAGATCTTTGCAATCAAATTAACAGTAGAGAAACAAACTTAGGGCAAAGCAGGAAATTGTATGCTGCTCTCATGTACCTGGAGAAACCATATGACAAGGTTGATAGGCACATTTTGAGGGATGTGCTTATGATCTATGATATTGGTAGGCACTTGCCAGATGGAATTGAGCTCTTCTATTAATGGGCAATGACTTGAGTGTGGGTAGTGGGTGATCTATGCAAGAACCATGATATCACTGTTGAGTTGAGACAACAGTGTGTCTTGTCACAGTGGCTTTACATTGTTTATATATATAGACGGCTGTATGAGGAAAATGAAGGCGAGTGAGGAGCAAAGATGAGGTTGAATGAAGTAATATGGTCTTTGGTGGCAAGCTCATTTATGAATGATACCATAGTATGTTGCTGGCAGAGAGCAAACAGGAGATGCAAAGGGTAGTAGAAAAGTTTCAAATTGTATGTAAAAGTAGGAAACTACTCTCTGTATGTCAGTGAGTAAAGTGAAATACATGTAATTGACTTCGCAACATCATACACACCATGAGTGCCAACTGAGACTGGATGAGACAGTTTAGGGAGGTGAAAGATTCAAGTAAATAAAAAGGCTTTGATCCCACAGCCAGTGCTGTGGGCCCAAGTCCATGTTACCACAAGAGCTACAAGTGGGGCCGTACCTTCCATGAGACCAGCCCTGAAGGTACCATAAGGGGGAGGGAGTTTACACTGCTGCATGCAAAGGGAAATGCACCCCCGTGTGCTGGCGGTCCACACAGCAGTGAAAAAAAAAAAAAAAAAAAAGGCCTCCGGTTGCAGTACACCACACATGGATATTTAATCCATGTAGGCAGATCTCGTCAAATCCACTAGAAAGTGACCAGATCCTACAACAATCTTTATTCTAGCCCTGTGGGGGATAACTAATATTCACAGAGAATAAAGTCAGCCCCACTGGGCCCATCATTTTTGGATAACCAGCCCTCACCAGTGGGAAGGGGTGATAGAGAGGTGGGACAGTAAATACAAAGGAAAGAAAAGGAACGGAGGGATACATGAAGAACTGAAAAGGATTAGCTGGGGCCGAAGGGACGCCAAAACCCTTGAAGTACTGCCCACGTCTCCTCAGGCAATACCTCCCTTACGGGGACAATATCACTGTAGTACAGTATACTATAGTTGACAAGTTTAAAACCATATACGTACATGCATTCACACCAAGAAGATGTGTGATATCTCAGATGAAGTAATGCACCCCCAGCACATAATGGTTGAAAAACTGAATGGATGACTTACCAAACTGCCCCCAAGGTGAACCACCCTGGAGTGGGAGCCGAGGCCTTCCAAACTGTAAACCAGAGCCCCTTATATTTGAGGCTAGATCATGGTTGAGGCCAGGTCTGGGAGGAAAGATACGCGGAGAACCATCCCCACCACTGGGTATTTGAGGAGGAGGAGCAGGAGGAAGAGGAGGAAAGGGCTGTCGTGGTGAAGGCACTGTTGGGACAGGAGGGCATGTCTGGGCGGAACATGCGATAGGCTCCAAGTAAATTTCCTGATCATTTTCCTCATCTGCTGGCATAATTGCTTTCATTAGTTTTCTCTCTTCATCTACCTTTTATCCATTCTAAACTATGTACAGTATCTAGTTACTTATCACTTTAATGTCAGATGCTGTAATCCTAATGTGGTGGCCATGAATAAACAATCTCTAATTCTCCCTGTCTTTTGCTAAGGCATGATATTCTCTCTCCAGCTCTCACTACTCTCTTACATATGCCTCTCTAACTCCATCCCTACACCATATTTACGGTGTGTCCCTCCTCCCATCTACTACCTCACCTATTGCTCTCCACCGGTTGGAATGGATGAAATAAAGCAACAAGAGGCATCACTGACACATCTTCCTTCATCCTATTGTCAGTCTAAGGCTTCCTCCATCTTTCTACCTACTCTCAGGGATCAATAAAGCTGTACTACCAATTCCTAGAAACTTCCAATTCTTGGACAATCCTCTCTGACACAGATGACTTTAAAAGGAAGGAATGTAAGTTTTGAAGGAAGAACATGTTAAGGAATGACAGCATTGAAAGTGAAGGTGATTGGCTCAAGATCAATGGAGCACCAAATCTCTTTAAGTACGTATATGTACTGTATTACCAAATGTACTGTATTGTACATCTTTTCAGATATTCCCCTTTGAAAAAAGTGCATATAATATAATGTCCAGTACAATATTATTATCTTACTGTGCCACAATTCTGCTAACTTATTTATTTGTAAAAACTATACATTTGAAAGATCAATTAGCCAGTATTTAAAACAGCATACGATAATTTATTTGGTGTCAGAAAGTGGTTGTTTTATTACGACAAAAAAATTATCAAGAGCTAATAAAATACATTTAATAGCTTAGGTAAAAGTAACACTGTTTTCTGGTGTTATCTCCCTAAAAGGTAGTAAGGGCTAAGGCTAAGCTATCTTAACCTGATCATATTCAGTAAATGCAAGTGGCCAACTCAGCAAACATATCACCATTTCTCTGACTCTACATTGAATATAAAGTATAATTCACAAACTACCGGTATATTGCTGAGAAGTAAACATCAATATGTATAGAATTGGGAGAGAACTATATTTGGTCATCTCTTAATACATGAAAATATGTACTGTACATTCAGTTACAGCTAACTACACTTACGAATAAAATAGAAAACTGAAACAAAAAATAAAGGGTAGATACAAGAATGCAGCTGATAATCAATAGGGTCTAATTAACATAAGGGGCCATAAGTAAGGCAAGCTGTGATTAGGAGATTGGGTTGAACTAAAGTCAAAAGAGCCATTCATTATGAAGTACAGGTCATCATTACCATCTACTCCTGGACTCTCTTGAACACCCTCAGACAAACCTCACATACAAGCACATTAGCCTCGAGGTAATACAATGAAAATAAAAGAAGAAAGAAGAAAAAAAGAAAAGAAAGGAAGGAAAGAAAGGAAGGAAAGAAAATAAACTAAAAAAATATAAATGAGGTTCAATATCTCTACAGGAAACCCTCATTATACTGTACAAAGTTTCCACATATCACACATCGTATCACACATATACTGTACATCCAATGTGGTGCTTCTGAAAAAATAGTATCTGGCAAATGGCAGGTTGAAATTGGGTTGAACATATTCAAAATTTATGGTATACTATACTGTATACACAAAATCCCACAGTAAACTATAAGATTTAAAAAAATTACATGATCAATATTTCTCCTACAACTGCACTACAATGTCCAGTACAATACTGTATGATAAAAGTTTAATCTACACACCTTTCTGGTCATTCACCTCAGAGCTGTTCTGTAAGGGAATAAGTAAGGAACACATTAACTCTCATGTAAACATACTACTGTATTAAGCAGCACCTTAATTGTCAGCGTAAATTTATTTCTTACCTACTTTCTGGTTTAACTCAAGACAATTTTGTTAATAAGTCAGCAGATAACTAGACACAAATACATCAGAAGCCATCTTAAATAATCCCTTGTTTTGCATCCATCAAGATTAAAATCATATTGAAATTAGTAAATTAAACATTAAAACCCCCCAGTAAATTAAGGGGTTGAAATGTCAGTAAACCTATGAGGCTGTTGCTTCCTAACTAGTTTCTGACCAAAGTTGAAAGAATCAGTGGTCTTAAAGTCACCAACAACATCCTAGCCCTTTTAGGTATGAGAATGAGCCTTAGTGACAAACATCAGTTTGTTATCAAATATTGTACAGTTCAGTAGTTACATAAAATTACTTTCGTTTCAATACAGGGTTACTATGAAAACATTAAAATATAAGTTAAATGAATGCAACAAATAGGAAGTTAAATAAAATATCAATACAGTTAACTGCTTCTACAATCATGTAAACATACAAACACATCACAATTTTTTAAAGCAAAAACTACAGTACAGTACATAAATAAAAAATGTAAATGGAAATGAGCAAAAGTGTTAACCATTTGCTGATTTTTGGTACAGTAAGGATTGAATTAATGGAAAAAAAAAAATCTGTGCCAGCCTACTATGCATAGACCCTCATTAGGTTGGAAGTAGGATACTGACATTACTACAGGAAGAGATAAGACTGAGTGGAGGGACAGCAATATCAAAGGAAAATGAAAGAAAAGAGGGACAGCTGCAGAGCCAAAAAATAATGATACAGGACAACAGGAACTTCAAAACCTAATACTGTAATACTGTATCACCTATCACCCACATAGTCCCCTTTCCCCACTACAGGGAGAAGAGATCGAGGAATTAGATATAGTCATGGTGAAAATTGCTGTCACTTTCCAGTCTGATGATGAACTTGAGATAAATAGTTTCACAAATGAACAAATTCATTCATCAATCTATGTATCATGTATTGTACTATAGTTTATAGGCAAACAGAAGAGACAATTATATTTCATGAGGTATGACACTATTAGTCTCAGTGTCAAAAATCAGACATATGAGATTAGAGCATACTATACTGACAGAATTTGTCACAGGGAAGCTACTTCTTTCCAAGTTTTATATCTTATCATTTATTTCATCAATAATGGCTTATGTTTGAACCAATGCCAAAGGAACACCCTCAACATCAAAGAAACACTCACATCATTCAAACATTTCATCCTACCTGCTGTTGATGCTGTTGAGGGTAGCTTGTTGCATCAGATTCTGTTTCTTCGATATCATCAAACTCATCACCCCAACTCTCACTATCAGAATCTTCCTCTGAGGGTCCATCATTTTCATCTTGAGTTGAACTGTCTCTCGGGGAGTTTGGTTGAAACTGGGGGGATACTGGTGGAGGTCTGAATGACAGCTGGTTCTGGCCAAATGGAGGCTGGTTTTGGTTGAATGGGGGCTGATTTTTGTTAAATGGTGGCCGGTTCTGGCCAAAAGAGGGTCGATTCTGGCCAAAAGGGGGCTGGTTCTGGTCAAACGGGGGCCGGTTCTGGCCAAGAGGAGGCCGGTTCTGGCCAAGAGGAGGCCGGTTCTGGCCAAGAGGAGACCGGTTCTGGCCAAGAGGAGGCCGGTTTTGGCCAAGATTGGGCCGGTTCTGGTTGAATGGAGGCCGGTTCTGGTTGATAGGTGGCTGGTTCTGGTTGAAAGGTGGCCGGTTCTGGTTGAAAGGTGGCCGGTTCTGGTTGAAAGGTGGCCGGTTCTGGTTGAAAGGTGGTCGGTTTTGGTTAAATGGTGGTCGGTTCTGGTTGACTGGGGGTCGGTTCTGGTTAAATGGTGGTCGGTTCTGGTTGACTGGGGGTCGGTTCTGGTTGACTGGGGGTCGGTTCTGGTTAAATGGTGGCCGGTTCTGGCCAAATGGTGGTCGGTTCTGGCTGAATTGAGGACGATTTTGATTGAATGGTGGTGGTCGTGGGTTCTGGGAAGGTCCTGGTACCTGATTGGGTCTTAGAAACAAGAACTCTACATTAGATGACAAGATTATATATCATAATCTTTATATCAAACTTCATTAATTAATAAGAAAACAATAATAGTAGCACAATAGCAAGGGTCAAATGCTACTGGAGGAGATAGAAAAAAGGGTACATGTTTAAGGAAAATCCATTCCCATACTTGTATACATTCCACGTACTTAACCCCTGCAGTCCGGCAGACGTGATATACCGTCAGTACGTGCAGTCCGGCTGACGAGTTATACCGTCATAGCTATTTCCCACCATTTACGGTTATGTAGGGCTGGTTTTTCTTGTCAGCGGCTAGTAAACATGCTCACAATATCGATCTGCTATCCACTCAGTTGATTCTGGGACCCCACGATGGCTGGGCTATTTTTAAGTATTTACCCTTGTCCGAATTTGTGCTCTAACGATCGTAAGACAATACCGTAGTGAATATATGTACGTGACAGTGACACTATGATTACAAATTATTTTTTAGTGTATAGATCATGACACACGATACATAATGGTAGTAATAAGAAAATAACACCACAAACACACCCAGGAAGGGGAGAGTGATGGTAAATATACGTGTTTCCTATGGTACAAATCAGTTTGTTTATAATTTTCTATGTGACAGTTACACGATGATATATTCCTAAAAGTGTTCCTACTATTTTTAGTGATGTAATCATGACATACGATATATAATAGTAGTAATACGAGTGAGTAAACAAGGTATTTTCGCGGGCAACTGGACACTATAGCCGCAGTCAGCCAGACACGCGTAACGAGTCAAACACAGTGGCGATTAGCGCGCTAACATGGTCCACTTCAACTCGCCCTATCTCCAGCCCTCCAGATGGTACCATTTGATAGAGGAAGAGTTGAAGGTATGTAAGAAACAATATTGAAGTCAGTACACTATATAGGTTAAGAGTGAGAGCGTTGTGAATATAGGGGAAATCGAGGAATTTTGACGCTAGCAGCAGGGTAAAAATGTCGAGGCAGGGACCCCCCCTCCCGGTCTGCAGGGGTTAAAGAAATATTTCTTAATGGCAAACGGTTCTGTTACCTATCCTGTCTGATAGTGACTTTGGAGATCCATAGTACAGTAACAGCAACAAACAAAAATCCTTTAACGAGTCTATAAATTTAAAGGTCACAGTCAAGTAAAGGAGGCTTAATCACAACACTACTGTATAGGCTCTGTGGTTGTTGTTGTTGATGTTCTCCCGGGGCAGAATGGCCTCCAGCCCCACAGACCCCTGGTACACTCTGGTCGCAGTGTATGAAACAAATGAAAATAAAGTAGGGGCTGGCCCTATATGCCTGGGCTACCGAAGCACATCCCAAGGAAATGGGACCAGAGCTTACTGGACCAAGGAGTCTGGGGGCCTCCGACCACCAGGGAGATTGGGGGAAAGGCTTTGATCCCACAGCCAGTGCTGTGGACCCAAGTCCACGTTACCACAAGAGCTACAAGTGGGGCCGTACCTTCCATGAGACCAGCCCTGAAGGGACCATAAGGGGGAGGGAGTTTACACTGCTGCATGCAAAGGGAAATGCACCCCCGTGTGCTGGCGGTCCACACAGCAGTGGAAAAAAAAAGGCCTCCAGTTGCAGATCTCGTCAAATCCACTAGAAAGTGACCAGATCATACAACAATCTTTAGGCTCTGTGGTAGATTATATTATTTCCCAGCATCACCCAGTCAGTTACCATACTCTGTATCTGCACAATGGTCCGATTTTTAGAGTTTCAGCATTAGACAGTTGAGGTATGAAAACGTTTCATAGTCAACTTCGATAAAATAGCAATAAGAAGAAAGAAAAGTATAGTATAGAATAGATTGACTGAATCATGTATAAACAAAATTGTAACAATCTTACACTAGAAAAAAAAAATAATACTCTACAAACAAATTAAATCCATTCTGCCACATCATACTAACCCAACCACAACACCTACCACAAAGTACACACCACACCAAAAAACTACACCCAGTTGTCCACAATACTACATCAAGTCACTCACTCACTCACCTATAGAGGGAATTGTTCGCCAAAAGATTATTAAATATGATGGTCTCATTATTCTCATAAATTTCTTCATCTATATCTTGCTGATTTTCCATTTTAGTAGAGTAGTGTTACGGTCCTCCTCACAGTAGATGTCCTGTAAAAATTCACTCTTCCTTTACAATTCACTGATAAATTTGCCATATGGTAAGCATTTAACAAAACACATACAATATATTGGCTGTATTCCATGGACCAATTTAACAGTTGCTCATTGTAACTTGTAAGCATTGAAATGAAAGAAACTTAACTGTATAAATTGTTTACGACTGATTTATTTGATGAGTAAACTATGTAGCAATAGTAATAAGCGAACTGCTTTATAGATTCAATAAATGTGGATACCAAAATGTTTGAAAATAATAAAAATTGATCAGTGTGATTGGGAAGCAACCAAGCAAATGAAAATGATTGTGAAATCACCACTTAGTCAAACCAGAAATACTTACACACAGCTGTAAGTTACATACTCAATAAGGTTATAGTTATGTCTAGTAAACCTAAAGTAAGGTCTTAAAATTGATTTCAAATTGCACTAACCTGACTAAAGTTTCTTCTTCCAAAAGATGTGTTTTGAATTATTAAGAACACGTGCCAAACAACCAGGAATACAACCCTATATTTCACATATTTCACTTAAAACAGTACAGGACCACTGGATCCTTTATAAACTTATAAGGCAATGAATTACAAGTGCCTGGAAAAACATTTGGGAATCTCATTTGAAAGAATGAGAGGAGAGAAGGAAGTGATGAACCAAGATTAAATGCTCATACTACAAAAAGGGTCTGCAACAGCCAGATTTATTATAGCTAATAACAAGTATCTATAGCTTGTATCAACAATACGTCCCTCATGGCTGGCTGCTGCATGATTCCAAAGTCTTCGGTATAACATCGACTTTGGACATCACACTGTATTCTACCATTATGGACCATTTGATGATACTTTTCTCCTATGGCATTTCCATTACAAATGCTTTGTTTCAGAGACCCTGTGGGTGAGGGTATGGATACAGTACTCCATTACATATATTACTTTATTCAACATTTTATTCAAACATTACCGGTACTTCATTTTAGTATTTTGGTGTAAAATTTTGCGTCCTCGAGATGTGTCGCCCCTCTCTGACGAGGAGAATTTGAACAATACTTATTTTTGAAGTATGCTTGCACTCTCAGCAAGTGAAAAAGTCTAAGAAAGATGTTTGTGTGCAATGGATATTCTTTTGATTATTTCTTGTGTACTGTAAGTTTTCAAAGTGAAAATATAAGTGCTGTGAAGAGGGTAATACAATGCGTCTTTACTCCTCTATGAAAACAAATCATATTTGGAGGTGCAAGAAAACCTACACAAATCCTGAGACCAAAAAGTGACGTTATTGTGACATTGATTACTGTACAGTATAAGAATGGTTAATTTGGTTAGGATTGGTGGAACTTCCCCTCGAGGGGATTTAGAGTGTGTTTTTTGTTTATCCCCTGCTTAAAGGGGCATTTGTGAAGGAAAGTTCATAGAAGAAAAGTATCTTAGAATAGTCCAGAATGGTGGGATATTGTGTCAAAAAATAGTTTTAAGTTGGTAGGCAGTAAAGCAGGGAATTTCCCAAATTCTTTCCTTTCTGCATAAAGTTGCCTTTATTGCAATTAACTTTAGGACACATAAGCATAAAAAACCATGTGCTAAGCATTGAGGAGTCATTGCCCAGATTAATGTCATAGCCTAGCCCATGGAGTTTTCTTACATAAAAACCTGGCTTCTTGTTAGTACGGCCAGGGAACAATATACAGTACAGTGCAGGTATCTAACTAATAACTACACATTTGACAGAAGGTCAAGGATGCTTTTAGCAACACTATTAATAGGCAGAAGTAGTAAAACCATAAAAGAAATACTAAAAGGGCAGGGCACTGGATAGAGTGCGCACCTTTGCAAACGTCAAATAAAGTTAATGAATATAACTAATCCATATTATTTTCCATTGATATTTTGCTATAAACTGCAATTTAAATCCATTCCTAACCTTGGTCTTTCAACTGGGTTCACCACAATTTATCCTATTCTTGTAAAGTCAGGTCCAAATCCGTCCTTGTCCAAGTTATGTTGTTGCCAATTGCAAATATCCAGACAAACAGATAAACATGAGTGAAAATAAAAAATGCAAACTCTATTTGCTAAAGTAATTAAACTAATTAGATTAACAATGACTTGTTGCAGCTCGACACACAGGGATTACTAGTCATGCAACAGCCAATAAAGTGTATGGTACTGTAATATCAACTACAAAATCTTGCCATCTTATACAGTAATACAGATTGTACAGTACCTCACAGCTGGGGAATGAAGTTTTACAATATCAACATACACATTAAATATCTTACAATATATTAACACAAAGTGATGATTCTAGTCCACAACCTTTCTCACCACCAGTTTCAAGCTCTGACTACAAACAAGACTGAAGAAACCCCACCCTTTATGACAGGAAGTAACATCCTGCTCAGTCCTTGCCTACTATAGATTATGTACAGTTACGGACTAAAGTTCTTACACCTACTCACTTCTAAACTCGTATATTTTCAGACAGATTTTGATGCTATGTGCATTTTTGTGGTGGCATGTGTGTGTATACTGTATGCATGCCACTACAAAACTACAGCATAAAAATCTGTCCAATAATAGCCGAGTTTAGAAATGAGTAGGTGGTAAGGAACTTTTATGTGCAACTGTACATTCCTGCATCATAACATTTGTTAACACTATAATAAAAAGTCCTCTCTTCAGCTCAGCAATATGTGTATTTTTAATAATTATTAGCAATTCAGAATGAATTTAGAAACAGCAAACGGTATGTCTATGAGAAATAAACTTTACTGATGATCTTTTGCCTTTACTCTTTCAAATTAAAGAAACAAGATAGAAACTCAAGTAAAAACCTTCTCATATGAAGTTTCTAATAAACTTTTGTCTAATCATGTTACAATTTCATTATCAAGATTTGCTATTTTCCTATTTTCAAGGGGTGAGAGGCTTCTAGGGATGGAAAAAGTAAAACAGATACTGTATATGCAAAGAGAGGGACAGAAAACCCACTGAAATGGGTCACATTCACATTTATTACCCTTATAACACAATTAAGTCTCATCTCTCACGATCACAAGTTCTTGTATGCACAATATAGTTCCCTTAATTTCTAATGGTGGAAGGAATCTCTGAAATTAAAATAGTGCTACCAGCCCTAATATTTGCTAGAAGTGTGTACTCCTCCCAACAAATATTTTTCACTCATGCCTAATAGACATTTTTTTTGCTTTACCCAATCCTAATCCACACATTCATTTTCACTATAAATTACCATAGTCATCCCTCATATTAAGGACTTGTGTTAAGGTAAAGAAAGAGCTAATCTTGTTAAGGGCAAGGAGCAAGGTATTACTGAGGATGAGGCTGAAGGAAGAAGAGTATGCCTATACTGTATGTGTCAAGGGAGAGAGTCATACATACTTTACGAGACCTTTAACCCCTAAGAACCGCAATTCGTTACGACAGCCTTCACCCCCAACAGCAAATACAACCTGATTTTTAAAGTTACTCTAAGGTTAGTTTTGTCTTCTATCTCCACTGGTTAGAGTACAGCAGCACGTCAAAGTCCATAAATAATATGACAGTTACACCCCCAAATAACATACGAAGGCATATGCATGTGTTACACATGTGTATAATGCATAGATGCATGAGTATGTGTACCTCGATGTGTGCTTGCGTGTTTGTGTATGTAAAACGAGTATATAAATGCACTGAAATAGACAGAAAAGGCAACATAAAAGTCATTTTTGCATACAACTGTGCATACCTGTGATAACGCTAACGCAAGCATGCACAATGTATGGGAGTGTTTGAAAGTGTGTTATACTAATGTCCAATGGCTATATGAGCTAGGGGAGGCAAAGAGAGGCAGGGAGAAGGAGAGTATGAGAGGTCACGAGTGATGCTATTGGCTCAGATAACACAGAGTGGGTGTGGATGTAATTTGGCCACACCCACCTACACCATAGGGGTGGGTGGGAAGTCAGCCAATCACGATCAATTACAATAGTCCAAGGCTAGAGCTTTCCTTTGGTCCTACTGCTGTGGCTATATGTAGCCCATGCAGTTATTTATGGGCTGTTAAATAAAGGCGTTAATCGGTTTTAAGGCCCCATTCTCATCTGGTAAGACCATCTCTTTCTTCTTCAACACATAAGGGGGAAAAGAAAAAGATTCTCTCCATCCATCAAAAGTATGAAATAATTCAGGACCATGTCGCGTGCTCAACTCATGGACAAGTATGCTCTGAAAAAAATTCCTCTTCATGAATTTATCAAGGCCAAAGAAAAGACCAAGGAAGTAATGAAGGGGATGGAAAGTGTGAAAAAGAGTAAGGAGATGTATAGGGAGAGACAGCTTCCCATGGATAAGCTGGATGAAGCTGTGTTTAAATGGCATACCCAGGAGATAACTTATCTCAGTGTCTGATGATGACGAGTAGGGAAAGTGTGCGCTGTAAAGTCAGCGGCAAAAGTCCCGTCGCCTCACCCACTTCACCGAGGCACAAGTTATTCACTGAATCGAGATAAGTAAGTATAGAAAAATTACTGTAGCATATTTCCCGAGTCTGTGAATATTGCATTTCTCGGTGAAGCAAATGTGGCTACAGGACTTTTGCAGCAGACTGTACAGTATTGTAGGTTTAAGTGTTGAGGATTAAGTGCAGTGTTAAGTTAATATTACAGTGAGCTCTGGTTTAATGTGGTGTTCTTATACTGTAGTGTAGAGGAATGTACAGCTCCGGACTAAATTTCCTGATACAGTCAGCACTGCCAACGCCTGTTAATCTGGGTATCAGAGTTCAAGTATCTCGACTCACTTGTCTGATGCACACAGAGAGAGAGGAGGGGGGGTTGAGGAGAAGGGGGGAGGGGAATTGAAAAGGTACAGTATTGGGGGTAGATATCCCTCTCCACAATGATAGCCATTCATTCTTATTCATGTGTTTAACTACTGAACATGGTAGAGGAAGAAAAGTCTTTGGGATACCAATTCATTATATAATACTTTAGTATTAGATTCATGCAGCTGGGGTCCTCGGATTGATAGAATGCTTGCATTCTCTCCCAGCTTTTTGTCTCTGGTCTAATCTGATAATAATGCTTATACTGTACTGTAATCATAATATAAACGTCACTGCAGCACGTCAATTAAGTGCTACTCATATAAGCTTTACTGACTTATAACTCGTAATGTGGATAATTATTGTATAGTAAGTAAGTAGGCTTCTCTCCATTTCTGTTCAACCAACTGTTTGTGAGGTGAACTTTATGATATCAGACCCACCTTTGTGTTACATCCACAGAAGTATAGACTTTAGAACTTGTAAATTCAGTGGAGCATAAGTTCTTCAGGAATTACTAGGAATAAAGAATAGTTCAAAGATTTTATAACTTACTGTGTCTGTCTGGGGGGAATCACTGGTGGGTATTGTTGGCTGTTTATCTGATTGACTAGCTTTAACACCTGTCTGTAATGGAAGATAATCATGCATCAAATAATGTATGGGGTGGGGCAATATTCAAGTAAAGTCTAGTGCTAGGCAATGACCACCACAATAGCTCCAGAAGGCTCTTTGAGGCCTTGTGCCAGCCTATTCCCTGGGATTCTAGAGATATGTGGACATGGAAAAAAATGGAAACAATCAATCTGCAGGAGACATCAAAAGATAGAGCTTCCAAATAGAAGCATAGAAATCTGAAAACGCTTAGATGTAATGCACAAGTGTTCCATACAAGGAATATTCATGAATTTACAGTCAAGCTGAATAATACTGTAGTACATGTGGAGATAGGACAGTACCGTATAAGAATAGCAGTTTTCCTGTATGTTTTCCGTAAATATAATTACAGTAGGTAATTACAGACACTCTCAAACACTACTAACCAATTTCATCAAATTCAAGGATGTGGCGATCCCATCACACCACTTATGTGGTGCGAGTAGCCTCATAACACCTAACTCTTGGAGTTCTCTACAGTAATGGGGTCGGTGACGGTAAGGGCATACGGCCATAAAACCTGCTCCAAACCTGCTGAGGCTACTGGCGGAATATTTGGCTTACAGGCAAAATGCCATTAAAATGCTTGCAACTTAAATTTAAAAAAACTCTGGGATTCCTTATTGCCAGTGATGGTAGTTTCCTGCAGTTTGCAAGATCTCTTTGGGGTAGTCCAGTAAAGTAAAGACTGGACAAGAAAATAAATAATACAATCTTCTTTCTTCCCCAATGTAACAAAGGTTTCCTCCATCCCAATTTATGTTTCAAAAAGTTTTAAGGTACAGTACTCTTGAATCTAGGAATAGAAGCCTGACCCAAGCTGGTGTAATAAACCTTTCCCCCAAATGCTCCATGGTTCTCTACATTAAACTCACTTTCTATGGCCTACCTACGGTTCCTGATGGAGACATCTTGACCCCACACAAACAGGTCCTCCTCCCGTAGTTTCTGAGGAAGAAATTGAATTCTGGTAAAATAAATGTTACAGTATTATGGTACTATAACAAGTCATATCTAATTTTAGGGGCATCAACAGGAGAAGAAATATCTTGTTATTCATACCTACAGTTCTAAAGACAACAAATGGATGGAACATTAAATACTACTGTACTGAATAAACAGTATTCTGTAATTATGCTCCAAGCTCTCCAGACCAGGATAACTGCAACCTAAAATGCATACCAGTCTTGGTAGTATCCAAACCATTCTGATTAGTATGGTATATAGTCTTTAGTCTTTTTTGTACCTAGCTGTACTTTATACCAATCTTTTGTCACAGTCCACCATGGGAGAACAGAATATTTGGACGGTCCAAATAACAAACAAATGGTTATCCAGGGAGCCTGGTAGTCCCTGATGGTATTGTACAAGACAATGCACACACCGGCTTGTAGCCATCACAGGTATTCAACAAGTACTTGCATAGGTATGGATGCCCAGCACGAACACTCACTTCTAAGGTGACCTAAGGTAACACTGAAAAATGTGGTGCTTTAGAGATTCAGCAAAGCAATAGTTAGATGACAGCAAACACATAAGCTCATCAATGGCTGAGTCACATAAGTGCCAAAATGGCAAATGGCCACATGCATGTCACTGCTTAACCCAAACAAACCATTGTGCATATCAGAGTATGTAAGTCTGTCTCATCAAATATTTATCTCAAAATTATATATAATAATATCGTATAATTTTGGGCAAGTCACATTATGTGAAGAAATTATAATAGGAATGGTAGAGTAACAGAGTGGTAAGTAACCCTAGAATCAAAGAAACATAGGCAGACAAAAATACTAATAGAGAAACAAGATAAGAAAGTTAGCAGGAGTGGCTTTGGAATAAACTAATAGGCCTAGCAGACACAAAAATGTGGAAAGTGTTGGACAAGGCACTTGTACTGCAGGGGATGGCTGATAATGATTCCTTCAAACAGTGCCACAAACTGTCACCACATACTTTGCTTCATGGAGCTGTTTAGAAATATTAGCATCATCAAACTCACCCAACACTTCTTATCCCATAAAATAATACAGTACCGTATAAGAACTCACCAGGAGAAAATGTCCATCGATGCCTTTCCTCAGGGTCTCCTCACCACAGTCCGAGAGCTCCACCTGTAGTACAGTACAATTCAGTGACAGCTGAAATACTTATTCAATTATAATTCAAAGCCAAGTATTTTTTTCATAATGCACGGTATTTTCACTATCTAACAACTAAAGGTATCCAGGGTTAAGGCCTAAGATATCTTATTTGACTTTTTTCTCAGGAGTACCTGGTAATTACTTTTGCATTTACTTTGTATTATGCCTTAACCTAAGATTTTATTCCACTGAGGAGATATGAATTGCAAAAGGTTAAACAACAGCTAGCATCTTTTGCATTGTTTTTCAATAACATCAGATAATGAAAAGTAGGAAGGAAATGCCAGTAATGACCAAAGATTAAACAGTATGGTATTTCACTGACCTCATAACATAAACATCATTCATCTTAGATACCATAGTTACCTAAATCAGTCCAGATATTGTAATACCAAATGCCATCGCCTAGTAAATGCTGGTGTTTCTTCCCCATTAACTTTTCTATGGAATTTCCTGAGGTATCGGTACTCACTTGCTGAAGCCAGGCAGCCACTTGTTCCACCGTCCAACTTTCCACATCATCTATGTTAGGCACAGACCCAGACATGGCTCCAACTATGGGGGGGCTATGCACTACACTAAGGTACTGTAGGCTACTCCACTAATATGGCAACACTGACTAGATCATTCCTCTCTTATCTGTAAAATAATAAAGCAATAATTTGGACTATTCCAAGAGATTGGTCTTGTACAGCAATTATGTGGAAAATACAGTACTGGTACCTCACTTTCTACTTATGCTCTCACCATTCCACCTCAGCAACACTATAGGACAACTAGGGAAGGTACCGGTACTGGTAGTAATTTTATTGGGATGTGTTTTTGTAAGTTCTGAAATATGAAATAATTACTCTCTAACATAGTTTTGTTTTGGGTTGGGTTGTCCACTGAAAATACCTCATTCTTTAGTTAGAAATTACCCTCATGCCTTAGTAAGGTCATGAATGGTTGCTGGAGTCGAGGAAGGATGCATCAATATATTTACACAATCTTTACCTAGCTATTTTCTACCCAAATTCCCAATTCCTATTGCTCTTCCCTAAGATTGTTATATAGCCTATGTGGGTAGGAGAAATCTCTTAAGCAAGGAAATTCCTAATAAGATAAAAGTAAAATTCACTTAAAATGCAGTATGGGTAGGTTATAATACAGTAATGTATACCAGAAACACATAGGGCCTACAATATTAGTTATCTTGGAGGTGTATTGTCAATAGTAAAGTTTTACCCAGGTTAATCTTTAATACCGGTACTGGTACACAACCCGAATTTAGTTAACCAAAGTATGATTCTCCGAGAGATACACTATACTGTAGATGAAAAGTGTCTTAGAATGGTCCAAAATAATGATACTAAAATATACAATATACAGTAGAGAACCCAGTATTTCTGTAAATTTACCCCATTTTTTGAAGGGGTGGGAGTGGCAGGCAAGCAGGACAAAATTATAATTACATGTATATACCGGTACGTGGTCATGTTTATCAACTTAATTTATCATAATATATATGTCTTTATGCTTACGGTACCACCTTAAATAATCCTAATAGGCTATATATGTCTTTATGTTTATCACCTTAAATAATCCTAATAGGCTATATATGTCTTTATATTTATCACCTTAAATAATCCTAATATATTTGTCTTCATGTATATTTATCAACTTTAAATATTCAAATAAAGACATTTCAAGATAATAAAACAACAACAATTAACAACAAAACAAATTCATGAGTTTCAACTTTTACCAATCTTTTTATCTTTACATTAATTATATAAACCATTAATTAACTTAAAGTACATTACAACTTAATAACAACAATTTACTACAACAATAACTTACTACAACACACCACAGTATTATTACAGGAGTACAGTACTGTGTTTTTGGTTAGGGCTGCGCAGTGTTACCACATCCGACTAGCTCCCGGAAATTTGCCCCAATAACTTAATGATAGTTTACACGGGTTATATCCCGGTAGTTTGCCCAGGTTAGGTCCGGGTAGTCTACTGTGATCTAGGTCAACTTAGGTTAGTTTAGGTCAGATTAATTTCCAAATTATGTTTGTAAAATAAGGCATCTCCGAGAGAGATACCATAGATGAAAAGTGTCTTACAATGGTCCAAAATATGCCTAGTGGGTAATGATAGTAAAATATACAATATAATGAATCCAGTACTTCTGTAAATTTACCATAACTACTACGTTACTAATTACTTAACAGAATATTTTTACAAGTTGCCACATCTCGATTTCAAAAATTTTACTGTTACCAGTGTTTATGTTTCAGTATTACAAACAACTTTTCTATATACCATTTCGGTAAATTTTTACAAGTTGCCACAACAGGATTTCACTGGAAAAAATTATATTTCCTAGAAGGATTTAGTGTGACTACCGGGACCTAACTGGGGAAGAGTACCGGGACCTAACCTGGGCAGACTACCGAGACCTAACCTGGGCAGACTACCGGGACCTAAGCAGGAAAAAATATACAGTAGAAATTAGTCAGACCTCACCTGACCTGACCTAACCTAATCTGGACTGGGACACACTACCGGGACCTAACCAGGGCAGACTACCGGGACCTAACCTAACCTAATCTGGACTGGGACACACTACCGGGACCTAACTTGGGCAGACTACCGGGACCTAACTATAAGAGGTAACTACTGTTATGCAACATTTGCAGAAGAAATGGTATATAGAATAGTTGTTTGTAATAGTGAAATATAAACACTGGTAATAGTAACATTTTTGAAATCGAGTTGTGGCAACTTGTAAAAATATTCCACCATTTCTTCTGCAAATGCAGGATAACAAGGTTAGGTCACGAAGTATCGCCCCTTCTAGGTAGGTTAGGTAAGGTCAGGTAAGGTCTTTTTAATTCTGTAACATCTCGATGCTGTGGTTAAGGCCAAAGTATGCCGGTTAGGTTAGGTTAATTATCGAAACTTGGGTAAAAATTTACAATAGCGCCTCCAAGTTTTTTTTTTTTTTTTTTGGTGAAATGTTTTACAACCACTCTAACCAACCTGACCTGACCTGACCTAACCTAACCTAGACCTAACCCTAACAACCTTCGGTCCTAACCCTAACAATCTTCGGTCCTAACCCTAACAACCTTCGGTCCTAACCCTAACAACCTTCGGTCCTAACCCTAACAACCTTCGATCCTAACCCCAACAACCTTCGGTCCTAACCCTAACAACCTTCGGTCCTAACCCTAACAACCTTTTAGAACATCAGGTTGCGGTGCATACATGAAATTTTATATTGTGACTAAACCAAATACGAGCACCAACTTAAACCTTCATGACGGTATTGTATATATAATTAACTATTATGTTTGCATATTGACATTAAACTAAATTAGAAGGATTGCTTATAAACTTATACCGAAACTTGGCTCGGGTTTGCCAATTTTCCACATTTATGGCATGTCATGGGGGGGGGGGCTATCTAAAAAACGAAGCATTTCCTAAGGAAACGAAGGTCAATATCACTCAAAACACACTAAATCCTTCTAGGAAATATATTTTTTTCCATTGAAATCCTGTTGTGGCAACTTATAATATCACTCATAACACACTAAATTCTTCTAGGAAATATATTTTCCATTGAAATCCTGTTGTGGCAACTTGTAAAATTTTACCTACTTAACTTATTAAAACAACAACTAAGTTACACTAACTTGTTACATCAAAGTAAATATACCACAAAAACAACAATTACAACTACTACTAACTTACTACAACAACAAAACACACTGACATACACGAGTAACACACACACAAACACAAAAGAGATACACTCCACTGTCAGATTTGTACATTTGTATTTAAACAAATCTAGTTATTTTCACCAACTCGTAATTTTGAACTCACTCCTAATTATGTATTTCTTTTACCATCTGTGGTGCTCATAAATCACAATAAATATGCATTTCTTCGTTAATAACACTATTTTAAAAGTTATTTACCCCAGTGCCTCCGACATCATAATATTATGATGAATGACGTAGGGAAGACAGAATGTGGCATCACGAGGGCTGCTTATACACAAAAACGTGGAGCACAAGTGAGGCGCCCTCGAGAGTAATCCCACCACTTCACTACTTTACACTCCTCAAACGTACTTTTTACGGCTGTCCTGGCTCACAGCCTCACAGGGTTTCCAAAATTCCATGAGCTCCGAGAAATATTACCCTAGAATCGAGACAGTTTTACCCTATATTACTAAAAAGTGTAATAAGTGAAATCATCATATTATGTCGGAGGCACTGGGGAGTGCCCTGTAGCAATCATCATAATTATGATGACTGCAGCACTGTAAGGGACGGGTTAACTTATTCGGCACACGCCAGTTATCAAGCGTAAACAAAGCGGCAGCGAAAGGGTTAAAAAATACAATCCTAATGATTGTTCAGCAATCAATTATACAATAAAATAATTGCCATTTGATGCCACTTCTAATAAGAACAAGATATCCGGAAATATCCATTATAATCGAGGACGGTAAATAATTTGACACATATCCTACAGTGCATGGTGCAATAAGAGTTATTTTGCCATGTCATATGACATAATTGGTCTGGGTACGTAGGCAGTCAGCATATTCGACTCGTGATCTTCATACGGGTATTTGCCAGACAACAATATATTTATAAGGGTAAATCCAATGACTACAACCACACATCACGAAAACATAACAGAATGAACCACAAGAATACAGACAAATATTTACATTATGACCTAATTAAATTCACCAAAACGAGGGTGGCGTACCAGAGGTCCAGAAGTTCCTCCAAAACCTGCTGGTGGTTTAGCCTGTGTCGACAAACCACATCAAGTGGCAGGCCCTGGGCAGCAAGTGTTGGACAGTGGGGCAGGCCAGACAATAGTGTTCTATACTCAAATAAAACTGTTCGCACGAGGCGTTCGACATAAGTGAAGGGAGGCTCACCCTGTATCTCAGCGGGTGGCCGATAGCCAAGCCTCAAACAAGCAGAGACTACATTGTGCCTCCGAACCATGAGGCCCCGACGACGGTAGGAATATTTGTGACGGCAAACCAAGATCTAAACAGACTGTTTAGAACTTTAGATCTTGCGACAAAAAGACTCGTAATGGGTGATGGAGATCGGCAGAGCGGACTCTCGAGTGATAACATGTCAGAGGAGGCAGATGGCAGGCCTCCTTCGCGAGTCTGTCAACTGTACAATAATTGTGAAGTAAACCTACATTTGACAAGTCAATTTACGATGACGCAATAAGGCCAAAAACGACAAAATCTGCTGAACTGCAGTAGAATGTGTGGGCTGAACACTTGAGAGGGAATGAAGGGCAGGATTGTAGTTACAAAAAATGGCAGCATTCACTCCACGTTGACAAACAAGATTAACAGCATCCAGAATGGCATTCAGTTTACAGAATGTTGAGCTGGCGGGGTTACAGAGACGACGGCCAACCTAGCCCCCATGGATTTTACTCCATGTCAGATTTGTCAGGTGAGAAAACGGCACAACCTGCTGTACACCATCCACCTGTAATGAGCCATCAGTGTAGAGACAGTATGGATCTGTGATGAAGGACGTCACTGTTTTCATGTGTTCCACTGCCAACTGCCGCTGTAGAGAAGGCAGTTCCGTCTTGGAGGGGGCTCTGGGGAGACGTCTGCTACCATTATATCTATATTAAGACTACGGAGCATAGAGGAAACAGACCTTAAAAGAGTACGTCCTGCAGGCAGTATGGGAGGGACCGAGTAGTTTGGTCGAAGAGAAGTTCTGACTAACTGAGAGTAGTGGAAATGATAGTCCCACCAATGGTGAACATTCCTAATGTCACCTTTGTGATTTCTCTTAATTTCATTTTCTACTGTTCTTATATTTTTTTTCCTCTTATACTGCTACTTCTCCCACAACCCTTCCCTTCCCTATTCTGTTTCCAATAATTTTTCCCTCCTCTTTGTTTCCTCTCTCATTTCTTCCCCATTCCATTTCCTACTATCTTGTACAGTCGGATACCACAGTCCCTAGCACACTTGAGTCGAAGCCCGAGATCTGAAGCAGTTGGTTTCTGGACGATAACCCACCCATAGCCTCCATTGGTTCGAAATGTGTGTGTAGCCTTGTGATGGTTTGGGTGGGCTATCGTCCAGTAGCAGATGCACAATTTGAGAGGGAGACACATAGTACACTCGAATTCTACAGTCCCTAGCCCACCTGAGTTGAAGCCCGAGATCTGAAGCAATGAGTTTCTGAATCATCCCCTGCTGCTCGTGTGACTTTTTCAAATGATTTTTTTAAAATTTATTCTTGCTCTCAGTAGGACAACAATCTCCCAAATAAAAGTATATCAACCACACCTACCTCTTCTTCGTAGGAAGTAGCTGGCAAGACTGGAGGATTACACGTTACACCAACCATGGACAACGGATGTGGTTATCTATAGTAATTATACCTCCACTTACTGCTCCTGTATACACACTTGCCTGAGATGACGACATAGGCCTACTATAACAGGAGAAGGGGACTGACAATGCTGACTGTACCAGCTATAGGTTAGTGCTGGCAACTGTACTGTAAATACATTACAATGGTACAGTACCTAAATGTTCATACCCTCAGCCAGCCACAATAATTATAACTGCTGAATCGCCTGTGGTTTGAACGACTAAACAACAAAGGATAGACGACAAACTGACGAACTGTGGTTTGCCGTTCGAACCACAAAGAATTAAGAAAACGAACTTGTGTGTACCATTTAGTACACTCCACCATTTATTATACATCATTTAATATCTTTGATTTTCCTCTTATGTAACTCAAAACATTATACAGGTAGAGTGGAAGTTTGACAAAAATCACATTCAAAATAAATGAATACGGAGTCTAATTGTTTTTCATACACACTGTAAACAAGTAGGCTAGGCTACAAAGGAAATGTTGTTATTGGACTGATTCCACTAGTCTTAGTCTCTCTTTTTTGTGTGTTTCCTTCCTAGAAACATATTCTACTCATTATAAACATTCAACAAAGGATAATTATGAATACAGAGGTTCAAAAGATATACATGGTGAAATGGAAAGTGTAAACGGGCCACAACAATCTTGACTCAATCTTGTTATGATACAATTAAAGAAATATACACACCAGGAGGCATCACACTAGTGTGACTATATATATATAGTTAGAAAATCACAATCGCTGTAGCCTACAGTATAGTAGGTATAGGGAATGTGAGCTGCCGAAGCGGATAAGGAGATGAAGGTTGGCTGTTAAATAATAATTGTAAAAACTTTAATGCCAGACAGACAGAGAGAACTGACAGTAAAAGTCAATTAATTACATAGGAAATGAGGTACAGTACAGGGAATGAGAGGAACGGAATTGGCTTGGGTATGAAGGGGCGTCAAAAACCTTAAAGTAAATATACTTTTTTTCCACATTTTTGGTTTATGTGTAAAGTAAAATAGCTTTTATTTAACCTGAAATTTCCTTCCAAGAGAAAAACAATATGTATTCATTCTATGCTCACTCTACCGGGATATTTTTCTTGTTGGAAAGAAAAACTTATGACGTCTAAAGCATAATAACTATTTCAATTTATTCTACAGCAGCAACTTAAGTCTAAAAATCTACTGTTGCACTAACGCCAAAAGATTATTTAAGACGCTGGAATAAAAAAAAAAGGAATGGACAATGTTTTGATAAGAGTTCAGTATTTGCTTATACTGTATACAACACACGTACTGTACGACAGGATGATGCTTAATGAATGGTATAGCCTACTCTCGTATCAGTACATATTGAAGGGATACTGACTTCATCATATTAAACCCGGAAACAGACCACTTGTACTTCAATAAACGAACAAGAGTTATCTTTTGTAGCACTACATGATAGAATACGTACCCCTCTTTATTTTATATATAGATGAAAATAAACTCATTCTCATACTCAAAACCACCATCCTAGATTTAATAATTAAGTTACTTCTACTAAGCGAAAACTGTCAAATGTTTTCAGAGGTCAACCTTGCAGTGTATCGAAATTGTCGCCAGCATCTTTATGTGACTTCCTAACTGTGTATTGCGTGAGTTTTAAGACCAGTCAGTATCAAGCCAAGCTGATCAATCCCTTGTCCTTCTCTTGACATTTTCAGCCATGTGTGTGTGTGTGTGTGTGAGTGAGTGAGTGTCAGTCGACCGCCGCGCCGTGTGGTGTGGTGTAACAATATCTCTGCATGATCACTCACTCCTTCACCGATTTCAAAGTGCTATAATTATAATCTGACCTTTCTTAATCCGTAAGTACTGTGAGGAGGATGAAAAAGAACTGTCTACGATTCAAACATTAATCTCCATAGCGACTTAAACAGAGCCTGAGAGTAAGTAAGTCTGCTCTGGGGGTAACTGATCATTCAAGTTGTAAAGGCAGCGACCCATATTTAGATCCTCTAGTAAAAGTTTAAGCAGAGTATTTGTGTCATGTTTAATGTGGCGACCTGAAATACATACCGGTAGTTGTTGTTTGTGAAGGTTAATTGTGATCGAGTGTCTCCTTCCAAGTGGAGAATCTCCTTGACACAGTATTGAGATCAAAGAATTAAGCTGCTGATCTGAGTGAGGCTGGAGGGATGGAGGCAGGAATGTCGTGCAGGGTTCAGCAATCGATATCGAAAGATAGTAAATGCAATCGCCTCCAGGACTGTACTTACCTTAATTCGGTCTCTATGCTATACTGGGGAGGCATTGCGTGACCACACTACGACATCAAGGGCTGGCTGGCTGCATTCATAGCTGTACAGTCAGTCCTCAGCAGTTCTGACTGGTACACACAGTTGTTGCTATATCTCACTTGCAGAAAATTGATGACAGTACTACGCCCTGCTTGAGGGAAGCCATATAGAAAAGTGGATAGAGGATGGACTACAGGACAAGTGGATGTCACATCGAGTCGCTAAACGTTTTATGAGGAAGTTGTTCTTCACGTGCTTCAAAGTATCCCTGGCTACAACTACAAGTAAAAAAAAATCTCTTTAATGCCCACCGATTTATTGAATAGAAGAGGCCGGAACATATTCCAAAATGTTGCCAAATGACGAAATATAGCAGCTGCTTTCTTCAGATAATAAGGTGCCGTTAAGTGTGTAAATAAGGTGCCGTCATCTAATGGTGTAGAATAGAAGTAACAACATCCTGAAGCCACATTGTTTCCATCTAGTGCGACACATGTGAAGCACGTACTCAACACATCAAGGCTTCACTCAGTAATCTCGAGGCCTTACTACAGTCACGAGCTAGTAACTGACAACTTTACGATATCGAAGTTCAGACAAAAAAAAAAAAAAAGATAAAAATAATAAATAAATAAATTTGAAGGTCTATGGACTGTACTGTTATCGCACATTGTATGTCGTCAGCGACAGGATAAAGTCATAGAAAGTTAATATATTGGAGATACTGTTCTATAATTCATATCCTTCTGGCATAGACTCTCTATCGATACTATGTGAACTATATATATTTATGTACTTTACTATAAATAGTCATGATTACTGAACTGTGTAATGGCTGTGGTGTCAGTAACTTGTATTCTAGAATACAAAATATCTGTGAACACTGACTTATGTGGCTAGGTGAAATAATAATCATATCTAAATCACCTTATATGTAGGGTCGTTTCTGAACATAAAATAGCTATGCTAACAGTTGAAGGAAAAGAAAACTAGTGAACGCAGGAACCTATTTGCATCATGCAGAAATCTGATCACGAAAAGAACATCAACACATGTATTAGATCCGGCCGCCTGCCTTGTTCGAATATTTAAAAAAGTATTCCATGCAATGACTCAACCTCATGAACTGTTAAAAGTGTAAAAAGAAGAATGACCTGCTGACTACTTCTACCAGGCCGTTGTCCTTGGCGGCTTTGATGTAAAACTGTTCATGAAGACAGTAATAATTATTCCTGGTGAAGGAAATATTCAGGATACTTTAATCTACCTGTGGTTACCAAGATTCTGCTAGGCCAGTGGTAAGTGCAGTGGTTTGTGCTGAAAATCACATACTCAGGACTTGTAATAGATTCAAGTCTTTTTGAGACCTAAGACCTTTATGTGAAGTGAACTGGCGCACCGCTATGATGGAACACAGTCTGCACTTTCCCGGCACTCAGCAGTCAGTGGTCCCGTGGGCTCAGACCGGCATGTCCCTGGCCGTGGTACTGGTGGCCTTCACGGTGCTGGTACTGAGTTGCTGTGGTGCTGCTGCCCTCATCCTGGTGGCGTGTTGTAGTAGCCGCAGGAGGGACACCGTTGCCGAGAGCAGTGATTCCCGTTGGTTACCAGGGGTCGGGATTATTGACTATGTTCCCGTCTCCAACAGGTCAGTCAGTCAGTTCCCAGAAAAAGTTATTGTCAAGTACTAGTATGCGTCGAGTACATTAAGCAGATTTCAATACAGAAAGAGTTTATTTTTTCCAATAATCATGATCCTTTTCATCTTCACATTAGACGATCAGCAATTATGGATTTTCATGTTGTAAAGAGTAGTATATTATATTAGTGATATCCCTCTCCTGTTCTGCAGATCATCAGTGCGTGTGTCACTTGTCCTGTCAGAAGACAGCCAGGAGATGGAGACAGGAGGAGGAGAAGGAGGAGAGAGGGTGGGAACTCCAACACCAAATGATGGTCTGCTCTCCCTCAGTGTAACACCAACCTCAGACTCCACCAACACCACCACCACCACCACCACTACTACACCCTCCCCCATCACCACTCCCACAACCAACTACACCAACACCAGCCACGCAATCTCTCCCACCACTCCCTCCCCCATCAACATTCCCACAACCAACTACACTAGCACCACCCAAACTATCTTTCCCTCCTTCACCCCCACTCCTAGAGCCTCCCTGAACACTAATATCCTTCCCACCACTACCTACACTTCCACTACTCCATCTCCTTCGTCTATATCACCACCATTTTCAATCCTGCAGTCACCCTTAACAGACTGTACCTCTAGCACTGTCAGTCTGTTGTTATCACCGTTAGATTTAGCTTCACCATCATCACCACCACCACTACCACCACCACCACCATCTGCACCATCATCACTACCACCACCGCCACCACCACCATCACAATTATCTCCATCAGACTTGGCAAAACCACCACCACCACCACCAACACTATCGCCTCCATCAACATACCATCACAGTGAGACAGAGACACCTGTTGGTTTGTTTGTAAAAGAGGAGAGGGACTTTAAGAAGGAAGAGTGGTCACAATCCCCGTTACTGCACACAAGAAAAGCACACATGAAATATTAGGAATCCTCTGTATATAGGGAAATGATCATATATATGTGAATTTGTATGATAATAAAAAATAATAAATAAACATTACACATCAAATTATTTTACTTCAAACCTGATGTTGAGAGCAGCGACTTTTCATTTACTAGGGAACATCACGTGGGGAGGAGGAGGATTAACAACATTATGCTGCTGAAATAGTTTTGTATTCACAGTTTCTTTTGGCTACATATGCTGAAGTTGGTCAGTACATAATATATTTCCCAAATCAAGGGGTTGGTTGCTCCATGTCGAGAAATTATAGGACTCCTCTTCATGATTCCTCTAAACGATGCAATGAAACAGAAACCCCAATTATAGTAACACTGTGCTCATCTGTTTCCTGGCATAGTTGGAGGAATCAGTAGCACTCTTTTTGGGCCAAAACAAAATATCCCCTTAATTTAACACCTTGACGATATGCTTATCAGACATCCAGAAGTTATAATTATTAACTACTTCAATAAAGACTTTATTTAATATTTGACAACATGTTTTACAATTCAATGGACTAACGACAGACGATATTAGTTGACCTGTCAATTTATAATTATGGATAATGATGTGAAAAGTTCCAAAAAATATCTAGTTACCTCATAACAACTTAACATTATACGCTGTAAACAATTCAGTATCAAGTTTTTATCAGCTGCGTATCGACACAATCAATTATAGGTGTCGCTGGTATGTTTTGGATGAATTGGAGAGATATTGGTTCCTCCGTACTATTATAAACAGCTGGGAAACAGATAATCCAGACTACAAGAGTAAGAGATCATGTTTTTAAAGCATGCATGGTTTGGAGGAATCAACAGCCCTTCCAAACGACCCCGTATTAAGGACCCCCGTGATGTAGTCAGAAAATTGGAGATAAGAGAGTCCTTCAAACATTGCCACGAAAAAACACCTACATTAAAGGATCTTATTTCGTGACATAGTTAGGAAGACTCAGAAGCCACCATCAGGTAACATACACGATCACAAGGTCCCTTAATCTAATATAAGTGCTCATAAACAATTCCCAGACAAGAGTGAAGGGTATATAAGATACAGCCTGGTCTACTGATTGCATTAAATGACAATAGTACTACTTACATATATTCTGGTGAACTACACATACATAAATTATATTGATGCTGTGAAGAGGATAATAATGGTGTAACTATATTATTCATGGTCTTCATTTAACATTAATTAAAGGGGATATAACCTCTGTTTGGTAAATTAGAGAGCTATTGAATTCTTAATAGTATATATCCCATAACAGATAATGTCTTAGTAACATTGAGGTACATGGTTTGTTTACTGGGATAGTTTAATGGAATTAGTAGCCCTTCTTCAATATACTAAAAAGAGAATATCCCTTTATAAAATTTGAACACATTACACTGGACAAAAATAAAATAAAACAAAACAAACTTACTCCCTAGAATATTCCAAGTGCCAGAAATATAACAAGAACAGCAACAACACTAATTAACAATACAAACAACAATACTACAATGATATACAGCAGAAGCGGTGAAATAAATAAGGCTGGCGTGGTGTATGATTATTCTAATAGTAAAATACTTAATAATAGTTGTATAGGCCAAAGATACTCAATGATGTGGTTGGCATCAGGGAAGAGGGGGGGGGGAGTTGGTATAACCTATTTTTTTTTATAGAAAGAGTGATATGAGAATTTTAATCGAGCAAAGCCGGCTTTCTTAGAATATTTGCAGTTGGTGTGACCTATTTACTATAGAGAGAATGGTATTAGAATTTAAATAGAATTCTATGAAATGCAGAACCAGCTTTCTAAAATTATTCTGATTGAAAAATTAGGTTTGTGTGGGAATAGGGGACAGGCTTGGGGGGGGAGGTTGTGAGGGGTACAGGGGGTGGGAGAATAGGGGGACAGGCTTTCTATCCAGTCCAATACTGTCCCCTTATTCCCGCACCCCCCCAGTCCCCCACCAAGCCTGTCCCCTACTCCCACACCCCTATAATGATGATTCTGAATCGACTGCATGAACAACACAGCCAGCCAGTAACTATACGAATCTTGAATGTGGAAGAGTGATGCCAGAATTTAATACGAATATTGGAGTGCCTTGATTCCCTTAAACTATGCCAGGAAACAGGACCAACAGATTGACAAAAATAATGGTGGCTTGATTTTGTTTGGAATCGTTTGGAGGAATCAGCTGTTGCTCAAGATTTTACCTACACTGTACTTACTTCCCCTATATAAGTAACCCAACATTCTGAGGACACTTTATGGGGACAGTACTGTGTTGGTAAGTCTGTAGCAATTGCATGATTTCTTCAAACTCTATTAAGTAAAAAACAGGACACCATTACAGTTCATTGATTTATTTGTTTGATAATCTGGTCCTGTTTGTTTCCTGCAAGGCATACGGTACTTTAGAGGAGGAATTAAGTCGCTCTATTGTCCTGTACCAAAAGTATAATATCACCCTTTATATGGAACCAAAATAGTGCCAGTTAATATAGGTGAATGAATATATATATATATATATATATATATATATATATATATATATATATATATATATATATATATATATATATATATATATATATATATATATATATATATATATATAATATATATATATTTGTTAATCTGGCCCTATACAGTATTTCCTGCTAGACATAATTATATAAGTTACTGTGGAGGAGGAATCAAGGCGTTGTATTGTACTGTACCAAAAGTATATAATCACCCCCCATATGGAACCGTAATAGTGCCAGTATGGGTGAATGAATCAAGGTATATTAATGGATCAGTTAACAGTTAGTCTGGTCGGTGGGCTTCATGAAGAGCAGAGTGATGCCTCGGCTTTCGATCGTCTGTCTGACGCTGTCAATGAGGGTGGAGGGAGGATTCCGTTCCCTCGTCAGGATCCAAAGAATTTCTGTGCATGAGAGCCAAAGGAAGGTATACTGTATGAGATAAGGCAGTAATAACATTCACATCCTATATAGTAATAATACTCTTACTGGTACCGTAGTTAAATTAAGTGTTATCTTTAGTTGGCCTATCTTTGTGGTGTATGAAGTTTTTATATTTATTTGTATATATATCAATGTTTTCTATTTGTGTGTGTTAGTGTATCATATTCATTTGTATATATTATTGTGTTCTTTTATTGGCATGTTGGTGTTTTATTTATTTGTATATTTTATTTGTGTGTTTTTTCTGTGTTGTTAGTCGCTATGCCACTAAACCTAATGCACTTAAAACAACACTGAAACCTATATAATTATTATATACTGTATATACGTGGAAAATAATGGTAGAAGTAGAGGGAGTTCACTGTTCAAAGTATGAGGGGTAATCAAGGGGTCAGCCTCAAGGCACTTATATATAATTATGGCGACTCACGTGTGTTGAAGAGGACGAGATCTTGACAGGACCAGACGATGGCAAAACTGGTGTAATCTGTGTCCAATACCTTGTAGCTACCCCCAACTGTTGAGAGAGAGAGAGAGAGAGAGAGAGAGAGAGAGAGAGAGAGAGAGAGAGAGAGAGAGAGAGAGAGAGAGAGAGAGAGAGAGAGAGAGAGAGAGAGAGAGAGAGAGAGAGGACGTTAAATTAATCCATTCAATTATATACAAATTTGTTTATGTTTGTTTATCAAATAATATTAGTTTTAAAGTTACATGGTAGCATTATTCTTATTGTGTAAGTATAGCCCCATAAGGTGGTATATGTGCCTGTAAAAGGATTGGGCAATGCCTTAATTAAGAGGTTTTGGAGCCCCGTCGGATCTTAACCAATAACTTTGCTCTTCTCAGGTGTCTCTCCATTCCTTCACTTTCCTTGGTGTTTGCTGTCTGTCCCTCCTCCGTCTCCTCCCTTGTGGTACTCTGGGGGTCAATAATTCTGTCCTGATCCGAGACACAACATGAGTCTCTACCAACCTCACATCCATCCCGCCACTCCCTCCTCCCGAAGCACTTCCTTTGGAGGCTATTCATATTGTGCCTCGGAGCAGGACAGAATTAATTAACCCACATGCAGTATATACAGTCTTTATGGCCATACAGTATAGCATTGTCTCCTCTCTTCCTCCTTTACAGAAAGAATTGTGTAAAGACTGATTCATATTGTTTTAGTATTTCCACACACGCACACACACACACACACACGCAGACTATAGTGACATATACTGTAAGCCTGCCTATAATAAACTATAAACTTACAAGGTATCCCCTTGAAGGTAACGGTAAGGCTGGCTTCAGTAGTACTTCCAGTGAACGTCGCCTCTCCAGTTATTGTAGTCTCCTTATTCGTCAGTCTGCATAGTAGTTAAATAATTAGTTAGTTCTATCAATATTATAAATAGGGAGATGAAATATTTCTGACTTTATATACGTGTACCCAGACTAATAATTAAACTTGTTTTTGTTTTTTTCTTCTCAGTAAATTATGTCATCCCTCCCAATATAATGGTCATGCAGCTTTACTATATAATGTGTGGCCGAGTCCAACTATCCAAGTTTCTTTACAGTAGTCCCAACACCATAATATAATAATAATTCTTGATCCTATCATAACCTTTACAAACCAATTCTTTCCACATCTTCTCTACAATCACACGCTACAATAATGCAATAAATAAATTTTGATCCTTTACAAATCTATTCTTTCCACATCTTCTCTACAATCACACGCTACAATAATGCAATACTAATTTTTTATCCTATTATAGCCTATACATACATGTTCCTTTGTGAGTTTAGGACGCCAATCTTGTTGTTCCCGTTGTCAGAGTAAGTGGCCGTGATGCATTTCCCACCAGCCTCGAATATGACGGGATACTTCTGGTTCTCGTACCAAAGTCCCAGGTACTGAAATGATGAGGGACAAAATGAGGGACAGAAAAAAATATGTATGTATAATTGTTCTTGTTTCAAACGTCGCCCCAAAATAAAAGGAAAATGAATTGCAAAAACTCAATGACACCCTTCCCCAACACCCAAGCAATACAAGGTTCTGCATGGAACACAGACTGTACTGTTGAACAAGTACTTAGTAGAGAGTGCAAGAAAAATCTGTCTGTATATGGCAACATCTTCACCACCACTCAAAGTTCAGCCAATCACATTCCACCTTACATAATTGGCTCTAGGATCTCAGTGATTCATTCATAAAAGATACGAGGGCTTTACCATGGATAATAGACTATAGTGACAGTCTATTTACCAGCAACACACGTGTATGTATGTAGCGGCTGTAGCCTATTACTATACCTCAGTAGAATTGAAGTTCTGGACGACTGCTTGGTTGGGACAGTTTAAAGGAAATACTATCTGGCTTCTGACAACACACACTGCCAACACCAGAAGCAACACGCTCTGCATACACCCATACATGATTGATTATCTGCAACACAATCAACACTTTAGTTAGTTATCTTGTACAGTTTGCATCTTTTTTTGCCGATACTGTACATACATACATCCAGCCAATGACAACACATACTGCCTACTCCAACACTCTCTGCACACACCCCAACATAATTACAGCTGCAATACAATTAACACGTTAATTTCCTTATACCTCAACACACACTGGCAACATCAACATACTCTCTGCTCCCAAACATCACTACAGTACCGGACACCTGAAACACAATCAACACCTTAATTTCCTTTAAATGATGATGATGGTGATACTGATGGTGTTTAAAATTATAACTATGATTAAAATGATAATAATGATAATAATAATAATAATAATCATGATAATATAATAATTATAATAATGTTAATATTAGTAATAATAATATAAACAATAAAGGTAATAACAATATTCATAATAATAATAATAATAATAATAATAATAATAATAATAATAATAATAATAATAATAATAATAATAATAATAATAATAATAATAATAATAATAATAATAATAATAATAATAATAGATAAATAAATAAATAGAACAAATATACAATTCAACATACCCCGGATGTTTGCAACACCACATTAATATTATTAATATTATTATTATATATATTTTTGTCGCGACCAAGAGTACTAAACTCTGTCCTCGATTTATTAATTATGCGAGTTGGGATCCTGCATGGAATGTTTGTTTGTTTGTCTTCTGGTTGTCGATGAATATAGTTAGACATATAGATACTAGTGGACGGAGAGAACCAGACAAACAGGTATAAGAATAATAATGAATAGCGGTGTTGTGGTTAGCCTGTATGCCCTTAGTAACATCAATACAACATGTAGTACAGTACAACATATATATATATATATATATATATATATATATATATATATATATATATATATATATATATATATATATATATATATATATATATATATATATATATATATATATATATATATATATATATGAGGCCAACATCCCGGATCTAACCTTCAATCATTAACACTTTTCTGTACACATGAATGAGAAACAGGATGTAAGTGAGATGAGGTGAGGTTGTGTTGTGGATCATCGTGGCATCAATTTACTTCATATACCCGTTACGTATATAATGATCCAAAATTAGGAGATGAATATAAATGGACAATGAGGCGGGGACAAGTTGTATTGTGTGTGCCATTCTAAAACAGGATGTTTCACCGTATCCTTCCCCCTCCCCTTCTTTTTTTCCCCCATTTTATTTCCACCTGTGGCTGTTCCCTTGACAATTGCTGTGTACTGTATACTGTTATTGTTATACAGTAGTAATACACACATTTACGATAACAGTCAATCTACATGGTTTGTTTTTTTAAGTCCTTGAGTCAACAGTAAATTATTCTGAGGTTAGAAAGGACATTTGGGAATAATGTGGTGAAAATCCAGTACATATTTTCGTGCATGCAAGCTGTGAACTTTTAATTACATTCAAGTAAACAGTAAGTAAACAGTATCAGTGCCGTAGAAAAATGACATAACATTATACCAATCTGTGCATCACGATCACACGTGAATATCAACGCCGACCTAGACCTTCATAACCTGACCCTTATGTCACCAATGGATTTAATAGCATTTTTACCCTTGACGTCAGTACCTTATTATGCTAACGCCCTTCAATTGACGGCTTTCATCGTATAGTTACAAAATGACTCTCTCAATAGACAATACTGTACACAATGCTTATCTCTCTAACTGTTATCTATCTTTGTCCTCTCTGTCTGTCTGTCTGTCTGTCTGTATGTCACATACACACACACACACACACACACACACACAACCATTCATTCACAATGTAATCGGTCACTGCCCATATACATACCTATGAGCATATATATCTAAAAAATGATTATGCATTACTACATTCTACGCTTTGTTAAACGAGAAAGATGATTGATTCTCTCTCTCTCTCTCTCTCTCTCTCTCTCTCTCTCTCTCTCTCTCTCTCTCTCTCTCTCTCACATACATCCATCATTTATCACAGCTACAAGTGTTGGGATGATGACTCATGTGTTTCAATCGTCAATCTTTATAAAGGTTATGTGAATATTGAGTGTTTGGTGAAATTCATGTCACTCTTGTTGTTGTTGTTGTTGTTGTTGTTGTTGTTTTTTTCTCTCTCTTTTTTTTTTTTACCATTGCCTCCCCGCACGTATAAATTTTTCTTATTGTTGTGTTATTCATGTCACCATTTTGTTGTTGTTTTTGTTTATTGTTTTGCTGCCCATTACACGTCAATCGTGTTTTTCTTTTTCTTTTTTTCTTCGTCATGGATTGGAGTGATGCAACATATATACGTTAGGTACTACACCATCAAAAAGCTCAGTCTGTTATTATGAAAAGATCGAATTTAATCCCATAAATGTTTTCTGATACCCAATTAGAATTCAGTCCTATAAACTTGTTCAGATTTCCGAGTAGATTTCAGTCCTATTAAAGTTTCTGATATGTAATGAAGTCGAATTCAATCCTATAGCCTACTTTTTTTTCCGAGTAGATTTCAAACCTAAAAAAATTCTGATATCCAATTAACTCGAGTTCAATCTTATTAAAGAATCATTCCAGTATCCTAATTATCTTTTTATGGAAATTAAGTAAAACCCAGACACACACCATGAAACAATAATATTAACCACCATGATGATATTGAGGGTGTATGGTGATATTGTGGGGGCATAGTGATATTGAGGGGGCATGGGGGTATGTAGGTACAGTACAGATCCCATTTAACTAACGTTAAGGTCGTATTATGTTTCCTGGCAAAGTTTGTAGGAACCACAGTCCTTCCAATTCACCATAAACAAAAGTAGGGGAATGTTGACTGTCAAATTGGTCTCTTTTTATGTAAGGAGGTCGACAGCAACTCCACCCTAACTTGATTGCTACTCTTCATAGATTTGTAAAGTATTAGTTAACCTGTATTCTCTCAGTAAGTCCTGCATGGCCACATACGAAGGAAGGGAAAGGATTATATTGTTAGCACGGCATATTAAAGATTATACATTATATTATACAGTTTCTCTAACCTGTTCAAGTAAACGCCACCTAGTACAACGAGGCAGTCTGTTATATGGCGCAGTGTGGGGAAAGTGTTTTGGTTTCGTGGCACAGTTGTCTTGAAATCATATGCCTCTATTTTTTTTTCTCGCTGTAGCATGTGGATGGAAAGTTACATGGAGAAAATAGAAAACTGTTGATGATTGCTTATTATGGAATTGAAAGTTGAGCTCTCTTTATCTTTACTATTCAGATGGCTGGGAGGAAAAAATAAAGGGAGGGATGAGGGAAGAGCAGGAGATGGAGGAGGAGGGGGTTGATATGGTGGAAGAGAAAGTAAACGAAGAGGGTAGGTAATAGAGAGAGAGAGAGAGAGAGAGAGAGAGAGAGAGAGAGAGAGAGAGAGAGAGAGAGAGAGAGAGAGAGAGAGAGAGAGAGAGAGAGAGAGAGAGAGAGAGAGAGAGAGAGAGAAAGAAAGAGAGAGAGAGAGAGAGAGAGTCATTGAGAAAGAGAAAATATAGTTGACCTGCACAAGAGAGAGAGAGTAGGTCTATCCCTGTCATGTAAGTCGCCTCTCTATCTACAGCCCCATCTACAGTATAGCCTCCAGCTAAAGGGTCAGGTTGAGGTGGGCATGACCTACTAATAGATGCAGTCCATTCCTTTCTTCCTTTTCTCTTCCATAGACACTTTCTCATCCTCTCGTTTGTCCAGTTGTTTGTCTGTCTGTCCGCACACTGATTTCTCTCTTTCTTTTCTCTCTTCCTGTCCTATTTTCTTCGTCTATAAAACTCCTCTTTCTTTTCTGTCCTATTTTCTTTCGTTCACATCTTTTTCCTTCCTACCCTTTTTCCTTCATCCATATATACCTCTCTCTTTCCTCTCTTCATCTCAACACACATATCCCTTCATTCCTCCCTTCCTCATGAGAAACATTACATTTTGGTGGTTATATGTATGTACAGTAGCCTACATTGGTGGTTAGGTGTACATTGGTTGGTTACGTTCATTGTGAGATTACCTGTGCACTGTACATGTCTTCTTTGTGTCGAGATAAGGTGACATGCAATCCACAGTGTTACGTGTTACGAGTAGTTACCGTCACTCATTATTTATTGCCTGACATGGGGCTTAACTCCTATTAACTTGGTAAAAAAAAAACATCAGAGACCATACACATCACCTCTGCATTGCAATGTTTCTCGAACGGAATTTTGAAACACACACACACACACTCTCTCTCTCTCTCTCTCTCTCTCTCTCTCTCTCTCTCTCTCTCTCTCTCTCTCTCTCTCTCTCTCTCTCTCTCTCTCTCTCTCTCTCTCTCTCTCTCTCTCTCTCTCTCTCTCTCTCTCTCTCTCTCTCTCTCACACACACACACACACATACACCACCACCAGCTGCTGTGTACCTGCTTCCGCCTATGCAACGAAGCTTTTCTTGTATTGTATTCTACAGTATCACTATACCGTCTACAGTATCCTATATCTATACCTCACTGGTGTTGTCCTGCTCCTCTGACTAACCGGCCTAACCTGACAACGCCCCCTTCCGTCTCTCTCTCTCTCTCTGGCTTAGACTTATGGACCAGGTACCTACTGTTGTTGTTGTCTGTCCCACATCTTATACTTTCTTCCAGTCTCTAATTTTTATCCTCTCTCTCATTTCTTGGCCTACATTGAACTCGATTTACCCTCCTATAAGTGTGCCACATCGTTCTCTCTCACTCTCTCTCTCTCTCTCTCTCTCTCTCTCTCTCTCTCTCTCTCTCTCTCTCTCTCTCTCTACGAGTCGAGTGCGCGCGCGCGTGTGTGTGTGTGTGTGTTGACAAATAATTCATCACACTAACGACCCTCTTCAGAGTTCACATTATTGTTTGCTTCAAAATTAGACTACCAAATTGCAAAGTAAGGGCGGAGTACCTTACACCTATATAATAATAATATACCTCGATGTGATCTCACCCGTGGTATTTATAGCTATATATGCAAACCCTATCAATTTATAGGAGGAGAATATCTATTGCATATCTATAGGTCTATGGGATGTTATTTAAATTTCGATCTTGGGGCCTTGGATTGATATGGATTTTTTTTTTTTTAATAATTACATCAACGTTTCTTAACAGTAATGGAAAGAGAGACATTAAACTTTACCCTTTATTACATCAAATCCCTGCATGTGAGACCGTGCCCATAATACATACACACAAAGTTGTTCTACAGGAAATAGGTTATCTAGGTGTGTGTGTGTGTTTGTTTGTGTGTGTGTGTGTGTTATCATTTATTCTTCAGAAGGATTACAATACACATAACATTCATTTCTCAGTTACCATTTTGTTGTTACTATTTGGTATGTGAAGATTCAACTAGGAAAATACTCCTCTTCGTAACTCAATTCCTATTATTTTACAGTATGAATTATATGGAGATAATTTTTTTGGTGAGCTGGGGGGAACCGATTCCTTCCAGCTATGCCAGGAAACAGACGAGTTTAATGTTTCAAACAAAGGGTTCTGTTTCGTGGCTATAGTTAGGAGGAATCAGTATAATTTATAGCTCTGTAAATCACAAAAAAAGAGAACCTCCCCTTAATTAAACGACGAAGAGCCTTTTTTTTTTATTAAACTACTTCTTAATTTGAGGAAGAGAAAACTCCCCGTCCCTTAGTTTGTATTGTAGCATAATAGAAATTGAACCACGAAGAGAATTTTTCATCGAAGTAGTTTAATCATTTTTCCTCGTTTAAATAATACCACCTTTTCCCTCGTTTGATAATGTAATACCACCTTTTCCTTCGATTGATAATACCATCTTATTCCTAGTTTGATAATACCATCTTATTCCTAGTTTGATAATACCATCTTATTCCCAGTTTGATAATACCATCTTATTCCTAGTTTGATAATACCATCTTATTCCCAGTTTGATAATACCATCTTATTCCCAGTTTGATAATACCATCTTATTCCTAGTTTGATAATACCATCTTATTCCTAGTTTGATAATACCATCTTTTTCCTAGTTTGATAATACCATTTTATTCCCAGTTTGATAATACCATCTTATTCCTAGTTTGATAATACCATCTTATTCCTAGTTTGATAATACCATCTTATTCCTAGTTTGATAATACCACCTTTTTCCTAGTTTGATAATACCATCTTTTTCCTAGTTTGATAATACCATCTTATTCCTAGTTTGATAATACCATCTTTTTCCTAGTTTGATAATACCATCTTTTTCCTAGTTTGATAATACCATCTTATTCCTAGTTTGATAATACCATCTTATTCCTAGTTTGATAATACCACCTTTTTCCTAGTTTGATAATACCATCTTATTCCTAGTTTGATAATACCATCTTTTTCCTAGTTTGATAATACCATCTTTTTCCCAGTTTGATAATACCATCCATAAACTCTACGCATATTACACACCCCTTCATGTTCAAGTCTACTGTATGTGGGCCACCAATACCATACTATATAACAGCCTGGGGTCCATCGGTGGGTTAGTCCTATAGGAATGGGTAAAGACCTACTGACCTCATTGTACACCTCCTGGTCATTTATTCATCCATCCCAGTTTTTCTCGTCCCTGACTTTCTGTAACTTATAAGGGGGGGAAGTTTTGTGTTGGTTTATTAATCTGGAGAAACCGAATCCTCCAATTAAACTATTCCAAGCAACAGAACACTATTTTTTATTTTTGTTCATCTGGTCCTGTTTCCTGGCATATTTTGGAGGCACTCCAATGTAACAAAAGTGAATTACCCATTTAAGGAGTTATAGTAGACCACCTAAATTACACCAAAGTATGTCAGGAAACAGGACCACCTTTACAAAAATAATGATGTCTTGTTACTTGGAATAGTTTTGGGGACGACTCGGTTGTTACATATATACGGTACAGTTGCCTCCAAAAATTTCGAGACACTACCTGCTAGATTATATCCATTAAATCAAGTATAGTATCTTCAATCTTACCACCCAATGTAACAACGTGTGCATCAAAAGGTCCGATTAGATGCTAAAAGAAAACCTGTATATATATTCCCCAGGTTACTCAACAGAATGGACGGATGTTTAAGTACCAAAAAAATGACGGAAGTGACTTGTCATTGTTTCTCCAGGGTCAATAAGGTTAGGTAATACTACGATGTGTTTGTGTGTATGTGTGTGTAAACAAACCTTACCTATAGTCACTAACCAAACAAGTGGTGGGTGTCTAGCCAGGATGTAGGGTCTGTCTGCTATAGTACAATAGGATACCACCAGTCTCTTTATTAATTTTGTACTCCACTCAACCCAGATCAATATTACACCACTAAGTTGTAAGGGAATTCAGTCTCTATCGTCAGAGTAATCACACAATAATTAACAATGCAAGGATTGTGAGATTAACTAAAATAATGTTAATCGAACGTTCATCATGGCGAAGAACGAAATTCAAGGAAGAGAAATAAAAGCATAAAAAATTACCCATCTCGTCAAAAATATGATATAGTTTTGTTTTACGAATATCTATTAACCTCACATCCCGCTCTTCCCCAATAGCTTCATTTTGTGCCTCAGATCAGAACAGAAGTATTGACCAACAGGGTACTTATCTTAAGGTGGTAATTAACTTTTATTACATTGGAGCGTCTCGGTTCCTCCAAAGGACCAGATGAAAAAAACAGGACCAGATGAACAAAAATAGTGGTGTTCTGTTGCTTGGAATAGTTGGGAGGAATCATTTACTGCAGATTTACCAACACTGTACATTCCCCTAATTATTAAGCCTAACAACAGGAGACTGTGTTGTATGTGGTCACTGTTGGAAGGAGCCCCTGCAGCGTCTTCACACTCCTAACAATATGAGAGGGCCGTCCTGTACTCTCTCAACCGTGCAAACACCTACAGTAAACGTACGCGACGTCATATTGTCGTAAGTACAGTATGTTTAGTCTCTCGAGGCATCAGACATGACAAGGTATATATATTATCTTCATTAGGATTGAATACGCAACGTCATAATGTCCTACAGTATGTTTTGTTTCTCGAGGCATCAGACTTGAAAAAAAAAAAAAATGATCTTCATTAGTATTGAATACGCAACGTCATAATGTCCTACAGTATGTTTTGTTTCTCGAGGCATCAGACTATGAAAAGGTATATATTATTTTCATTAGGATTGAATTGGTATGTGTGACCACGACATACATTCATCTCGTCATGGTCGAACCAACAGATCCCAAGGTCCTGTGGGACTCAGACATGACATACTCAAGTTACCGTACTCAACCTAACATTACCATACCCTGGAGATACAGTATTATATTCTTCCTTGTACATTTCGCTTCAGCATTTCATAATTGGTAATGCTTTATATCGGAGTTCCCTACTGATTCCTTGTTTGAGGTGATTGAACAATATAGAATCAAGAAGCCATAGACCTTCTACTTTGTTTTATCCTTGTAGTTGTGTAATAAATATACCACTGTGCCGATGCCATAGTGGTTATTGGTGGAGTACTAAAATCAGAAAAGGTAAAAAACGCTGACATTTTATTAAAGGAATATTTATGGTTACTGATTGATTCCTCTAAACTATGCCACGAAACCGATCCATAATAGTGACATTGAGGTGATTTGTTTCCTGGGATATATAGTTTGGAGAAATCATTAGCCTTCTAACTTACCAAAAAGAGGTTCAACACTTAAAATGTTATTAGTATGCCTCGCTAATGAAAGATGGCTAATGTAGTGTATACAATAAACCGAACGCATGACGAGAAAAGAAATCAAATCCACCAACTCGATTACTTATCCCTCGAAGGAAAGCCACGTTATACGGGATCAAGATTGCAAAAGGTACGCAGTTCTCACAATCAACCAGCACCGGTAGTACTCGATATACTAGTTATGGAAGATGGGTCACTAGTCGGATTAATTACATCTATAAAATAATTCTGTTTTTTTTAGTAACATTTTATAAGTAATCTCCTCAAAATAGCGCCTCGAAAGAATGAGTGAAAAATCTTAGAATATATATATATATATAAATTGCATTGATCATCATGAAAATTTGCTGTGTGCTATATCTGTGATGGTCTTCACAATGTGTGAAAGTTTTAAATAGTAATTCCAAAAAATAAAAGATTTGATTGAAATGCTGTATTCTCTTGGTGGTGAACTGCAGGGGGCTACCAATTCCTCCACACATACCAAGAAACAGACAACACCCCCATTTGGAACACTGATGTCGTCTCTGTTTTCCGGCATAGTTTGGAAGAATCAGTAGCCCTCCAATTTACCAAAAAGAGAATCTTCCCCTAATCCATGCAGGCTAGATAAACTATATCATTTTCTCGATTCGTAATAATTTGTGTAATACTAATTGTCGTGGTGCCTCCTGTGCTGTGGCAAGGTGGCTACGGTGATAATAACAGGGCGTCATGGTCATCAACGACGATGGGAGAGTGAAAACCCTTCCTTACCTCCCAGACCATGAAGCAAACCACGTACATACGTAACCTTTTAATATTACATGATAGACAACTGTAGTTATTGGGAAACCTATGACCACTATTACCAGAGAGACAGACATACAGACAGACTCTTTATGTTACCAGCGAAAGTATTGATATAATAATTCATATACACCCATTTATACTGAATTAAAAACCGAATGATTATCAGCACACAAAATGAGTGGTGATGCTTATTGAGAATATAAACTTATAATAATGGTCAAATTCGTGTTTACTACAGTGTCTGGAGAGTGTGTGAAAACTATATATTATACAGTATACCGCGATTGTACGGTTGGCCACAGAAATGTTTTCACGGGATATATATATATATATATATATATATATATATATATATATATATATATATATATATAGAAAGAGTGGTCTTTCATTGTCCTGACAGTACTGCAATAAATGGTCTATCACCAAGTGCAACACAACCTCTAATAATAAAGTTGCATTTCAGTTACGTAGTCTAACATTATCTGTATTTGTAAACCCTCAAAAACAATAGCATGTGTACGAATTCTTGTGACGAATTGTACATACACAGGTAAAGTACAGTACATATTTATAGGCCTCAATGCGTCCTCACATTTCCTAGCGACGCTTTCCATAAAATGTATCATTGCAACAGTATGTGATTCATCTTTACAATTGAATATATATTTCTCTTTCGAATACACATTCACTCTTAAAAAAATAATGTACAGTTGGCCACACATGATTCTGGTACGCCTCGCTACAACAGGAAGGAAAGTGAGCAAAATTATAGTTTGTTGACAAGCAGACAGTAATAATATTTTACTGTCTGCCTGTCAACAAACTATATCTTTTTTTCACTTTTCTTTCTTTTGTATCCACCTCACAAGTAACGAGCCATACCACCTTCATGTGTGGCCAACTGTACCACTTGAATCGACGCTAAAACATTAGATAAGATTGTTCTCTCATTCACAAACAGCAACAAATACCAACGTGCCAGTGTAACCTGTAATATGTAATAATCACTTACCAACACTGGAAACTGAGAAGGTCGCACACACTCTCCTTGCGGCAGCCACTACCGGAATGCGGAATCTGGAAAGCGAAGCAATATATATAGGGTAGCCCGGTGCAGCATAGCAGTTGCCGTGTAGCAATATATCTTTTCTCTCTTTTGTCTGGTTCTCTGACACATATAGGCTTATCCAATAATATATCCAATACAGGCTTATCCAATAATGTATTACATGTGATTTGTGTACTGTAAATATAAAAAGGATAAAATGTACGTGAAGATTTAAGTCTGGCTGGACCAACTACAATATTATACAGTGTGTACTGTAATAATTATTATATTATTTGTTGGTGTGTGTTGGGTGTCCGTCCTGACAGTTAGGGGGATCTGCTGTTATATAAGTCTCAATGCTGCCTCACATCACATGGCAAGTTTTCCCCGGTATATCAGATTAGAAAGTTAGTTCGTTCGTTACCACAATATCAAATTGGAAAGAAAGTTTGTTTTAGTATATTGTAATCATAATATAGTATGTTTTTAGAGTACGTTATACTGTACTGCATATATTATTTATCAGTGAACAGTGCCGTATACATTTTTGTATGGAAGGAGTGGTTGACGGAGGAACGAATACAATGAAAGGGAAAGATAGTATAATAGAGCTATTAATTCCTCCAAGGCATTTCAAGAAACAGAATTATGCAGCATCTTCCAATTTACTAATACAATATATATATATATATATATATATATATATATATATATATATATATATATATATATATATATATATATATATATATATATATATATATATATATATATATATATATATATATATACTAGCAGCGATACCCGACGTTGTCCGGGTGAAGATCCTACATGTGGTTTTGTCAATAAATTTCCTCTAATTATCTTTATGTGAACTTATTAGGGGGGTGGGAAGATTCCATTATCCGGTGTGGTTGCTGGTCCCCAAGAGAAACCATGCCAGCTTTACAACCACAAAAGTTATCCATGACGCAACTACAGCAGAAGGTGGCATTGTAACAGCCACGATTAAATAGCAAGGCCCGAGTGGCGAATTGGGCTGCAGGGGTCGAACCCTCCCCCCATTGGTCATTTAAAAACTTTTTTTTTCACTGCCCTTAGATTTAGTATTAAATTTAGGTGTTCAACATTTTGTGATTTGAATTCATTCCTAAACTGGACATGCAAGCCAGGCCTGCCTGCATCCTTGATGCTTGAGACCATAGAGTCTATGTTAGTATCGTCGGTCATTTTGTAAAACGACCAAAACAGGTGCTGGTCAATATGCAAAAATGTACAAACACGCTCAAATTTTTATCCAATGCAGATACAAATGTTTCGAAGCACTGTGTGTGTGTGTGTGTGTGTGTTGTTAAGGTCGGCCAAGGTGTAGTGTGTGTGTGTGAGGGTGTTGTCAGTTCGTTCTTACGGAAGGTCGGTGGAGACCGGAAATATTCGTGCTCCTCTCATCACTGTGTTGTAAGAATATTGTATGCTAAAAATCTGCACAATGGAAAGCAAGAAAAGTGTTTTCCATACAAAGCTTCTAGAGGCTGAGGACGAGAAAGTGACACATTGTTCGAGTTTAATACACCGAGAAGACTACGAACGAATTATTAGTCGCCTGAAAAAACTTAAACAAGCTAATCCTACAAAGACTAAACAGGACTATCGGTTGTTACAAAAATTTGAACTCCTGGAGGTCACAATCGAGGGTACTACCGTGCAACAGTTGCAGAAGCACTCAATGAGGAGGATCCATATGTAGAACAGGAGAGAAGTGCTGAAAGTTTTGCCATAAATTGCAACTCGTGTGGTCAAAACATTCCATGTCATCCTTCTGGTCCTTGTTCACTTGTGAATGATAATGTTGATGACCCTGTGCTTTGTTGCTTATGTAATAAATATCGAAGCATTCAGACTGAACAGAGGGAATCGAAAATAGAACAGGAGAAGCAAGCTAAGAAAATGAAGGATAAATTAGTACAGCGTTTGAAGCCAGCCCACGCAGGGTACACTGTCATGGTACCCATTCCACTTGTTGACCGCGGACGAGCAGTTTTCGAATGCAAAGGCAATTATCATTCAGGCAATGGATGGCGGAACTTATAAACTTGGGACAAAACACGGTGTACACCCGTAATCAGTTTACCCAATGTACCCCAAAATGACCGACGATACTAACAGTTATTTTGTAAAATGACCAAACCCGTGGTCATTTTTCAAAATGACCATAATTATCTGGGCATTTTGCATACTGACCGACATTTTGGTAATTTTTCAAAATGACCGGGCAATTTGCGAAATAACCAATTCCGCAAAGTGACCGTATATATATATATATATATATTAAATCTTGCCAGGCACCTGTGAGGTGAGGGAAGCAGTGTGAGAGGTGAGGGAAGCAGCCAGCCAGCCACAGTGCCACTGAGCAGCCAGCCTGCCAGCCAGCCAGCCACAGTGCCACTAAGCTGCCAGCCAGCCAGCCAGCCACAGTACCACTCGGGCCAACAGGCAAGTAGTGTCCTGCAAACCGTGGTGAGGGAAGGAGAAGCGTTATCAGTACACGAGTCGCATCGGGTCTATACCAGGACTGACTCACTCAATATGTAAGTCAATATTTTATATTCTTCTTCTCTTCTTTTGGTTAATTTTGGAGGACAATTATAATAATCCTCCAAACTATTATCCTGAAATATATCCCCTATTAGTATACATTAGAGTAATGTTTCTTGGGATATAAATTCACTTTGGAGGAAACAGTTGCCATCCTATTTAGTAAATTTACGTTAATTACGCCAATTTCTCTATAATTAAGGGGAGATTCTTTTGTTGGTAAATTGGAAGACCTTATCTAGGCTATACTAACTCCTCCTAACTGTGCCAGAAAACAGACAACCTCAATGTTATTCATACGGGACTGTCGTTTCGAATCATATTTTGGATGAATCAAAACGCCTTTTAATTTACCATCAATAGCATTATAATCCTTTTAATTAAGGGACCCCGTGATGTTGTCAGAACATTGGAGGTTAACGAGTGCTTCAAACATTGCCAAGTAACACCACCCGTATTGAAGGAGCTTGTTTCGTGGTATAGTCTGGGAGGAATCGGAAACCACAGAGTCTCAAACGATCACAGGATCCTTAATAGCTTACAGACACTAAACTAACCAATGATATAATATTGCACATTAACTAATTATGATACAGATTGCAATGTATCACGTAAGATTGGATTATCATAATTACGTTTCATTACGACTCCCTTGGTAGACCATTCATTGCAGTACTTCCACAATAATGACTTTTATTTCCATGATATATAGGGTCTGTATAAGAATTCCTGTGGCCAACCGTACATCATACAGTAGGTCGTTGTGGGTTGTAATATCAAGGAAAATCATATATATGAATACTGTATATCAATCAAGTGTAGTCACATGATATCTACTGTATACAACTGTCTGCTATCTGTAGGTAGTGTTCTAATGAACATTGAATAACACACCTGACTGTCTGTTATGGCACCCTGTAATGTAGTCAGAAAATTGGAGGTAAGTGACTTCTTCAAATATTGCCACCAAACACGCACACCTATATGGAAGGAGCTTGTTTCGTGGCATGGTCAGGAGGAATCAGAAGCCTCCATTTTTCATACATGATCACAGAATCTTTAACGATAGGTAAAGTTTTAATGGGAAGTAAATAACACACCTGTCTGTTAACGGTATAGTGAATAACACACCTGTCTGTTAACGGTATAGTGAATAACACACCTGTCTGTTAACGGTATAGTATATTGAACAGTGAATAACACCTGTCTGTTAACAGACATGTGTGTTATTTACTGTTCAATATACTATACCGTTAACAGTATAGTATATTGAACAGTAAATAACACAGGTGTCTGTTAACTGTATGGAGTGTATCATTGAGAACACCTGTGGTACTAACCAGCCATGCAGTTCGTATGGAAGAATCGATAAGATACGATACGTAAGATAAGGTATGTAGTATTGATAAGAATATAGGACCAATAAAATACTAGACTTTTGTGTATGATAACAAACAGTCAACGAAGTGGGCGACATCTCCTCTGTTGCACAAATGACTGACTGAACCAGAGGAGAGGAAAAAAAACACGATAATTATACAGTAGATGTTAATGTTTCATGTTTTTCCAAGGTCAGTCAATATCTAGTGATTTGTGTGAGTCTAAAAAAAATGTGTTATGACGGGCTAACATTCTATTCCCTGTATACGTCATTATTATATATTATTTAATTTGGTAAAACGTTTCTGCTTAAATTATTCACCAAATTATAATATTACAGATCTGACCTTGTGTATACAGTGTGTATTTCGCCTGTAAAAACTATAACCACATTATATTATCACACCCATTTATATTTATATGTGTTTTCAATCTTTAAAAACTAATAACGATGACACACAGTTACTCAAAACTATATATACTTGTTGTAGGTGGTGTGGAATAAGTGGTATATGTGTGGTATACCTTCATGGTGTTGTTGGTGTGGTATAGGTAGTGAGGTGTACAGCCGGCTCCACTGCCGTGAGGGCCCCTGCAGTGTTGTCAGCTTTTCCTCTCCCAGTCGTGAACCACAAACTTCGGTCCGAGATACGCATCTGAAGCACTCACTAGTGAAAGAGAGATGGATATGGGTGTTGACAGGCTTGTATGATGAGCGAAACGATTAACTATGAAACAATAATGTGTATATGAGGAATTTTGTGTTCATGCGGATGCAACATAGGCACCAAATTATTCGTGATGTATTAATTCCCTATATTTCATGGTGTACAATGTTACATTGTACAGTAATGCTCGATAAATCAGTTGCTGATTTACTATTAAGATGATAAATGGAGGATATCATGATATGGGAACATATTTCATGCACGTTTGGCCACTTTATAGATGTCATGATAATATTGGTGTGGTGTGGTGTACATGGTGTTGGTGGTGTGGTGTGGTGTACATGGTGTAGTTGGTGTGGTGTACATGGTGTAGGTGGTGTGGTGTACATGGTGTAGTTGGTGTGGTGTACATGGTGTAGGTGGTGTGGTGTACATGGTGTTGGTGGTGTGGTGTGGTGTACATGGTGTAGTTGGTGTGGTGTACATGGTGTAGGTGGTGTGGTGTACATGGTGTAGGTGGTGTGGTGTACATGGTGTAGTTGGTGTGGTGTACATGGTGTAGGTGGTGTGGTGTACATGGTGTAGGTGGTGTGGTGTACATGGTGTAGTTGGTGTGGTGTACATGGTGTAGGTGGTGTGGTGTACATGGTGTAGGTGGTGTGGTGTACATGGTGTAGGTGGTGTGGTGTACATGGTGTAGGTGGTGTGGTGTACATGGTGTAGGTGGTGTGGTGTACATGGTGTAGTTGGTGTGGTGTACATGGTGTAGGTGGTGTGGTGTACATGGTGTAGTTGGTGTGGTGTACATGGTGTAGGTGGTGTGGTGTACATGGTGTAGGTGGTGTGGTGTACATGGTGTAGGTGGTGTGGTGTACATGGTGTAGTTGGTGTGGTGTACATGGTGTAGGTGGTGTGGTGTACATGGTGTAGGTGGTGTGGTGTACATGGTGTAGGTGGTGTGGTGTACATGGTGTTGGTGGTGTGGTGTAGGTGGTGTACAGTACATGGTGTAGTTGGTGTACAGTACATGGTGTAGGTGGTGTACAGTACATGGTGTAGGTGGTGTGGTGTACAGTTATCTCAAGGTATCTCGTTATCTCAAGGTATCTCGTTATCTCTAGTAGTGGCTGTAGAGTACTTACATGTGGCAAGGCTGGACACGTTCGAATCCCACCTGATAAACTATAGGATAATTCAACAGGGAGTTTGACCTCATTCCAGAGTGTAATTTGAATAATACTAATGTTTCACATCAACACTAGACAAGGGAAAACATGAAGGCAACTGTACAGTCACGAACACTAATAAGTATCCAGGTGTGCTTCGAATACCTAGAGACAGTAAATAAATGCACAATAAAATCTCCATTGGAATTAGTTCGTTGGTAAATTCGACCTGCTTAAAGCTTCAACTAAAGCTGTATACATATTAGTGCTTGTGACTGGACCTGATGCAAGTGGTGTGGTGTAGGTGGTGTAGTAGGAGGAATCACCATGGTATTAGGGGTAGGTGGGGTAAGTGGTGTGATGTGGTGTGGTGTGGTGTAGGTGGTATAGGGGGGAATCACCATGGTATTAGGGGTAGGGGGTGTACAGGGGTAGGGGAGGGTAAGGGATACACCCCTGGTTCGCTTTGTATTGATTTCACCAACCCCTTCCTCTCATCTCGACCCCTCCATCCCCCGCCCTCGCCCCCGCCCCTCTCTCTCTCTCTCTCTCTCTCTCTCTCTCTCTCTCTCTCTCTCTCTCTCTCTCTCTCTCTCTCTCTCTCTCTCTCTCTCTCTCTCTCTCTCTCTCTCTCTCTCTCTCTCTCTTATCCACATGCATTCTTCTCTCTCCCTTTCCCATCACTATCTCCCATGCAAGCCTTATTTATTTTTATTATTTCCCTTCCATTATTCTATCCTTTCTATCTACCATGATCCAAACAGCCTCAGAAGGATCAACAGGTCAGGTACTGTTTGATTTCTTTTTTATTCCTTTGTATTCCTTCCTCTTCCCTTTCTCCCCCCGCCGTAGGTATTGCCTATAGTAATGTGGGCAATACTTACAGGGTTTGGGCGCCACTTCGGCCCCAGCCATTAGCTTTCAGTTCTTCAACTGTCCCTCTTTTCTTTTTATTTCCTTCCTGCTTGCTGTCACACCTCTCTATCACCTTTTTCTGGCGCTATAGGACCTCGATGTTGCGGCGCCTAATATCCATCAATCAAAATCCTCTTCCCTTTCATTATACATGCACTCTCTCTTCTGTCCTTTGTATTCCTTTGTATTATTTCCTCTTCCCTCTTTCCTTTGTATTCATTTTATATTCTTTCCTTCCGTCCTCTCTCTTCTTCTAATCCTTCTTGCCTTCACTTCCACCTTTGCCTTTCCCCTCTCTTGGTTTGTCAGTTAGAGTTAATGGGGCTAAACGCCTATTGATTTCCTCATTATCATTACCGGTACTGCAATCTAGCTCAAGTGATGCATGCGTAAACAAGGTGTGTGTGTGTGTGTACTTGTGGCAGTGTCTGTGTGTGTGTGTGTACTTGTGGCAGTGTGTGTATGTACGGTTAATTTGTTTCATGTAGCTCTGTGTGTATCCTTATCCCTCTCCTAATTCCCTGCCCCTTTCTTTTGGCCTTTTCTCTATCCAGCCCTCCCTTCCTCCTCTATCCAGCCCTCCCTTCTTCCTCTATCCAGCCCTCCCTTCCTCCTCTATCCAGCCCTCCCTTCTTCCTCTATCCAACCCTCCCTTCTTCCTCTATCCAGCCCTCCCTTCCTCCTCTATCCAGCCCTCCCTTCTTCCTCTATCCAGCCCTCCCTTCCTCCTCTATCCAGCCCTCCCTTCTTCCTCTATCCAACCCTCCCTTCTTCCTCTATCCAGCCCTCCCTTCCTCCTCTATCCAACCCTCCCTTCTTCCTCTATCCAGCCCTCCCTTCCTCCTCTATCCAGCCCTCCCTTCTTCCTCTATCCAGCCCTCCCTTCCTCCTCTCATACAGTGTCTCCTCTCTTCAAAAAATTCAAGGTTGGAAAGAATTATTGTTTTTATTTTTTCCTGTGACAATTACGAATAATATCCTGGCTTAAAAAAGGGGTAATACATTTTTGATACAGTATACATTAAAGCGATTTGATTTCTCTATAAAGTACCGTATGCCAGAAAATAGGACCAGATTAACAAATGATATGCTTGGAATAGCTTAATTGGAGGAATCAGTTGCTCCAGATACACCAACACATTAAGTCTTATTCCAGACCACCTCCCTCATTTCCATAACGACAAACCACTACACACATTCCATTTGGCTTAATTAAGGAATCTGTGATCGTGTATGAGAATTGGAGGCTTCTGATTCTTCCTGACTATACCACAAAACAAGCTCCTTCCATGTAGGTGGTGTTTCGTGGCATTATTTGAAGGACTCATTTACCTCCAATTTCCTGACTACATCACAGGGTTCCTTAAGGGGTGATTCTTATGTTGGTGAATTGGAAGGTGTCTGATTCCTCCAAACCATTCCACGAAACAGATCTCCTATTAATACTACTGAGGGCAACTGTTTTCTGTATGGTATAGTTTAGGGACCCTGTGATGTAGTAAAAAAATTGGAGGTAAATGAGTCCTTCAAATATTGCCTCGAAACACTATACCTACATGGGAGGAGCTTGTTTCGTGGTATGGTAAGGAGGAATCAGAAGCCTCCAATTTTCAGACACGATCTCAGGGTCCTTAAGAACAATCATCAATAGCCTTCTAACTTACCAACAAGAGAATATCCCCTTAATTAAGAACACATAATTATAATATAACACAAGTGATCAGGAGAGAATAGCAGAGTATCTAAGTGGGTGCATTGTTTGTTGTTTGTTGATAGGGTGTGCAACGGTTTGACAAGACGAATGGCATTACAACTATTGATAGTTGTGATGATAGCTGTCTTTCTCACCTCACTAGCCCTAGTCACCATCGACTTCACACCAGGCTTCTGTGAGTATATCCACGTTTACACACACATCAATAAAAGCACTACACACACACACACACACACACACACACACAACTAAAGCGCTACCCACAAACACACACACATACCTGCCAAATCATAACACCACATAAGCTTTATTTAGAATGGGTGAATGTTTTTGTGTGTTGTTGTAAGAACAGTCACGTACAGTCTCCTCCACTCCCACTTTCACCAGTTCAGCATTGCCAACGTGTGAGCTACCAGTTCCGACTCTTGCATCCGAAACATCAGCCAGTAAGAGTAAGGGTTGATGGGAGGTGTTTCGGATGCGAGATTCGGAACTGGTAGCTCACACGATGCCGGGTGTATACGATGGCAACGCTGAACAGGTGAAAGTGGGAGTGGAAGAGACTGTACCATCATAAGTATCCAGAGCCCTTATTTATTATAGCTCTTAAAATTTGCACTTGTTCGTGCATTTACTGACGTCAAAGTGTCTCGGGCTTATTTCGAAGCGATGGACAAACTTTTCACTTCAAGTACGAGTCTATATTATGATTTCAAGGCAGTGCCGGGTTCTAGTCCTTGCCATTAATGGACCTCGTGATGTAGTCAGAAAATTGGAGAATATTGCCACGAAACACACACACACACAAACCTATATGGAAGGGGCTTGTTTCATGGCATAGTCAGGAGGTATCAGAAGCCTCCATTTTTTTTTTTTTTTTTTTTGTGTGTTTTCATTGATGGCAATACTAGAAAATATATCATAACATATATAGACTCGTATTTCAAAAGGAGGTAACTCATCCATTGATATGTAATGAACCTGAGACACTTTATATAATTATACGTGAGGTCAGAAATGTAATCATACGAACAAGTGCAAACTCTGAGCATGATGTTTAATTTAAGGACCCTGTAATGTACAAATGTAGTTAGAAATTTGGAGGTAAATAATGAACTATATAGAAATGTGTAAAGTTGTAACAAGTGCATTGTAAAATAATACTTGTGGCCGGACAAAGATGTATACAGTGGTTATAATATTTGTTATGGTTGCATTTAATGATAACACACTATAAATGCATTAAATCAACATTTGCAAAGACGGATTGTAAATTTGAGTGGCAAGTAGGAACATCTAACTTTATCGTGGTTTCGTAATGAACACATTCATTCCTGATTAATGGACATAATATTGAGAGAACTCATGTTTAAAAGGAAGCATCTTTATTACACCAGGTGCTACGTTATTTACACAGGCATGCAAACGAATGAAATATAAATCCCTCAATTACCTTCCATGGTTTCCTTGCAGACTCGCCTTGGTTTTATTATACAGCTGCATGGATACCCATAATTTTCTATACACTACTGTATATAGCGATGGAGCCTGGACAATCTGGACACTTCACACTCGCTAGTCATAATACAGCATAGGTACACATGCAATCTCCATCCAACATGTATAAGAGCACAACTCATAAACAGAGCACTTTAATTTAATTTAACATCAAAGTTACATTACTTCAATGGAGAGCTAATAACACTTTACCAATAACAGAATACTTTGATTTAATCTACATCAAGTTGCATTACCTTCCACGAAATTGCCATTATGAATCCAGGTTGAAATGTATGTTTTGCAGCGCCAGTGTCTGTGGAAGGATATGAAGGATTGGTGGTGCCCCTTGACCATCTCATGAAGGGTCCAGTCACACTCCAGCAGAACGACCCTAAACTCATTCAGGTGTGGTGGAATAAACAAACACTAACTATAACTTAATGACTGTGGTGGTGATATCTTCTACTGTGGTATATCTAAGGTTTCACTGTTTCTACATTAGGTTATTGTTATTATATTATTTCATTGTTTGACGGACGAAGTGCAGTAAAAAACCTTATAATAATAATAACATTAAAAACGTATTTGATCGATGACTTAATGTGTTACTAGTTTTGGTATTCATGAAATATAATACAGACCTCGAGTTTCGCCAGTATGCACTCAAGACAATAAATTATAACGTAGATCATAAAAGCGTAGTATGAGAATTAAGTATTACACTTAGTGTATTGAGTAATAAGGACTTTAATAATATAACGAGTGTGAGTAATGAAGATGTGGTGTAATGAAGTTAAATATGTAGCCAATAAATATGAGCGAGTAATAATGTGTGTGTTGTGTGTTTGTTGTCACATTGCAGAGGATCATTAGTCAGTACCTACACCATCCCTCTGATGCTCCTTACAATCTTCACTCCACCAACGACGACCCTTCCATGGGACAGTCTGAAATGATCCGTAACATTCTCGGTGATCAAGTAAGGTGTTTATTGTTGTCCTTCATAGGCTACTTGGTTATAATTATGCTTCACACCATTCATATCCACTTCTTCCTCACACAAATCTGTCTGCCAAAATTGTGATGATATTTTTACATACCTTGGAAGAGACTATTAGATATATATTTGTATGTGAAACATTTCTCTCTTACATGTAAAGGTAAACAATGGCGGGGTCTTTGTTGAATGTGGAGCCCTGGACGGTGAAATTCGGTCCAACACCCTCGTCTTTGAGAAGAAGTATGGTTGGCGTGGGGTTCTCATCGAGGGAGACCCCAAGAACTTTGAGCTGGTTAAACAGAAGAATAGGAAGGCATGGACTGTCAACGCCTGCCTTAGCACGCAACCTTATCCAAACACTGTAAGTTAAAGGGGTAATCTATTATTATCAGAGAATTAGAAACTACAAAGACCTTCAATTTGTACCAAGAGACAGTCTAGTGTCTCAGGATACGAGTATTAGAATCTGTTTTGCAGTATACCGGTATTCGAAGAACTCGATAGTTCTCCAGGTCGCTGACAATAATTTGTTTTCATATAACTCTCACGTCCAGTGATGTTCTGGCAAAATCTGTAGCAGTTACTGTTAATTGTGCTGAAAAACTTTATGCATTAAACACCAATTTACCCATATTCAAAAAATCAGTACATTAAATACCGTAAGTTATAGAGATCCCGGCCAACCCACCAGGATTTAAGAAGTTATATAAAACACTGACTCACAGAGAGGACGGTCATCGTATTAATGCATTAAACACGATAAGAGTATAGTATCTTATTAACATTCCCTAATGCAATCTTTTCCATTAGTTTCAGCCTTTCCTTCCTTTGGTTGATCTCTCCCATTAAAGTGTTATAATACACTTTTGGTACATTAGAGCACCCTCATTCCTCCAGAGTATGCCAGGAAACAGGACAAGATTAACAAAACTAATGGTTCCTTGTAACTTGCTTGGATAAGTTTGTAGGAATCGGTGTTGTGTTGAGGTAAATTGACTACTGGCTCCTCCAAACTATGCAACTAGACAGATCAATCATTAAATCAACATTCATTAAGGTCATTAGTTTCCTGGCATAGTTTGAAGGAATCACAGACCTTTCTGGAATACCAACAATAAAATCTTCCCTTAATCCCATTCCTCCCCTCATTCATGCAGGTGATGTTCAAGCAGCAGTTCAATATTGGTAAGATTAGCAACCTAGTGACTGGTGAGAAGCATAAGGGTTACTCCGAGGTCCAGTGTTTACCCTTCTACTCTGTCCTGCTGGCTCTCAACATAACCACTGTCGACTACTTCAGCTTGGACGTAGAGGGCTCAGAACTGAATGTCCTCAGAACCATTCCCTGGGACAAGGTCAATATTAAGGTAACTCTATGCACTAGTACTACTGCTGCTGTTGCTGCAACTGCTCTTGTTGTTGTTGTTTCTTGATTATTATTATGTTGTTGTCATAGCCCCTTTCACTTGTGATGATGATGACATATAACAAGCTGAGCTGCTTCAGTATAACGGAACCACTATATATAATATTACAATATATAATCGAAACATGGTATTGTCAGCATTTTACCTCAATAGACATGTTATATTTACATTGTTTTTCCGTTTGTTAGAGATCCTTTACTCACACTGAAGAAGGAATCACTCACTCATTTCTTGGACCATTTAATAAATTCTGTGACAATTGTATCAAAAGTGGCTGGGAATAGATCCGCTACACTGATGCTGTAAAAACATAACAAAATTACTATTCAAATATATACAATGTGTGTGTATTTTCAGACCATGTCGGTGGAATTTATACACGGAGTTGAGGGAAAGGAAGCCCTGAAGAAGTATGTAATGGATCAAGGTTATAAAGTGTATAGTGAAGTGACAAACAAAGGTGGATTAGCAAATGATTTTATTTTCTATAAGAATGACATGGTCCCCTGGAAACAAAGGGACTCACTTGTTTAAGGATTATTAATTAAGATTTCTTTATAAAGAGATCACGTGTGCTGTGAAGTGATGATATGATATGCAATTATTGTGGTGCTGTTAGTGTGCTCAGATGGAAACACTTTTATATCACTTTTCTTGTTGAACTTTGATAATTTAAGATAACTTATCTTACACTGTGTATGTTGAAGTACAGATAAGATAAGTGGAGATGTCTTATATATTTATAATGTAATATAATATTTAGATATATGAACATTTATTAACGAGGCTCTCAGAGAAACATAATGTAGTACAGTACACTCTTGATATGTAATTCCTGACCAGAGATGAACGGCAGGTAGCACACATACCCTGCATTCGAAATCAGTCTCTATATGTGTATTGGGTGTGGAAATGAGCAATACCAGGTGATTCGAAGCTTTCTATTCCTCACACTCTGGTCAGAAATTATGTATCACTAGTGTACACTTTAGGTCAGAAGTTGTGTCCTGATCCCCTGGCAAGATTTGAATCGCAAGCAGCCTGGCTTTGAAGGTTCGAACAAAAGTGTGTCTCCATACAACACACAGTTGTTCGGATAATCGAAGCTCGTTAGTAGTGATTCATCGTGCCAAGGATCAGGACACAACTTCTGATCGCGAGTGTATAAGAAATGTATTGACGTCAAGGAGTCCTGATAGTCTGATACCCCTTGTCATTCATTCATCTCCTACATTGCATATAAACACTCACGACCACTAATATGTATACAGGTTTGCTTCGAATACCTAGAGACAGTAAGATCTCCATTGAAATTAGTTTGTTGTTGTATTGGACTGTTCAAAGCTTCAACTAAAGCTATATACTTACTAATGCTCGTGACTGTACAGTGCTGGACTAATGTTCTGTCCCACAACTAGCCACAGTAAGTCAGTCTGCTGATACACTTCAGGCTAAGATAACGGTATTTTGTATGCACAATTTCTGCCTCTCTCGTGCCTTTCTCTTATTATTCCGATGCCCATTTGTTGTGTATAACCCAAACTTTCATCTGGTGCTTCGTTATCAGAACCTGAAGTGGTTCAGAAGGCTGTAGCATTCATTATATACATGTTACTAATTGTGGGACAGAACATTACTCTAGCACTCTACACTGGGGGTCAATAATTGTGTCCAGATACGATGCACAATATGAATTTCTACTAAATGAAGTTATTCGGGAAAAATGGTGGAATGTGAAGTTAGTAGAGATTAATATTTATATGGTAAAATGACAAGGCGGAAAAGTGAAGCTGTGATTGTTCTTTGTAAATATAATCAATAAAATATGATGCAGAAGACGTTTTTAAATTTTCTGTTTTTATAGTGGATGGCCAGTAGGACTACTACACAGGTGTACAGTACAGTATACAATACACTGGATGTCAATAATAATGTTCTGATCTGAGGCACAACATGAATCTATACCAACCTCACATCCCACCACTCCTCTCGAATCACTCCTTTCGGTTGGTAGACATTCATAACTTTATTGTGTCTCGGATCAGGATATAATTATGAACAAACCCTCGCCAATCTGAGGCGATACCCGAGATGAAGCTTACAGGAGATGTTTGGTCCAGTTTGGATGACAGTCCACCCAAACCATCACGAGTACACACACACACACACACACACACACACACACCGCCTGCTTCAGATCTCGGGCTTCGACTCAGGTGGGCTAGAGATTGTGTTGTTCGACAGTTCACTACCACGATTTATAAACATGAGTTGAGAAAAGAAACTAGTCTATGAGAGAATGAGTAACGACCCACCATTAGAGCAGGAATCAAGAAACTTTTACTGAGGACAACTGACTGCTAATCCTCATCAAAAGAAGTAAGAATAAGGTTAATAGTGTCTTTTTAGATCAGTTACATATTAAGCTAAGAGAGGTGAGTCGGCAATCAGGAAGAAAATAGAAGGAAAAGAGAGACAGTGACAAGAATTCATCAGGAAAATACTTAAACAATATATTCTGTAGGTCCTCGTCTGGTTTCCTGCATGGCTTGGCTTTGAGAAATCAGTAACCCTTATCAGTAACTCCTTAATTAAGTATATATTATGAAGTTACACCTGGTTCCATGCCTTGCCTCAACGTTCCTATGTCATGGTGTTGTTGTTGTTGTTGTTGTTGTTGTTGTTGAGGAAAATAAAACTAAACACATTACACTAACTACGTTTTAATCAGGTATCTCAGTTATGGCTTTACACAAACGCTGCTGCTGTACAGTCCAAGGTAAAAGTTGGGCGAGGCTCACCTGATTAATAATAATAGTGCTAGTTATAATAATAATAATAAAAATAATAATAATAATAATAATAATAATAATAATAATAATAATAATAATTGTGGTAATAATAATAATAATAATAATAATAATAATAATAATATCATTATTATTATATAATAGTAATGATAATATTTATAACAGTAATAATAATAATAATAATAATAATAATGATGATGATGATAATGATATCCTCGTCATGTTTCTTTCACATAACAAAATTAATGATGTGTTTAATTAATGTATGTCCATCTGTAATGTAGTACTTCATAATAATGCCCAGGGAATTTATGTTATACCAATCAAAATAATTCCGTATAGTATTAGTACATAGTATTTACTTGTAGTGTCGCTCAACTTTTACTCTTAACTGTACATTACCAGCCAGATGGTGTATTTTCACAACCACCTGACCATTAGTGGGGAAGGGAAATGGTTTAATAGAGGTGGGAGTTTTATGTGAGTAGCATCACAGTTTCGACCTATTGGAACACTTGTGACCATTTCTATTACAATGTTCTGACACTGTATAACATCTAACCCTCTTTGTCAGACAACGTTCAGGAATCAGCTTCGTCAGGCGAATTTTCTCGGTATTGTGAACTCTCTGCATTGAAGGGTTAAGATTTTAGTGATGACAAAAATTAATTCTGTGGATGCTACTTCCAAATTGATTTATGCCTGAAAGCCTTATCATCTATCTGATACATAATTATAGATTACAAAAAAAAAAGTAATTATACTGCTATTTACGGCGTGAATCTTCACACTACTTGTCAGTGAATACTCACTTAGTTTGTTTCTTAATACAATACTTGCTGTAATGCCCAGGGAAGTCTTGTAATGCCAAACCAAACAGATAAATTGACTTTCCTACTTACAACGTATAGTAATATATATATATAACATCACAATGCCCTTTTCTTGCTTTTGAAGCATTAACTAAATATAAATTTTCCAAAGCATATTATATTAGTTGCCATGATAAATGATTACGGTATGTTGAAATAACTAATGTGCGGATTACAATACAAAAACTACAGTCTTAATTAACCCTTTAACTATCAAGGTAAACTTTAACACTGTAGTAGCCTACTCTGGCTAGTATTGCTACACTCTATACTCATCACAGGTAAATCTCTCCAGTTAAAGAGTTAACACCATAAACACACACATATATTGCTTTGTGCTATATAAGATTAATGTAATAGCAATCTCACCAAGTTTGAAGCCTTGTATAATATTCTAAGACTATAGTTTGCTTATAGAATAATTATTACAAGTGGCTGTATCACCAGACCTGTGTTATAGTGCCCATCACACCCCTCCCTATGTTGTGTGTGTGTGTGTGTGTGTGTGTGTGTAAGGGTAGTTTAATTAAGGGTGAGTGTGTGTGTTAAGGGCGTGTGTGTGTGTGTGTGTGCGTGTGTGTTCGATGTCTGTCTATCTATCTATTTATTTATTTCAGTTTGTGTGTTTATCTCTCTGTAGATCTAACAATACTAATGTTTTTCTGTTTGTCTGTTTTACTGTTTATCTGTCTGTCTTTCTATCTGTCATTCTCTCTGTATGTCTGTTTGTCTGTCTGTCTATCTCTTTGTCAGTCTGTCTATTTGTCTATCAGTCTGTCTCTGAACAAATCATCTTGAAATGTGAATGGCAATGTTAATGGAATAATGGTAATGATGGTATTGGTGATAGTGATGATGGTAGTGATAGTGGTGATGGTGGTGATAGTGACAGTGACAATGGCAGCGTGATGAGAGAGGAAAAATTATAACAGAGAAAGTATAGTAGTCGTAGTGGTGTAATGAATGTGGTAGTAGTAGTAGTAGTACTAGTAGTAGTAGTAGTAGTAGTAGTAGTAGTAGTAGTAGTAGTAGTAGTAGTAGTAGTAGTAGTGGTGATAGTAGTCATAGTATTTGTCGTGGTGGTAGTAGTAGTCATTTTTATAGTAGTACTGTACTTGCTTGTGGTAGTAGCAATAGTCGTAGCAGTAATGGTAGTTGTGTATTGAGCGTGGTAGTCGTAGTAGTACGGTAGTCGTAGAAGTAATGGTAGTGCTATAATGAACGGGATAGCAGTAGCGTCGTAGTAATAGTAGTGGTGTAGTGGTGTCTCAGTACATAATGGTATTGGTAGTAATGGTGCTTCAGTAATTAAGGTATACTAGTAGTACGGTAATGGTAGCAGTAGTGATTCAGTAATTAAGGTGTAATGGTATAAACAACAGTGGTGTCTTAGTGGTAATATTGGTAGTTAGTTGTGATGGTGGGAGAAGCGGGGCGATGGTCTGACAACACAGCAAATACAACATAACACATTACCGGTATGTTGTAGACCTGGCTATACTACACAACAACATGCCGGTACAACACATATGTCGCTAGCTACACTACACATATATCGGAGGCTCATACAATACAACACTTTATGTACAGTCGCGGCACATATTCCTTAAATAGGGTGTAAAGGGAAGTCTGGTCAAGGACTATTTGCCGTGACTGTACGAAGCCTTCACTATACAACACATGTAGTAAGCTTACACTACAAAACACAGGCAGTATAGGCCTTTAAAAACAACACTTACAGTAGGCCTAAACAACATAATACATACAATTAGTCTCTAACAAATTCAAGACTATATAAAAAAAAGTAGCAGAGTATATGGTTGACATCATAGTGATAGTATGTATGGAACTAACACTCTGAATTATGAGCTGTGTTAGGATTGTATGTAATATGAAAAAAGTCTCCTCAAAAAATGCTTCCACACTCAATTTGTCGTGTCATATGTTATGGCAAAACAACTATATACACCGTTACTGCTATTTTTCTTATTCATGTCAATAGTTTTTTTGTTTGTTTTTTAATTCAGCTGAAATATGATGAGTTTTATTTTCAAACAGAGACTGACGAGCTTTGCATATTCTCTAACTATCAATAGACGAGTTTTCTGGTAGGAGGGAAGTACTCTTAACGTTCAGAGAATAAACGCTGCTCCACTTAAGCCAAGGATAGTACAGTGTTGGAAAATCTCAAGCAGCTGATTCCTCTAAACTATTACAAGCAACAGACCACCATTAGTTTTGTGAATCTAGTCGTGTTTTCTGATATATTTTGGAGGAATCAAGGCTTTTTAAAGTACCAAAAGTGGATTATCTCCTTATAGGTTCATGTCTTAGACGGGTACCAGACGGGATATTTGTCACAGGAAAACATTCGATACCCATGCGTTCATGTATAGCCTTGTTGTAATGCATGTACTATATCATTAACAGTAGAAAATGCCCGTGTCTATCATCTTTTTAGATACTGATGAGATAATCTAAGCTATTCACTGTTTAACTAACTGTATTACAGCGAACTAACTCATCTCTCGTTTCTTCTTGCACTTCCACTCACTAATCAAACTGGTTATTAAACTGGTCAACTAACTGTACTATAAGCAAACTGGTCTTTCCTCTAACCTTACTTTTGCTTTTACTAATATTACTTTAATTCGCGACATGAATACGGCCCTCATTGGAATATAGTTAGTATGCATTTATCCGAGTAGGAGGCGACGAATGTGTGGATAGGAGTTGGACCTCATGAAGGCTGTGTAGTCCCTGGCATCGAACAGATCAATTACTGCAACAAGAAACAAATGATGAAACTAATATCAAGAGATTATGTTAGCCTGTACATACTTTCTACTGGTACTGTACAGTTGAGAAAGTAAGAAATGCAAATTTAATATGGCTTTATATGGCAACATCTGGCAGTTCTTTGTAATAAGTCCTCGTATCTTTATAAATGAATCACTGGGAACCAAGAGGCAATAATGTAAGGTGGCTGATTTTTCTTGCATTTTCTATTTGTTCAACTGTACATATCAATAACAACAACTGATCTTCTATTGGATATTACATTACTGAATCAACATTACGAGTATATCACAGAATCAACAAACATACCTTGTTTTATACTGGTTATTTTTTACCTAACCTTCTGATACTACTGATCCTGTATGCCTTCTTTTTCTATGGTATAAATATCATGTAACTAACTCAACAAACCTACCAATTTATCATAATATAATCTTCCATTGACTATTATATTATTTATTACTGACCCAACCTACCTACCAATTCCATCATAATATAATCTTCCATTTACTATTATATTATTACTAACCCAACAAACCTACCAATTCCATCATAATATAATCTTCCATTGACTATTATATTATTACTGAGCCAACAAACCTACCAATTCTATCATAAATTATAATCTTGTATTGAGTATTATATTATTACTGAGCCAACAAACCTACCAATTCTATCATAAATTATAATCTTGTATTGAGTATTATATTATTACTGAGCCAACCTACCTTCTATATCAGCCTCAAAGCCAGTGGGGATGTCCTTGTTGGAATCTCCGTCGTCGTACACAGTGATGCGAACCTCAGTCTTGGCGAAGATGATGTGAGGACGTGAACCAGACTACAACAACAACAACATCATCATAAGCAAACAATTCTACAACTACAACTACACATTAGCAGGTCAGTACAAGGTAAATAAAAAGGACCAAAAATAACAACAATAACACATCAGCAGGTCAGTACAGTACAGGGTAAATAAAGATACAACAACAATTACAACATAAATACAAGGTTTTAAATAAAGACACTACAATATTGGCAGGTCTGTACACGGTAAATAATTAGAGGACAATATCAACAATAACAACAACAAAACCACATTAGAAGGTCAGCTGTAGCCTACTAGGTAAATAATTAGACAACAACATAACTACAACAACAATAACAACAATAACTCAGTAGCAGGTCGAAACAATTGAAGAAAATAAAGAGTTCGTAATAAAGGGATAACTGTTGTAGAATAATAATTATGTCTCAAATGAACTCTTACGTTTTTATATTATTATACTTTTATTATTATTATTCATATGAGGAAAAATCTGTAAGGGGAAGAATGGCTTTGAAGTTAATTAATGATATCGAAGTAAATGTATGCTGTAATACGCTTAACGAATTCAGTTGATGAAATAATAGTGACAGGCCTCACACGAAGAGAGAGAGAGAGAGAGAGAGAGAGAGAGAGAGAGAGAGAGAGAGAGAGAGAGAGAGAGAGAGAGAGAGAGAATAAATGAACGAGAAAAATTAAGTCAGAGAGAGAAAGAGAGAGAGAGAGAATTAATTAGTGAATGAGGAAGATTATGAAGAGAGAGAACGGTTGCAGGGGAGAAATAAAATGTGGTGAGATAGACTGTGGGTGGTCTCACAATGCCCTCTCTCTTTCTCTCTCTCTCTCTCTCTCTCTCTCTCTCTCTCTCTCTCTCTCTCAGCTTGATATGGGGCCCAGTTTGAAGTGTGTCTGTTTCATAGATCCGCAAATGTACTGTATAATATGTGTCACCAGTTTGTCCGAATATTAAATCAATGTAACTTGTGAAACATTTTGGAAACTTTGTGAAACATTATATGGAAGCTTATAAGATATTTCACCCGTTGGCTTTTCTCATTAAAATATTTCACGACACGTATGACTATTGTCCCTCACTCTACCTAACGTAAACCCTTGCTTGATTCCTCTATAACGTTAACTCTAAGTACGGCATATATAGTAAATAATTTCTGAGAACCTTTTGACGCTCATTATTGTCCTGTACCTAAACCTTTGATCTATTTTATGTTCATTTTCAATAGACTACGACATAACTGCTAAGAACCTCTGTTGATGGCATAAAACTCTATCTAAATACTCGATCCCTTTTATGTTACCTCTCAATACGATATAATTACTGAGAATCTGATGGATAGTAGTGTGAATGAGGATTGATGTAATTTACGAAGCACTCACACACACACAAAACAAAATTATACCTTAGGAAAATAGTTTAGTCACCTTTCTAATCATAATTTTCTTTGATACTTTAGTAAACGAGCATTACAGAAAGCGTGCAAACTTATCGATAACTCTTTTCATTTTGTATCTGCATTATACACATTTTTATTAGTTAATCTATAGCACGTCTTCCTTCGTCATTCCATCATACTACAATTAATTAATCCACTAATCTATTACTTGATTTTTTTTTTTGGGGGGGAGCTATTATAGACATCTTAAGTTAGACGAAGTAAGACTATCTTATACTATTTTTAGAGTCCTAGAAAGAGCTAGGAATAGGAGAAGGAAAAAGAATAACAGTAGACAGAATAAATTGTGCTACTGTGATATCCGCTTCACTCGAGTGGTAGTTAGCGTGACATTTCCGTGCCCTTCACCATCTGTTGCCTCTCCTCTCCCTCCCTCACTTCCTCCACCGTAACGCCTCACGTGTGGGTGGGGTGGGGTGGGGGGAGATGAATATAAATAATATGTCAATCTCTTTTCAAGTGCATGTGGAACAGAGAGAGAGAGAGAGAGAGAGAGAGGGGGGGGGGGATGGGGGCAATGTATATATGTTTGTATGTGTGAAAGAAAAAGAGAAAAACACCACCTATATTGAAGGTGTTTGTTTCGTGGTATAGTCAAAAGGAAGCAGAAGCCTCCAATTTTCATACACGATCACAGGGTCCTTAAACGCTTTACCTCTCGTTAAATAAAGTTACTGAGCGTATACGTTTTCACACTGGGTTAGGAAGGGATGGGTAAAGGAGAGGTGGCAATGTTTGTAATCTGTTTGAAATATCTGTGTGTGTGTGTGTGTGTTACAAGTGACGCTGATTTCGGTACACGTTTGGGTACCTACTATAGTTTCTATCAAGTGAATAAGTTGGGTTAATAATCATAATGTATAGAGGCTATTAACGATGCTTATAGTGATCAGGGGACGAACATATGTAGGAGCAAGTGATATAATTATACAGTACATATATTATAAAACTGTATCAATATAAATAAAACTGTATCAATGGTGTATATTGGAAAGAATAAATTGTGTTGTAGTCCTATGAGTGATTGACAGGTGAGGTGTGCGTGTAAAGACAGAGATGCACAATTATAATATTATAAATCTTCACAGATCGTATTAATGTTGGAAGAAGAATTTGTACTCGAGGAAAGAAAGAATCCTCACTGTCTTAACTAAAGCAAATAACAATACAGGTTTGGGCACAACTAACGACACTGTATACATTACTGTCCCTTGCCGAATGTATCAACCTCTTGCCTTAGGACATCAGACGAAAGGTCATGCAATCGCAAAAATAAATAAATAAATAGATAGTAGATAATAACAAAATGTGATAAATAAATAACTACTACTACTACTACTACTACTACTACTACTACTACTAATAATAATAATAATAATAATAATAATAATAATAATAATAATAATAATAATAATAATAATAATAATAATAATAATAATAATAATAATAATAACAATGTGTAAGCCTGTAGGAGTGAGTGAGTTTACCTGTGACACTCTGTTGCCACACCACCTGGCATCGTAACCATTGTTCTCCCTCTCCACCTCAATGTAGGCGCCGTGACAGTCGACGGTGTAGGCGGCAGACAGGTTGTGGAAGGTGATGAGCATGTACAGGTTGGGTTCGGTCTGTAGGTAACGAGGCAAAAAGTTAAATGAATGGAAGATTCTTTTGTGGTGAATTGGAAGGTCTTTGATTCCTCCTAAATTATATGCTACGAAACAGATCCCCTATTAGTACATTAAAATTTGGAGGAATCAAAGGCCTTCCACTTCACCAACAAAATAATTATCTCCCCTTAATTAACTAAGTCATTGCAGTAATTTATTCATGTACTATAGTTGAGGATAAACAGTATGTATGTGTCGATTATTTTGTGAAGTTTTTACGAATGTGATGGACATTGTTGATAAGATTTTGGGAAAGATATGCATGGATTTGAAATGGGATACAGGATTTTTTTTTATATACATACTTTGGCTATTATTGTTAAAAATTGGGATGAAAAATGGGGGACTCTCTTCTTAATCATTCTCAATTTTCTATATTTTTATTTTATTTAGTAATTACATAATTCATTTTTTTACGCTCTGAAAATCCAAAAATGGAATTCACCCATTTATTATTGCTTACCGGCATTGTAGTAGTTAGATTCCATAATAAAAATAATATATAATGACAACTTACAACACGGTCAAAGAGAAAATCAAGAGGGAAGGAATACATGGGATGTTGACTGTGAATGGGTAAACACTGAAGGGATAATATTTTAACACGTATCATGCAACACCAAGCATAGAAATTAGCATAATAACAGGAAATGGTGAAATCACCTGTAATTCGTTTAGCATAATAATTATTTTCTTAGCTGTACAGTGTTAGCATGTTAGCAGGAAGTGGTGAAATCCCCTCTATTTCGTCTAGCATAATAATTATATTCTTAACTGTACAAAACTCATGCAGTTATAGGGGTGCATTCAACTCTATACTCTGACCCTTTTTACAATTCCTCGTCACACGCCACCATTTCTCTATTGTATTCTAAAGGCCCCAAAGTCTGGCTGGCTGGCTGGCTGGCAAAGGCTCATGGTTGTTTAATGCTAATGAGAACCTGACTTGCACATATTCTCACCTTTATGTTCCACTCGCAAAATATCTGGTCTCCTGGTGTGGGTGCCGCTCGCCTTAGCCTTCCCAGTGGTGGCTCAGGTGTGGGATCCAGAAATTTGTGTTGCATGGCGTAAGGTAAACTTCTGAGGTACCTGTGGTGGTGTGGTAAGGTGAGAAGGGGTTATTGGTGATTTCCCTTAAGGACCCTGTGATATAATATAGGCGGTGATTCGTAGCAATATTTGAAGGAATCATTTACCTCCCCCCTTATTAAACACACACAAACAATGTTACACCGCTTAGTTTCTTTGCACACACACACACACACACACACACACACACACACACTTAACACCTTGCGTTAATTTTTAGGATGGGAAGGTAAAGGGTTATTGTCCGTGGGAGCAGCCGACCATCTGGCCCTATACACAAACCAACAACAATGCTTTCCACTCTCTTCCACTCCATCCCTCTTCCCTCACCGCATGCATCACACTCTCTTCCACTCCTCCTTCTTCCCTCACTGCCTATATCCCACTCTTTTCTACTCCATTCCTCTTTCTTCCACTCCTCCTTCTTCCCTTACTGCCTATATCCCACTCTCTTCCACTCCATCCCTTCCTCTCTCACTCCATACCTCTTCCCTGACTGTAAACATCCCACTCTCTACCACTCCATCCCTCTCTCTCCTAGTCCATCCCTCTTCCCTCACCTCTTCCCTCCCATTCATTTTCCTCCACTTTGCATCACCCTCACTCCCATTTCTCATCTCTCTTTCCCTACAATACCTTCTTTTATTAACTCCCTTCTCTGTCCAACTCCTCTTCACAACCCGCCCCCTTTTCCATTTCACTCTCGCTTTCATCTCCAGCCATAAACTCTCCATTCATCCCCAACCATGCATGCACTCTCACTTCGCCTTTCCTTTCCATCTCCACTCTACTATATACTCTATCTTCTCCTTCACCTCCCCAACTCTCTTCTCTTCCCAAATCCATGCACTCCATTCCAACCCAACCATCACCACCATTCCTGATCTCACTCCATCTCCAGCCACCAACCCTTCTTTACCCCACTTGCCCCCACGTTCTCTCCATTATCTCTCTCTCTATCTCTCTCTCTCCACATATTACAAGTTGCAGCTGCTCTCCCCCAACTCCTCCATCGTTCCACATATCTGTCACATTCATAACACTGACAGAAATACCACCAGGCAACAACAACAACATATAACCTTGTCATCACTTTTGAACACTTTCGCTGCTTCGTGTACAGTTGGCTGCAAAAGTTCCGCCTTTCCTCCTCTCCTGCTTTCCTTCCAGCCATTCATAACATTTGCTAAATTATTTGTCTTTGAAAATAATAACATGCAGAAGAAAAACCTTATGTCCATGATTTTTACTTGCATATGCAGTTAATGGAAACTATATATTTATGAACAGAGATAAAATTCAAGAACGCAAAAATGTCATCTTTTTTACGTTTAGAGAGTGTATGAAAAGAACAAAAAACCATGTGTAGGCATCAGTGCAGCCGTACACAATAATTCTGTGTCCCATGTGTAGTCCTTTGTTTATATTTACTACATAATAACACTCCAAGTAGGAAGGAGGAAGTGAAGGTAACTCGAGCTTCATCCCCTTTTTTTTTATATATATATACAGTATAATATTATGCTAAAGTTTAATGTGTTGTTTACATGCTAACAAACGTACAATGCAGACCTCTTGAATCGCTTGTTCTCTATGTAAACACCACAGTATGAGCTGGGCATTGTAAGAAAGGGATATGGGGCTTGCGTTAACTCCACTTTTTCCTTCTTAGGTCGGGACTGGTAATAGTGATGGTGGTGACGGTGGTGGTGGTAGTGATGATGATGATGATGATGGTGGTGAAGAGGATGGTGAGAATGGTGGTGGTGGTGATCGTGGTGGTGAAGGGATGCTAGTAATGGTGGTGGTGGTGGTGGTGGTGGTGGTGGTAGTGATGATGATGATGGTGATGAAGAGGATGGTGATAATGGTGGTGGTGGTGATCGTGGTGATAATAGGGGTGAAGGGGATGATGATGATGATGGTGATGGTGATGTTTGTGATAATGGTGATGGTGATAATGAAAATGATGAATTAAATGTCTGAATACAGCTGCAACTATAAAAATATTTGGTTTAAAATGAACGAGAGGCTTAATATGGTGCAGTTGTGATTCATAGGCAGCATGAGAAGGATAACTCTGTGTGTGTGAGTGTGAGTGTGTTTTTTTTTTTTTTTTTTTTTTTTTTTTTACGTCAATACCAGTTATGTGTGTTTGTGAGTGTATTCGTGAGCCTGTTTTTTCTGTTTATGATTGTGTGTGTGTGTGTGTGTGTGTGTGTGTGTGTGTGTGTGACATGCTGACGTGTGTACCTCTGTGCCTGTGTGTATGTATGTGCATATGAAGGAGGAGTGGTGAGGAACATTGATATTTGATTAACAGTCTGGGTGAGAACAGGATGTGTTAGGGTGATGAGTGATACGTGTGCCTGTCTGTGTTAGTAAGTGTGTGTGTGTGTGTGTGTGTGCGTGTGTAAAACATGGTAGAAGTGTACGTGCGTGTGTATGTGTGTGTGTGTGTGTGTGTGTGTGTGAGGTGAGGGTGGAAATATAATGTTGTTTTGAGGTGAGTGAACCCTAGTTGGCTGTCTGCCTGTATGTCCTGTTTGACCTGCCTAGCCTACACACACACACACACGAACACACACACACACACATACACACTCGCAAACATGTACACTCCCATCTCACATACAAATATATATATACATATACATTCACACCCACACATGGAATTATAATCACCTATATAATATTATATACACAAACACAAATACGGAAATATATACCATCACACACACACACACACACACACACACACACACACACACACACACACACGGATCCTTGGCTATTAATGGTCAGACTCTGAACAAGGCTGGGAGGTCGGTCACTCTCCTCGACCCCCACCCCCACAGTGCTAGAGGGGGTGGGGGGATGGGGGGGGCGGGGGGGTTATAGAGAGAGAGGGGGGGGGCAGGAATGATGGTTAGGGAGTTGTGGAAGGACTGGTCAGGGAGGAGAGATTGGGGATGAGGGAGTGATTGATAGAGGGGTTATGGGAAGGAGTATGGTCAAGGAGTGGTTAGGGAGTGGTGGAAGGAGTGGTTAGGGAGTTGTGGAAGGAGTGGTCAGTGAGTAGTGGTCAGGGAATGGTGGAAGGAGTGGTTAGGGAGTAGTGGAAGGAGTGACTTGGGAGTGATCCGGGAGTAGTTGTCAAGGAGTGGTGGTGACAGAAGTGATTAGGGAGTGACCAGGGAGGAGTGGTCAGGGAGTGGTGACAAGAGTGATTTGGGAGTAGTGGTCAGGGAGGAGTGTTCTTGGAGTGGCAAGGCAAATAATGACAAGAGAGGGAAATGAATGGAGAAAGAGAGAGTATACAGGGGAGGGGAAGGAAAAGTAAAGAAGGAAGGAAGGGGTAATGAGAGGTTTGTGGTGAGGTGGAGGTAAAAGGAAGAGTTGAGGTGTTAGCAGAGGTGAGAGTGGTCGTAAAGTGAGGGGAATGAAGGAATGATACAGGAAGGACGGAGTAGTGAAAGTCATATGAGAGAGAGAGAGAGAGAGAGAGAGAGAGAGAGAGAGAGAGAGAGAGAGAGAGAGAGAGAGAGAGAGAGAGAGAGAGAGAGAGAGAGAGAGAGAGATTTAGGTAAGAATAGAGGGATTTGTTGTGGCCTGTTACTTGGAAGAGTTTGGAGGAATCAGTTGCTCCAGATGATTTACCAACACTATACTACCTACCCCTTTAATGTTTATAGGGAAAACCAACCCATATTTTCTCTTTAAATTTTAATCATGTTCATTCTTGACCTAAGTATTTTAACTGAGTAGACCAAATGTGATAAACTTTTTGGTTTCATAATGCTCAATCGTCCTATGAAGTTTAAACATTATCTGTTCTTGAGTTTTATTTTCAAGGAACCCTGTGATGTAGTCAGAAAATTGGAGATAAATGAGTCCTTCAAATATTGATTTTGATGGTACCTGATTCCTCTAAACTGTGCCACGAAACAGATCCCCTATCAATACGAATAAGGGCTCCTGTTTTCTGTCATAATTAGGAGGAATCAGTAGCATTCCAAATTACCTAAAAGAGAATAATAAACCCTTAACCTCAAACTTTATCAAATTGTGAGAAATGAGAAGAGGAGGTACCATCTGGCTATTGGTGTTAAAATGTTACACTTGGTTTCGTGAACGGGAACAATGCGTTCGTCACACCTATATGTTAACTGTTTACGTAATGTGGTTCCCTTCCTATAACTAGTGACAGTAAATTGGAGGGCCATTGAATCCCCCAAACTATGCAACGAAACATTATCACCAATTAATAACATTAAGGTATAATTTTGTTTCCTGGGATAACTGGGAGGGAATTCAGTAATCCTTAAATTTACCAAAAAGAGGTTCTCCCCTGAAACGTCTGAATGGAAGTGATGAATCTGAGCTACATTTCCTCATTTGAATAAAATCGTCAAGTGTTAGTCACAATAAATCCAAAGAGCTTCCAAGTTTACGATGACGTTTATGGATATCCACAACGAGACGCTCACAGACACACACTCTCCTCTTCTGTCTATATAATCTACAAATGTTAGCCGCATTATAATCTCAGGTAGGTTTCGAGTTCGTAAGGGGGTTATATTAAGTGTTTAGAATATACATAAACGTTTCAATCTCTCAAGAAAAACAACCGGTCAGAAATAGCACATGAAACTGATAATTTATTAGAAAGCATTATTGATATTATTCTTAATAACAAAAGACTGGTAAGCGAGACTCACGTGTGCCTCATTAAGTTTGAAAAGTGAAAAGTAAATCCAAAAGTTTATACAGAAAAAGAATGTCTAGTTCATCTAACGTCACTCAAATGTAACAACAATATCAGCCAAAACCGGAAGAAGTCATAATTCACTTTGAGTTGCGGGAGGCGTATGGTGTGGTGAGTGAAACCAAGAGTAAATAAATGCTCTCTGCACCAATACCAGATGCTTCGACTTTCTCACAATTTGGCCGAGTGCAGTTTCGTAACCAATACCGTACGTGGTGGTGGTTTGTCAGGTGTCCATCTGTCTACACTCCTCCTTGTCCGTTCCCTCAAATTGAGTATATATTAAATGTGGGAGACCAGAATCATCTTTAAATCATAAAAGCAAGGAATAATAAATACCGTCAGCGGTATTGTTCGGTTAATATACTTTACGTATATTGCACCACACTATGTTTATGTGGACCTCCACTATGTACTTACTTAAAGAAGTGTGGTCCAAGGACGTGTTGGTGGTGTCTGTTGGTGTCCTGGCTACTCTCAGAACCAATGTTGGGCGGGGCCGAGTGGGCTGCTGCGGCGGGAAGATTCTTGCCCTCGTTGTTGTCGTTGTTGTTGGTAGTGGAGGAGGAGGAGGAGGAGGAGGAAGTGACGTCGTAGCCTCCATAGCCCCGAGGCACCTGTGTGGTGTGGAGACCCGTTGCATGTTTCTTTACCTTCTCCATCAAGTGTTCATTTCCGTGTAAGTAAACACCATAATTATTTCTTTTTCTACAGTGTTTCACTGCATGTGTGTACACAACATACACAGTTATGTCCTAACTAATACTATTTCAACTATGATAATAACAACAAAGGTTCACTATTTTACTTTTGCATGTATGAACACATTAGAGATGCATGAGTTTGCTCTTTCATATACACAGTGTCAGTATACTGTATATAACTAATTATTCAAGGGAGCGAGAATTGTGAAAAGTCATGTTTGTGAACATCAGGTTGTTACTATTATTTACTGAACTTAGTAAACCCGTAAAATATAATACAATTTAATCATAAAGTTTATGTGTATGTTTGTATGTTGTAATACTTTATTTGTAGCAGTTGTAAAATTATGGATATCGTTTATAGATATATTAATACCAAACTTATCTCAATAGCTTTGTTTCGAGTAAACATAATTGCGTGTCATAAAATCGGTTTCAACACTTTACAACTTTTCATTATCTAAACACTATTGAGTAGTCATCTTATCATAGAGTATAGTTGCTCCTTAAAGATATTTTTATGAAAATTTTTATGAGCTTTTATAGTTATTCTGTGTTTCAGTTTTGAAGAGATTGATTTTGTTGTACGGCTGAATCAAGAATATTTTATTTTCCTCCTCGTACAGTTTACAATCAGTGTTATAATTTCCACGATGTTTTAATTTTTATACCAAAATCCATAACTGTGAAGAGCCATCATATTAGAAAAATGTATTAAATTGTGAACATAGAAGAAAAATATACAATAAGGATGTTATGACCTGTATAAGAGGAAAATATGCCCACGAATATATTATACACAGTTTTATCAAAGAGATATTAAAGACTTCCTTCACCCCGAGGCGATTATATAACTGCTGTGTAAAAGCATCATCGAAGCGTTCATAGAAAGGGAAAGTGCTAACTTAACCCAACCTAACGTAACCTGACCTAACGTAACCTAACCTAACCTAACCTGACCTAACGTAATCTGACCAATCTTAACCTAACCTAACCTAACCTAACCTGACCTTTCTGTAGCGGAAGAGGCTCGGGTCAACTCCGGGTATCTCTCGTGGGGAGTAGAACGCTGTGTAGATGCGTTCGTATTCCTCGTCCACGTATCTGTAGCGAGGGTCCTCTTGGAGCTTCTCGCGGGAGTTGGGGAATGAGTATACCTGAGGGAGAGAGAACGAGTGAGTGAGTAAAGGAAAGAGTAGGGCAATGATGTATCTGACCAGAGAGGGAAGGAGTAATGGAGCAACTATAATGGAGAAAGGGAGAGAAAAGACGAGTGACTGAGGGAACGGAAGAGGGAACCAATAGAGGAATGAGTGAGGACGAGTGATTAGCAGTGGGCGAGTGATGTATTGACCTATATTCCTATAGTCCTTGTGGGTTGGTTTGGCAATACCCAGACAGAACCGGAAAGGAGAATGATTTGATCAATAAAGTTGAATTCTAAGATACATGCTAGACCCATTATCGGTTGCACCAAACCAAAGTATCTATAGGAGGAACAGCCTACATACTGAAAGATGGTGTATTCATTTTACATTATGTTTGACTATTGGAACATAAATTAAGGAGTCACTCATTACCCCTATTAACCACAAGTATATCCCTTTCTTCGTTTCAATCAACTTTACTAAAGTATACACATATGGCTACAAGAATGAGCGATTCATTCGTCCAAGTATGTTGAAGTGATTCGCTATGTGTGGTGAAAATATATATAGTACTTTGGGGATCACTCATTATTTGATGAAATCTAGAGATGATATTTTCTTATCAGTGTTGAAGGTTGACAGTAAATCATACCTGTTGATGTGCCGTGAAGTCAAATGGTGGTGGTGGAATCATGCCTTCCATGGTGCTATTTGACATGTCGTCCAAGTTAGTGTCTAGCAGAGTTGTTTCGGTGCTAGTGGTTGGTGGTGGCTGAGACTCTGTGTCTGTGGGGAGGGGAACTACTTCGTGGGCTATCTTGAAGGGCGCTGCTGACACTCTCCGTACGTTGCCTCCTAGGCTGGCCCCACCACTTCCTCCTCTAGCAGCAGCAGGTAACAGTGCATCATGTGTTTCAATTACTTGTGGTGGAATGGGTGATGGAGCAATTATGTTATTGTCTTCATCGTAGAAATATTCTGGGATGAACCCAGAGTCGTAGGAATCTTCAAAGTCAACGGCTGGCATGGGCGAGAACATCATACTGGGTAAAACTTTTACTGTTGTTGGCGTTGCTTGGTGGGAGGGAGGCAAGGTGATGCTTGGTCTTGCATGAAGAAAGGGAGGTGGAGGGGGAGGAGGGATAGGCAAAGGTGTGGTAGTGGGAGGAGTATATTGATTTATTTGTCTTGGAGTGTTTCTGGTTCGAGGAGGATTGGTGGTTATAGGGAAAGGTGTATACTGGGGGTTCAACCGATCCTCAAGTGATTGCGTCGAAGGCTGTGTGCTCAACTCAAACACTGGATTTTTCAGAGACGTGAGATTAAAAACATTATGAATGTAGTAGTTGCCAGGATAGAGTATTTCCTGTTTTGTTCCCAGTGGCACATCTTCCACTGTTCCCTTGGAGCTTCCCATCTCTGGTGGTCTCTCTTGGGTCTTGATATCCACTTTACTCGAGAGCTGAACTGTGTACTGGTTGGGTGAGTCCTGGTGGGTATCACTGGGAATGTGAGGATGGTTGTTGTGGTCTGAGGTGTCATTGCCCAGCTTTGGTGGTTCCATCAAGAAAAATGGGTCTGGAGTTTTGGCCACGGGTCGGTGAGGTGTAAATGGTTGCATGTCGTCTTCTTTCTGTTCCTTTGCCTCGTAGGTATTGACTGCTGCGGACACGTCGTCGAGGATACGGTATATTCCACTTATAAGGGAACTGGTATGGGAGGAGGATGACTGGTCCTGTAACTGATGGCCCTCTACACCGCCTTCCACTGTGCGAACTTCTTGTTCCTCTCGCTCCAGCATTTCCTTAAGAGTGTCCGTTACCAGATGCTCTCCTTGTTGTGATGTCGTACCAGGTTGTACTACTCCTTCTCTGCTGCTACTCCTATCTACTCCTTGCCCCTGACCACTATCTTTGGGCACAGTTGGTGATGCTCCCGTCTCCTCTGAGGGCACATATTTGACACGGACGGGTTCATACTGCAAGAAGACGGGTACAGCGTTGGGGCTGCCCGGGAGGTTGATGAAGAACGGGGAATCTCCACCGTAATCTTCTTGACCAGCATCTTCTTTCCTGCTCATGGCTCCTCCAGTCTGGTCCTCACTTACCTCAAGGCCTACTGCTCCCTCCTCTGGCCTCTCTTCAGTATACTCTGGCCCTCCTTCAGTATACCCAGGCCTTCCCTCATTATACTCAGGCCTGCCTTCAGCATAACCTTCACTATATTCAGGTCTTCTCTCACCATACACTGGTCTGTCTTCACTGTACTCTGGTCTTCCCTCTGGTCTCTCTGCACTGTAATCTGGACTGTCCTCACTGTAGCTTGGTCTTTCACCACTGTATTCTGGTCTTGCCTCACCATAGATGGGCCGGTTTTCACCATACCCTGGCCTCTCTTCACCATACTCTGGTCTACTTTCACCATACCCTGGCTTCTCTTCACCATACTCTGGTCTACTTTCACCATACCCTGGCCTATCTTCACCATACCCTGGCCTACTTCCACCATACACTGGCCTACTTCCACCATACTCTGGCCTCTCTTCACCATACTCTGGCCTCTCTTCACCATACCCTGGCCTCTCTTCACCATACCCTGGCCTCTCTTCACCATACCCTGGCCTCTCTTCACCATACCCTGGCCTCTCTTCACCATACCCTGGCCTCTCTTCACCATACCCTGGCCTCTCTTCACCATACCCTGGTCTCTCTTCACCATACCCTGGCCTCTCTTCACCATACCCTGGCCTCTCTTCACCATACCCTGGCCTCTCTTCACCATACCCTGGCCTCTCTTCACCATACCCTGGCCTATTTTCACCATACTCCGGCCTACTTTCACCATACCCTGGTCTATTTTCAGCATACTCTGGCCTCTCTTCACCATAAACAGGCCCACTTGCACTGTATTCAGGTTGACTTTCACTGTATTCTGGCTTGGCTTCACTGTATCCTGGAGGATTTTCTTCAACGTTGCTTGGTGTATCTTCACTGTACTCTGGTCTAACTTCACTGTAATCTGGCTTGTCTTCACTGTACTCTGGTCTTCCTTCAGCATATTCTGGTCTAACTTCACTGTACTCTGGTCTTCCTTCATTGTAGTCTGGTCTAACTTCACTGTACTCTGGTCTTCCTTCACTGTAGTCTGGTCTAACTTCACTGTACTCTGGCCTTTTTTCATTGTAGTCTGGTCTAACTTCACTGTACTCTGGTCTTCCTTCACTGTAATCTGGCTTGTCTTCACTGTACTCTGGTTTTCCTTCACTGTAATCAGGCTCATCTTCACTGTACCCAGGTCGCATTTCGCCAAACTCCTCCCAAGCTTCATCATACTCCGGCATGGCTTCTACTTTCTCACCCTCATTTCCTTCCCCAATGTATACAAGCTTTTGCTCGCCTTCTTGGCCTGCGTTGATAGGGTCATGCCCACTGCCAGCTCCTTCAGGACTCTCTCCAGTCACTGAGTCACCAGTGAATGCATGGTATTGGTCTTGGTCTTTAGCATCGGTGCCATGTTCACTGCCATCATCTTCCAGGTTCTCTCCAGTTGCTGAGGAGCCACCAAACTCAGGGTTGTCTTGGCTTTGGTCTCCCAGTAGAGGTGAGCCTTCGTCATTTCTGGTTCCAGCATCATTTTCGCTGTCTATCCCCAGATACTCTACAGTCACTGAAGGGCCACCAAACTGAGGTTCCTGATTTTCATCTCCCTGTTGAGTATCTTGCTCTCCTGTTTCCTTGCCCTCAAAATCCTCTGTACCTCCGCTGAGTGATGCACCATCCTGGCTATTACTATCTGCCTCAACCTCTGCCAAATGTTCTTCTTCCCTGATCCCTGAATTCTCTGGGGTGTTATAAGTCTCTGCTGCTGGTTGGACTCTGTCTTGCTGTCCTTGCTCACCCTCTCTTGTGACCTCCTGATACTGCGCTGCTGAATCCTTGTGAGTGTTGCCGAGATAGTTAACGAAAGAGTATGGGATGAGGATGGTAGCCAACTCTGGTTCACTGGTGGTTGTTCCGTCCTCTGATGGAGATGATCTAGAGGTAGTTACATCTCCGACTGGGTTGTCAACTTGCCCTTCTTCAGGCGTGTTCCCACTTTGATTACCTGCATCACCTTCCATATTGGTGGAGTTGATTCCATTCGTGTTCAGCTGGTTGAGGGATTGTCTATCCTCGTTCTTACCACTAGAATGAGTTGTTGTGTCTTCCAGGGAATATCCTAAAAACTCAGTTGTGTCTCTCTGGTTTGTGATTGTTTGTGTTATTGCCAGAGGAATAGATTCAGTGGTGTCGTGGGGCTGAATGTCATTTCCTTGAACTGTTTCCCCATTATTACTAACAGCATCTTTCATGTTAGATAAATCAGGTCCTTCTGTTGTCAATAATTCTATGACTTCTGGCATTACTGTTTTTTGTGTAAAATCACTTGTCTTATCTTTGTTGTCCTCACTGTGCGTGTTAGAGATAAGACTATCGGTACTTGTTCCTGGTGCTGGGGGTTGGGGTGGATCGACAGTGGTGAGTGTGGAGGTAGCGTCCCCTTGCACTGGAGGTGTTGTAGTGGTGATGGTGCTAGGTTCCTCCGTAGCATAGGTTGCTGAATTGATGGCTACCCTACTGCCATGCTCTTTTATCACTACCTTACTATTTTCTTTCACCCCTTTGTTGCTTAGAAGGTTATTCAGCATCTCCTGGTTACGGAGAACAACCAGCGGCACCGAAAATGCTGTAGTGGTGTTACTGGAGTCTGGCTGGTCTGTTTGATTTATACCAACTGCAGCTGTAGTACCTACTTCATGATCTATATTAACCATGGGGGTAGTAAAGGTATCTACTTCGCCACTATCCACTCTCTGTTCACTGGCATACATTGGAATGTTTGTTGTTCCATCTTGACTAAGAGATGGGTCACTAGACTCCATCTTCTGGCCTGGAGACACAAGTCTCGTTGATACTGTGGTGGTGTAGGAATTTATGTTGTCGGTCTCTATGGTGTTTTGATATGGTCTGTCTTTGGCTACAAGAGAATCTACTAAGTCTTCGTAATAATCATATCCTTTGAAATCTTCCTCTTGTGTGAGTTGAGGATACTCGTATGCAGAATTCACAGTTGTTGCTGATACGGAAATTTCCGTCACAACTTCTGTTTGACTCATAGACGATGCTGTTGAACCATCGACTGTTACTTTTACACTAGGCTCTTCGCCCACTGTTCCTTGTGAACTGGACGCCTTGTGCTCAGCAAGAAGTGTTTCACTCTCATCTCCAACCTTCTCCATCTCGGCTCCACTTAAATCAAAACTTAAGTATTCGTTAATGTTGAGGATGACACTCTCTTGCTGCTCATTCTGCTCTACAGGTGAGTTCTGGAGGGCAGCCGTAAGCTGATCGATGATATTATCGAAAATATTTCCAGAGGCACCTTGTTGATTGTCTGCACCACCGACAGTCATGTTTGCTGGTTGTGTTGTGGGGCTGGTGACTGTTTGTGGAATCATGTCTATTGGCTTCACAACATTACTTGGCGTTACTGTGCTTTCATTCTTTGGGTTGGGAGTAGTAACTAGATTAGAGGTACTAGTATTGTCTTCTACAACCACGTCTACTCTTTCTGTGGTGTATAATTCGATAGCATCGTTGACCAAGTAATAGGATTCTGTCGTTGTTTCTGTGTTCCGCACAGCCGAGTTGTCTGTTGAGGCGCTCCATTCCACCTCGCTTAAAGTTTCAGTAGCTTCCATTAATGTTACAGGAACTTCAGTTTCACTAACCTCCCTTAAACTTTCAGTTGTTTGAGTTTCAGTAGCTTCTATTAATATTACAGGAGCTTCAGTTTCACTAACCTCCCTTAAAGTGTCAGTTGTTTGAGTTTCAGTAGCTTCCATTATTACAGGAGCTTCAGTTTCACTAACCTCCCTTAAAGTTTCAGTTGTTTGAGTTTCAGTAGCTTCCATTAATATTACAGGAGCTTCAGTTTCACTAACCTCCCTTAAAGTTTCAGTTGTTTGAGTTTCAGTTGTTTGAGTTTCAGTAGCTTCCATTATTACAGGAGCTTCAGTTTCACTAACCTCCCTTAAAGTTTCAGTTGTTTGAGTTTCAGTAGCTTCCATAAATGTTACAGGAGCTTCAGTTTCACTATCCACCCTTAAAGTTTCAGTTGTTTGAGTTTCAGTTGTTTGAGTTTCAGTAGCTTCCATTAATATTACAGGAGCTTCAGTTTCACTAACCTCCCTTAAAGTTTCAGTTGTTTGAATTTCAGTAGCTTCCCTTAATATTACAGGAGCTCGAGTTTCACTAACCTCCTTTAAAGTTTCAGGTGTTGCAGTTTCAGTGGCTTCCCTGAGTTTTTCAAGTATTGCAGCTTCAGTAGCTTCCCTTAGTGTTCCAGGTGTTGCAGTCTCAGTAGTTTCTCTTAGGGTTTCAGGGACTGGAGTTTCTGTAACCTCCAGTAAAGTTTCAGGGGCAGGGGTATCAGTAACTTTTCCTGAGGTTTGAGGGGCTGGAGTTTCAGTAGCTGCCAACCGTGTGTCAGGGGTTGGAGTTTCAGTGGCTTCACTTAAAGTTCCACCCTGACCATCGGAGCTCAATCCTGACGTGTATACATCGTGAGCAAGGTTCTCTAACGGTCCTTGATTGTAATGGTGGTCGTCTTGTTTTTGTTGGTCGTCGTGGTGGTGGTCATCTTGTTGAAGATAACCGTACTGATAGTTGTCATAAGTGTATTCCTCGTTCTCGTCTCCGGTTCTGTAGTCGTATATTATAGAATCATCCAAGAAGACTGTGTTTACACTCGGACCACTGTCTTGACCGCTGCTACCGTTGTCATTGTTGTTGTTGTTGGTATCCTGTTTGCCGCCTGCACTACCTATAGCTGCGACGCCTTCGTTAGTACTTGCAGGAGTGGTGGTGGTGGACGTGGTGATGCGGGAGCCGTAGCCATAGTACAGGCCTTGCTGTGTGTCATAATTGACTTCTTCTTCTTTGAGTTCATCCAAGTCTGCCCTAATGCTGTTGCCCGAAGAAGAGGAGGAGGAGGAGGAGGAGGAGGAAGATGAGAAGGAGTTATGAGTGTCTAACTGTCCTTCTCCCGTGATCTGGCTTCCTTCACTTGCACCCTGGTCCAACTCGCTGCCTCCTGTGACCATGGGCAGTACATCAACCTTGAGCAGCTTATCTTCGGAGCTCCAAAACCTAAGGACCTTCATCTCCCCCCGTTGGACCACAATCTCCTCACCACATCTGAGCGACGCACCGGTAGGGCCTGCAGAAGAAAAAATCAAACTTAGGGCCGTAGGCAAGAACATTCTTAATGTTGACAATGGCGTGGTACCGGTACGATGTTTCCATACACAAACAACAGAGCCATCACACCAGTACGACACTATATTCAACACCACCACTGATATTCTTGTCTACGACCCTTACTGCAGAGGGGAAAAGTTACTCAAAGTTTCTGAGGTTAATATTTACTCCAAACTATATGAGAAAAATTAGACTAGGTTGAGGTAATCTCTTTCTAGGTGTTATTAATGTTTGATCAACTGCAGTTTTCCTGTCTGCTGTTGGTCGAAGCACAGTATCAAATAAATATATAAGTCAGAAGTTTTCGGTTTCTATCTTTCTCTTTGCCAGTATCATTTCATTTCCATAGAGTAAATATCTGAGTACGTAAGTTAAAAAAAAGAAAGGGTTATGCGTTTATTCTGGTTATCATATATTTGATGTTGCACGTTTTCGATTACTCAGTAGCATTATGAATTAGATTATTATGGTAATTGTATTCGGAAATCACTATACCACTTTCCCATTTGCTAATAATAATTAAAAAATCATAAATATATAAATAAATAAAGTGAAATAGAAATAAATCATCCTCACTAACATTGGACATTTACACTATCGGTAGTGGGAAAAAGTGTTAAAATACTGATAACCCTGTGAAGGCGAGGGCAGCGGTCCGTCACCTGACTGTTGACAAGACGTGACCACCTACACTACTACACCCTCCTGCCTCCTAACACTGTGTGAACCTAGGACACACACACACATGCACACACATGTCCACGCAACTTTAAGCAATTTATATTTTTCACGAGAACAGCCAAAGACATAGCAGGTTATAATGAGTACATGCCTCAATTATCTATTATCAAAGCAGTGTCGTCCTTCAACATGACTGACTACAGTCCATCACATGCAACTAACGAGAAATTGCTGACAGTCTCTTTTGACTTCCTCCTCCTTCTCCCACTTTCTCATTTTACTTCCTCTTCTTACCTTTCCTTCTCTTTCACTTCTCTCCCTTCCCTTTCCTTCCCTCTCCTTCTCCTTACACCTCATCTTCCTTCCCACTCTTTTCTTTTCACTTCCACTTTCTTTTCCTCTCGATCCCCTTTACTGTCACCCCCCTCCCTTTCTCCCTTTTCCTTCTCCTCTTCTTTCTCATCTCTTCCTCCTTTGTTTTTTTCCTTTCTCCATTCAGTAAGGCATATCATCCATTATGCCTTCCATTGTTTAAATCCCAGTCCTTCTTTTTTCTGTGTTGTGTGTTGATCTTTGGTTCCTTCCCTCCCACTGAATAGACCAACAAAGAGTCAGAATTACCCTTTTGGCTCAGCTGAGGGAAGTGACGTCAGAATGTAAACAAACAACCATTGTCCCTGACTCCCTGTGGAGTATTGGTGGTGATGTAGGCGAAGGTATGTTGCTCCAGTTTTAACGCCAAAATTATGGAAAAATCCTCATACATCTACTCATCCATTGCTACAGATCTTGTAGAGTGCCTATAGAGAATATCCAGTGCCAGTGTGTACATGTTGATACTTATACTTTGCCCAAAAAGGAGCTAAATAGAGCAGTTGTGACGTAGAAAGAATAATAATTATCCTCCATTGATCTACCTAACTACCCAGATATTTGTGACTATTTGATATCATCACCCAACCCAGATTATAATATATACTTCCCAGTCGATAAAATGCCACTAAAAGCTTAATTTAAGGCACACAATTATTTTCATATATGTTATTTATATACGTCAGATATTTGTGACTATTTAATATCATCACCCAACCCAGATTTTTATTATAATATATACTTAACAGTCGATGAAATGCCACCAAAATAATTATTACAGGCACACTATTATTTTCACGAGTGGTTAGGATAGTTAGTGGGTCCGGGGTGATAGTATGTCAGATATACGTCAAATATACGTCAAATATTATACGTGAAAACCAAGATATTCAGTCAGAATCCAACTTCACGTTATTGTCAGGGACACGATAGGGTAAGTACTGATTAACCACTTATTGTTATTTTGTAATTACTTCATTATTTTTAATATATATATAATATGGTGGTCCTGTAGGATTATAGGGTTATACTCAAACCTAACCTAACCTAACCTCCACCAAAACAATCCATAGTTTCCATTTGTTGGCTTATTCTGACCGTTGTGAAAAAATTCATAGTATTTGACACAATAATATAAACAATTATTACATTTATTAAGATTTTGAATATACAATAAATACCGGTAGTGAAAATCCTTTTTATTTTATTTGAATTCATTTGGTAAAATACTTAAACTAGTACTCCAGGTACAGTATCTCATAAAAAATATACAGTATACTGTAACTGTATAAAATTATCTAAAATTTATAAGTTTTACTGTACACTATTTACTAGAAATTTGATATAAGAAATAATTTCCTGGTGTTGAGAATTATACAAAAAATTTAACTCCAAAATTATGAAAAGAGGTATATCATATTCAATAATATAATGATTACCCAGTACAGTACCAGTGTTTCCATACCATCACATACCAAACACTTCTTCCCACTCATGCTGATGTTGGTGGCAGGCTGGTGATGTATATCAAAATAAATTTTACTTTCAGTTCATATGGATCCATATTACCCAAGGCAAAGGTCCAAAAATAGTCCTTTTCATAATGTCTTTTGCTCTCTTTCTCTGTACGTACAGTACTGTACCTAGCCTAACTACTGTACATACATCTTCATCTGTTATCTCTCTATCTCTCTCTCCTTATATCAATACAGTATATTAATCTATCAGTCTGTCTATCAAACTAACTGTGAAAACAAATCTATTTGTATAAATCATAGGCTATCTATATAAGCCTAAATTTTATATTATACAGATCTGTGTCCATTTTTGTCTATATTGTTGTACCTTTTCCCTCCAAATGCATTCCCTCCTATATCATTAACTCGAAATAACTAGCCTATTCCTTTCATTCTCACAACTCCCTACACCTGCACATCCTATCCCCCCAACCTCCTCATGCCTCCCTCACACCTCCCTTCACTCCCTCCTCCAGCGAAAGTCAATATTAGACCTTAACGGCACACACACACACACACGTCACACTGAAATAATATCTTTGTTCAGAGACCGTTCTGCTACCGTTCTCTTCTCTATGTTCTGTTTGTTCGGCCTGGAGTGGAGTGAGTGAGTAGTGACTGCGTTCCTAGTGTGTGTTTAGGTGGCTGATATGTTATGGTTTATGTGTGTGTGTGCGTGTGTGTCTGTGGTGCATATTGTGGTGTGTGTGTGTGTGTGTTGCGGTGGATGTTTAAGTGTGTGTATATATCCCCTCATATTTTGCATATAGCCTTACGCCAAATTCTCACTTCAATTCTATAGCCTAATTTGGATGGAATTCCCAGAACAATGCCCTGTATATTATTGGTATAAGCATTAAGATTAAATTATTGACTCTGGATTATTTCTCCCCTTACTAGCCAGGGTAAAATAGCTTAACAGCATGAATTAATATCACCACCAAGAATAAATGAACGGGTAGCTGTCGGAATTGTTCAAGTGCAAGACGCCTGTGGTTATTTGCGCTTTTGCAACTTTTTTCCAGGCTGTTGTTGTGTTTCTGCCTCGTGTAAAGTTTGACAAGATACGCTCACTGACACTTTGATTCTCGTTGATTGTTGGGTTTTCTGGTGTGTGTGTGTGTGTGAAATACTAATTCGCATTGATCATTCGTTCATGGTTAAGATGTGTGTGTATGTGTGTGATATTTCTTTGCATTAATCATTCGTTCATGTTGTGTGTGAGTGTGGGTGAGTGTAGTGATACAAAACCGTATAATACTATCACCCATGATTCGTTCGTATGCGTGACTGAGTCTGCATAATTACACACACACACACACATGAAAAAAGTAACAGTAAAAATATACATGGGAGATAATACTGTAACCAGTTTCCTCGATGGGATGTGAAGGCCCCAGGTAAGGAAGGAGGGATCCCGGCTTGTCATATCTACCTCCTCAATCATTATTATTGTATATTGCATTTTTTTTCACTTCGTTTTCTACCGGGATGCTCATCAGAGAGAGAGAGTGGGGGGGGGGGACAGGGCAGATGAGGTGGGTGGAATTAGAACACCAGGTAAAGTGGATGGAATGACTGTGTTGTGAGGTGGGTAGAGTGAGAGAGGTAAGTAAAGTGCAGTGGGTGGAATGAGAGAGACTGTGAGTTGAGATGGGTGAAGTGAGATGTAAAGTGGGTAGAGTGAGAGGTGACTAAGGTTGGTGGAAGTGAGAGGTGAGGTGAGTGGAGTGAAGGAGGCTGGTGAGTTGAGGTGGGTTGGGCAGGAGAGTGATAGTGAAGTGAACGGAAGTGAAGTCAAGTCATGTAATGTAGCAACCCTTAGGCAAACCTACCCTTCTCTACCACCTCAACCACCTTTTCCTCCTCCGTCTTTGTTACGGTAGTTATTTCTTTGTAAATATACCGTATGCCATATACTAAGCTATCATACGGGGGATGAGTATGTGATGTTAATTATTTTTACATAATTATGATAATTTGTGCGTTCAAATCAAAGGTCAGTGAACCACATACCGTAACCTTCTATAATCCATTACGCCTTTGGCCGACTATTATCAAGAAGTTGTTGTTGTTTATGTTCTCCAGGGGCAGAATGGCCTCCTGCCCCACAGACCCCCGGTACGCTCTGGTTGCAGTGAAAGAAAAAGATAAAACAAAAATAAAGGAGAAGCTGGCCCTATATGTCTGGGCTATCGAAGCACATCCCAGGGAAATGGGAGACCTTTGTGGCCCAGGGAGTCTGGGGGCCTCCGACCGCTAGGGAGATTGGGGGGAAGGTCTTTGAACCCACAGCCAGTGCTGTGGGCCCAAGTCCACATTACCACAAGAGCTGTAAGTGGGGCCGCACCTTCCATGAGATCAGTCCCGAAGGGACCATAAAGGGGGAGGTAGGTTAGGCCTAGACTGCTGCATACATTGGTATAATGTACCCCCGTGTGCTGGCGGTCCACATAGCAGTGAAAACAAAAAAGAGCCTCCGTTTGCAGTACACCTCACTTGGATTTTTAATCTATGCGGGCTGATCTTGTCATATCTACGAGAAAGTTACAAATTCCTACAACAATCTTTATTTTAGCCCTGAAGAGGATGGCTAGTATTCACAGAGATTAAAGTCAGCCACCCTGGGCAAACTTTGAAGGAGTAATTCACCTCATGTTTTTATTAACTCTTAGTGCCGAGTCAGTGTTTACCCACTTTCGTCTCCTTGTACTTTTTTATAATCCGACTGAGTATATATTTATGTAACTCAGAAAGTATCCTTTTTATATAATTAGCGTATTTGTCGAGACCCTCTGCTTGATTATATAATTAGATTTATAATGACTGGCGCAAAGGTTCAAATATTATTTATTATTAAATGTTCGTTCATCACAGCGCTGATCTTTCAACAGCGCTTCCATACTGGTTACAGTATGTATATTGTAAGATATGTGTAATATTTCTTTATCTACCGGTACCTGATTTTTATTATTTTCCTCGGTTTGAATCCATCACACACACACACACACACACACACACACACTCACTTAGTGCACTCCACCCATTCACATGCAGTCTGACAAAAATCCTCACCAGAGTTACATCCTATATTCTATTTAGGATAACTATTGAGTTGGGTTATCTCCTGCACTGAATTTCATACCTCTGAGTGGAATGCATGATAACGTATACAATAAGCTGTAAGTTATAATGTCTTTATTATCATCAGTAGCCTAATTTGCCTTGTGTATAACACGTGGAAAGATGATGTTCGAGTTGGAGTGTGTGACGCCGTGCATGTGCTGCACATTTTGTGGGAGAACAAAAAAATCCATCATCTTCTTGCATCTGGCTCACTCCTTTGAGCGGTGCAGTCACAGTGGGAAGGAGATGATGGAGGGTAAGGGGGAGAGACTGCATGGTGGAGGGTAAGGGGGAGAGACAGCATGGTGGAGGGTAAGGGGGAGAGACTGCATGGTGGAGGGTAAGGGGGAGAGACAGCATGGTGGAAGGCATGGAGGTCGTATATAGCTTCATGGTGGAAGGTGCATGAGTGTCGCCTAGCAATGAAGAGAAGAAGGACATTATGAAGGTACGGGTGATGGTGGGAGAGTCACTAGAGGGTAGAACTAAATAACTATAACTAACCTGCCAAGCATAAAGGAGCGAGGAAGGTGCATGGAGGAGTGGGAGGACGGATGATAGGCTATAATATTTTTTTTTTTATGCATGACTTTATATGACGGATCCCACGGTGAGGTTTTAAGCGTATTAAGGACACTCCTATTCAATTTGAAATGGAGAACTACTAATGCCTCCAACCTATGCCAGGAATCAGAATATCTATAGTATTACCAATATGTGGTATACTAATCTTATGATGATATATTACAGCGCCTTGATGCCTACAAAGTATGCCAGGAAACAGAACCAGAATGGTCCCTCCCCATACCCTAGTTCCTCCCTATACCCATGTTCCTCCCTACTATTGTTCCTCCCAATCCCTTGTTCTTCCATTCCCACCACCGATGTGTAGGGCCCATGTCCTTACACAATACCAATGCTCTCATCCCTTTGTCCTCCTCTGTCCCTGACCCATCACCTTACCCTGACCCTAACTTTATTTATATTCATTATAGGAGAAAGCTTTTTGGTAACTTGGAAGGTTATCGATTCCTTCAAACTTTCCCAGGAAAGAAAATTAAAATAAATTATCTCTTGTGTTATTAATAGGAGATCTGTGTCGTGGAATAGTTAATGAGATTCAGTTTAGCCCCAATTTACGGTATAGTTTTTCTACTTAAAGCCAGCTAAATCATTTCCATATATATGTCTCTCTGCCTCTTGTCCATTTCTCTGCTGTAGGCTACCACTGTAGGATATCTGACTCATTACTGTTCTCTACCAGTGTTCTTTTCTTACCTCTTCTCTCTATTCTATTCCCTGACCTTACCCTTGACGCTTCCAAATATGGACCAACAATCCAACAATATTTTATCTACAGAATATTCGAAATCGTCAGTTATACAGTGCAGTATAGTAAAGAATATTCCCCAGACCACAAATGACTTACAGTACCGTACATGGCCTGGTGAAGACAAACTACTGTGAAGAAAAGAAACATGGAATTCCTGGTGAAAACATTTCCTTGTAGCATAAAAGACTTGGGAAATCCTGGTTCAGTAATAGTTCCGAGTACCGTGAGACTTTGGAGTGATGTTAGGGTGTTACCTGGAGCGGTGGCAGTGTCCTGAGGCTAGGCTACACCAACCATCACCATCACCATTAGCCTATAATTCCTGCAGTTCTTGCGTCCCCCTCGACCCACCGCCAATCACTGACGCCGCCACTGTTACTTGTTCCGGGACTCCAGTTTGTTTTTCCCACTGGAAGATTGCCACCTCACCTACGTTACTCACTTTCCGTTGCTAAAGTGAACCCACCTTACTACTGTAGGTATGGACGGACGGACGCTTGCCGTGACTAGACAGGAAACTAACCAAAAGATTCCTTCGTAATACGTAAAGTGAAAATCATGGGAAATCTAAGCTATATAATGCATTACAATTCGGACCTAACCTCGACAACCTTGAGACACCTAAATTAACCCAAACCTAAAGTGGCAATCTCCACGTGGGAAAAATCAACCAGCTTCCGGGACCAAGAGTATTATTATTTTTTTCATATTTTGTTGAACGCTGGCAGCTGGTGTTGGCTTGTTACCCGAGTTACCAGCGTTTGTCGCCAAGGTATATATACATTTTATTTTCATTCCAGGACACGTTTAGAATGATCAACCACTTAGCTGTACGAGTGTATAGGCCTTGGAGTGGAGGGACTTTACCTGCGTCACATAAAACGTTCTCTTTCTTTACTCCCAGCACGACGATTCATGGCGACGTATAATCATAAGCCTCTGTGTTCCCTGTGTTTAATTAATGGTCTTTGCCGAGTTAAAATGCCTCGGCTCTTTCTTTTCTCTCACTAAAACCTTTTCCTACTTTAACTCTTGCTCTATCCCCAACCATCTTTCCCTCACCTTCTAACTCTTGCTCTATCCTCATCAACCTTCTTTCCCTGACCCTTTCTACTTTAACTCTTGCTTTATCCCCAATCATATTTCCCCCATTTATATTCTACATAAACACTCTCTGTCCTCAAACATCTTTCCCTCACCTACCTCTTAACTCTTGCTCTAGACTCAACCTTCTTTCCCCTACAGTTTGTAATTTTAACTCTTCCTCTATCCCGAAGCATCTTTTCCCACCTTTTCTATTTTAACTCTTGCTCTGTCCCCATCCACCTTTCCCCCACCCTATTCTACGTTATTTGTGTGTCTGGTATAGTTGCTTGGTATCTTTGGGCGTGAATGTGTTGACCAGACTGTGAATCCTGGTGTTGATTTTCCTGCGACGAGACAAGACGAAAGATATCCAGGACAGACAGAGGTGGTGGGGGGAATGATTGACTGATTTCTGGGTCATTAGTCTGGCCGGAGAACAAAAGACTGTGCTGGGGAATAGGAAAGAGAGGGGAGGATTAAAAAGAGGAGGAGCAAACGGAGATGGAAAAGGATGAAAGGGAAAGAAGCAGAAAAAAGATGAGAAAGAGGAAATGAGGAAAAGCAGAAAAAGGATGAGAATGAGGGAAAGGAGGAAAGGAGACAGAGAAAGGGGAGGAAAAGAAAGGAGGCGACGGATTATCATGACTAACTCAATACAATTATATTTTTACTCTCATTTTTGGGGACAAATTGACAATTATAAATCTTAGAATGACGATTGACGAATAAACCAGTTCCTAAACAAAGCTATGAGACGGGAATATAATGTAGCGGCAGCCTATATTCTATAAATTGTGTATACCATTGAACATATTCCAGGTTGGATATAAGAAATTCATATGCAATGTAATAAAAGAAATATGTAACACAAACACACACACACAAACACTTAGGTTGAGTGAGGGAGGACGAGTTGGAGGAAGGAGAAGCGAAAACGGAAATGTGGTGGAGGAGGAAGAAACAGGACATGAAGAGGGAACGCTAGACAAATGGGAACTAAAAAATAAAGAAGACAGGGACGAAGGAGAAGACATAGGAGTTTGATGAGGAGAAGGATGACAAACATAATGAAGGAGGGACGAAGCGGAAGGTTATAAAAATATGGGAGAAGTCGAGACAGAGAAGGGAAAAGAAACGAAGGGGACAAGACGAGGTGCGGAGAGGCAAATTTGAGAGCTTGTTGGAGGAGGACGGGGCGTGTGACCTTGTGAGGGCCTCATTGTCAATTTGTCATACCGACCGTATTATCAACATTCACCCGCCATTAGAGTAGAATGGCTAGGGATAGAGGTTGTATAGGCAGGGCGGCGGAGGCGTCAGTAAAAAAATAAATAAGTCAGGAAGGAATGCAAGAAGGTAAAAAGACAGGCAGAAGGCAAAACAAAGCAATAAAAACCACTGATTTATGTATGTAGGAAGTAAAAGAAACAGGTAGGCAGGCAGGCAGGCATGGAATTAAACTGGGAAACAGACAGACCTGCAAGCAGAAAGTCTGGGCGAGATGCATGCACACATGCAAGCAAGAAAGGAGGTATTTAGAGAAGCAGGAAGCGAGGCAGTGAGAGGGACGGATGAGCCAGGCAAGACGCATCGCATTGCTAATGTGTGTATTCAATCATTTCCTGCCAGTTTTTATATTCTCCTTAATTACTCTGAACTAATGAACGTTTCACTGTGTGTGTGTTAGTTTGCTTGTTTTTTTTTTATTTGTTTGTTTGCTCTGAAAACTTGACACAACCATGCGTATCAAATTTATGTGAAGTTAGAGTCGTATGTTTACGTAATTATTTGCATATAGGCTTATATATATGCTGTATGTAAAAAAGAGGTATATAATAATAATTTGTTTTGGTCCAACTTAATAAAACCTGACTCATCCCTCCAACTTACTACACTATGAAACACAACAAACTCTCTTGACATACTGGAATGGGATCTGTTCTATTAAGGGGGAATTCACTTTTGGTACATTGGAGTGCCTTTATTCCTCTATATGATAAGTCAGGAAACAGACCCAGATGAAAAAAAATAATGGTATCCTGTTGCCTGGAATAGTTTGGCGGAATCATTTGCTCCAGATTTTACCAATAGTGTACTACCCCCTTAGTTTTGAGGATTACACAGACTACAGCTCGTTCACAAGAAATTATACCCTTATTAAATCTATTCATGAACGCTTAATATAGGCTTGAATTTGTATAGGAGATGCGAGACATGAACAGGAAATATAAGGAGTATTGGAGGTGATGGAGAGGATGAATTAGTAAAAATGGATTGAAAATGAGTACCACAGATGTCTAGAGTAAAGGCAGGTTGAAGTAGGAGTGAGTGTGAGTGATGGTAAGAGTGATAGTGAGTGATGGTAAGAGTGAAAGTGAGTAATGGTAAGAGTAAGGCATAGGAAGAGTGAGTGATTGTAAGAGAGGGAGCGAGGGATAGTGAGAGAGTGAAGTTGTTGTTGTTGTTGTTGTTGTTGTTTAGTTTACCAGCAGAGGCCCTATAACTAAAAGAGGGGGAGTTGCGAGAGTGAATAATTGTAAGAGAGGGAGCGAGGGATAGTGAGAGTAATTATTGTAAGAGTGAGAGTGAGAGGTACAGATATATAGTAATAACATAATAACTGCTCAAATTATCCAGGTGTGAAAGACTGTTTATTTATTATTATTATTATTATTATTATTAGTATTAGTATTAAGGTAAAAGATGTAAGGGTTTTGTTGGATTGAAAAGGAAATGTACAGAGATAAGATAACACACAAATAGACAGACATACTGTATAAAGTTGTTATTCATGTTTAATGTCATGAATGAATTGATGTAGTTGCTTTTTGGTGTGTGTGTGTGTGTGTGTGTGTGTGTGTGTGTGTGTGAGTGTGAGGAACAAGGCCACACCGTGAGAATGTGGCCTTGTACCCTGGGGCCACTCTCAAGCCTCACCACCTGGGCCACACACACACACACACGCAATATGTATAACATGTAGATAAGCTTCAATCAATAATAATAATAATATTTATTACCGTACTGTTGTTATTATTATTATTATTATTATCAGTATTATTATTATTTTTTTTTTTTTTTATATTATTACTATTATTATTATTATTATTATTATTATTATTATTATTATTATTATTATTATTATTATTATTATTATTATTATTATTATTATTATTATTATTATTATTATTATTATTATTATTATTATTATATAACGATGATGATAATATAAATTAATATTATTGTTACCATTATTATTTCAAAATAATGCAATGAATCTCACAGTATACAACAATGGGGTATATCTTAGAGCAGTATCTTTTGGAGTAATCAGTAACCTTTTGGAGTAATCAGTAACCTTTTGGAGTAATCAGTAACCTTTTGGAGTAATCAGTAACCTTCCAATTTGCCGACAACCGAACGCTGACTCCCTGGATATAATCGTGATGTTTATCGTAATGGGGAGGGGAGGAAGATGGTAGGTGGGAGGGACGGAAATGGTTTGTGGGTGGGAAATGTTGTGTGGGAGGGTGGGAGATTGTGTGGGAGGGTGGAAGATGGTAGGTGGGAGGGAGGAAGATGGTAGGTAGGAGTGAGGGAAATGGTGGGAGGGTGGGAGATTGTGTGGGTGGGTGGGAGATGGGTGTGGAAAGAGGATTGGTGTGGGAGTCAGAGAGATGGGTGTGCGTGGGAGGAAGATGGGTGTGGGAGTCAGGAAGATGGGTGTGGAAGGAGGATGGGTGTGAGAGTCAGGGAGATGGGTGTGCGTGGGAGGGAGGGAGGGAGGAAGACTGGGGTGGGAGGAATGGAGGGAGAGAAGTTTAGGATCCCAGAAGGTCAGAAAGAAGATTCACCAAGGTCACGGTCACCTTTCCTTCCTTCCCACCCTCCCTCCATCTTTATCTTTCTCTCCTACTCCCTCCGTGCAATATTCTCTCACTCTCTCTCTCTCTCTCTCTCTCTCTCTCTCTCTCTCTCTCTCTCTCTCTCTCTCTCTCTCTCTCTCTCTCTCTCTCTCTCTCTCTAATTTTATCCTCATTTCTGTCTCTTCCTCCATCGTTTTCATCCTTGTTTACCTCCACATTATGCTTCTTTTTCCTTTCTACCTTTCACTTCTCATCATCTCACCCCATTCCCTCCTCTCTTATTTCCTCCACCCCCTACCCACACCACAACGACCACCAACCCAACCCAAACCCAACCCAACTCTACTCAACTCAACTCAACCCAACCCAAACCAACCCAACCCTCTTCTCTCTCTCTCTCCCTCTCTCTCCCCTTCTCACGTTTCCTCACCCTCCTTCCCTTATTGTGTTCATCTCTCCTGACACACCAACACGGGACTAATCTGATGTAAGGTTACTGCAAGCATCCTCGGAATATAAAAGGCTTTGTATTTTGAGAATGCTTGGATAGTCGAAGCGTCAACACAGATCAGCTAGGCAGTCTCAGGATGTGTGTGTTGATCCTAGGCAGTCTCTTCTCCTCCCCCTCTCATGTGTTGGTGTTCCTTTTCTCCATTCAGTCAGTCTGTCTGTCTGTTTACCGTTCATCTCTCTTTCCTTTTCTTTCTCGTTTTCCCACGCACATTCCACTTCCCCCAGATCCTTTTGTTATACGTCCTTCAGTGATTTTTCTCTCTTATCACTTTCTCTTCATACGTCTCCCTCACTTCTTTCCTCCATGCATCTCTTTTTCTCTCCCCACCTGTCTCCCTCCTTCACTTCTTTTTTCCTTCTCTGTCGGTCGTCACCTGCTGTTCTCTCTCCTCTTTCACAGTCCCTTCCTCCCTTCCCATATTTGTCTCTCCTCTTTCCCTTACCCTTTTGTCTGTCCCTTCCTCCCTCCCACTTTTGTCTATCTCTCCCTATCCTTCCCATCTTCGTTTCTCCATTCCTTCTTACCTATAATACCACTCTCTCTCTCTCTCTCTCTCTCTCTCTCTCTCTCTCTCTCTCTCTCTCTCTCTCTCTCTCTCTCTCTCTCTCTCTCTCTCTCTCTCTCTCTCTCTCTCTCTCTCTCTCTCCATTTTCTCAGTTTTTCTCATTCCCCCCTCTATATTTCCTTACCACCAGTACCCTAAATCACAACAATAGACAAACAACCTAACAACCTTCCATAAAAAAGAAAATAATAGAAAAAACATCCCAGATTCAGACACACACACTGAAATGCCTTCATGGTACGAGTATTATCTTCAAGTCGTGCAAATGAGTTCGTGATGAAGCCCTAAAGTTACGTGTAGTATATATACTGTACACGTCTTGGGCACATAACAGCATAGGCTAGGCTACCCAGCAACAAAAACACGCACGCACCCAGTTTAGATATATACAGAGGCATTGTATCAGTAGTGATGATGGCACAGCGGGTAAATGAAGACGTGTTTGTTTGTTTGTTTGTTTGAGTGGGATGATATACAGAGGATATATAGGTGGTTAATTAAGAGGAGTATGAGTGTTCTTGTAAATTGTCTTTGATTTCACATTATCCAATCTCTCTTTTAAAACGGCTTAGAAAACAATTGTTGAAGCTTTCATTATAAAGTGCCTCAAAGATATAGAAAGACAGAAAGAGAAATGGATATAAATAGATGATTGATAGAGATAAGAAGATAGATACATAGATGGACAGAGAGAATGAGATACGGAAGTTGACAGATATGTAGACAGAAATAAATAGAGATAGATAGGTAGACAGAGATAGATAGAAAGAAAGAAATAGATAAATAGGTAGGTAAATTGATACATACTGTAGATAAACTGATGGAAGAAAACAGAGATAGAGATGATGGAGTTGAAAGAAAGGGAGAATGTAAACCACAAACACAAATAAAGGGAAATAGAAGGCAAGGAAAATGCAAACAATGTCTTCAAGTGGCCTAATAGAGAGAAAGAAGGAACACACACACACACACACACACACACACACACACACACACACACACACACATATTGCCTTCTCTTTCACACGCACTCACACTAACACAAACACAGAGAGAAAGAAGAAGGGAAAGGAGACGAGAGGAAAAACGCAGTTAAACTCACATTCTTAAAATCACAAGGGAAACATACCAGCAAACATACACGCACATACATACATACACACTTACACACATAAACAAGCGCATTCGTGCACACAAATTATGTTGACGTATAAGCATGATTGTGGTTTGAAGATACAGACTTGTGCTTGTGTGTGGAAGAGTGAAACAAAATTTATAAAGAGTACCGTACTTACAGCATGATTAAAGAGACAACATAAATTATATCGATTTTTTTAGGAATTAGGCTAAATGGAAAACTAAGGGTATAGTACTGTAGGTGAGAAAATTAATCTATATAATACAAAGATGCTAATGCTAATACTAAATAATAATAATTTTCCCGAGTCCTTACTGAGAGCTGCTGTCAAACAACGTCATGTGTTGGGGAGTCATCTAACCTTAAACAACGGGTGACATTACTTGCATTTTTTTTTCTCTAACTAACACTGAACTACTTTCTTGGAGGAATGTGTTTGTTACGTTCACTGGTTACAGAGTGTTTCAACTGAGCCTTACTGAACTTATTATTCTCCTCCAATGATATCAGACCATACACATTTTCATAAGGTTTCATTATTTAACGTCATATATAATTACGTTCTTGTACTGTACTAATATTTGGTGTCATTTGTCGTGGTTTTGAGGAGAGAAGATTCGTTTGTTGGGGAATTGGAAGGTCTGTTAGGTGGAATCAGTAGCCGTCCAATTCACCAACAAGAGAATCACCCATTTAATCACATTTGCAGTATAAAGCCAAGAAGTTATACAGATGTGGGAAGTACTGCATTTTCATAACGTAAAAAATAAATAAAGTTCACTATGATCCACCCTAAAGTACAGGATCAAACTTCAGCAGCAATTTTTCTGAAGGGAAAGAAGGAAGGAAAAAGAGAATCCACGAGAGACTGTAGATAGAGAGACATTTATGCCCTGGTGGCGGTGTGAGGGTTTGTTTTGCTGTCTCGTGATGTTTAATTGGTTGACTTACTCCTCCTTACACGAAAAGAAGCCTCACATTTAGGGGATAACATGATGTGGGAGAATAATTAAAAGGCGACTGAATCCTAAACAATATATGCCAAGAAATAGACTGTCTATTTATTATCAAGTATATAGCAACGTTGTGTTCGATGAGGCGACAGACAGCTCTTTCGTTGGTAAGAGTACAGTAGGCTACGTGGATGTGGAGAACAATACACTCAAACGAAAAAAAGAAAAAGAAAAACTGTAAGTACTGTACAGTGTGGGTCTAAAGTCATATCGTGAAATTTGGTGATATCTTGAGGTGACAAGCTAATCATATGGTATATTCCTCTGTCCATCAAACGGAGCTGTCATAGTGATTCATGAGTTTCACTAATTTACAACCGCGACACGACTTTAGCACCCTCCCCATTCCCCTCCCCCTCCCCCCACTGTTAACATGCAAGCACACCATGGAGCTAGAATAGGAGGAGGCGGCCCGCGCGTTCATTTGGGTCTCAGTGGAGTGAAGCCAGTCAGGTCCTCAGAAGCCAACGCCTAGTATTGGCAAGAAAGGCTGACCACTCATAGTACCCATACGGTTTACCCATATTCCTCACGATGTTTATTCATTTTTAATTACGGTATGACATGTATTTCGTATTCTTTAATTAATAACATACAATTCACACATCTTTCAATAATATAAATAGAAATTTATAAATTACTGACCTATCACTCTATACCAAATTGGCCACTGAAATGTATAAGTTTTGTATATATTTGTCAACTCTTTACTTTCACTTTGGATGCCAACTTCTTAGTAATTTGTTTGGCCTTATATACATATTTCACCTGCAAATATGATTCAGCAACTGCCTTAATTAACTAATTCAAGTGATTATCAGTCGTACATGTGGCCAGCTAAAGTAGAAAATATGTATTTGTGGGCATAATATATTAACACTGATATTATTATTTTGCTACAATATACCCTCTCCAAAGTGGTGCTGGACCCTCTTTCCCTAAACAGTTTTTCTGATGTAATACATATATCAATTACATCATCAGATGGATACACCAAGTTTACTCTGTCTTTAAGTTTTAGAATATGTTAGAATTTAGAATATGTTTATCAGTCTTGTCTGAGTTTAGGGCAACAATGTATGGTTCACAATACAAGGACTTCATTAACTTATATATATCAAATCCTGCTATATATAAAACTATCTTATTTGTACACTTTGAGAGATGAGACTAACTTGGAATATACATGTATTCCTCTGACTCTTCATTAACAGAATCAGATAATATCCTACTTTTCAGAACAGAGTCATTATTTTTAATATTTCTAACACACTTGCTTGACACACTTAAAATTGGAACAGAATCCAATGGTAGGCATTTCCTTGGAATAATAGGCATGGCCAAGTAACCGATCATCCTAACTAGGGAGGCAAAATGAATAATGCAATATTTAATGATACATGTAATGCCAATTACAGTTACACTGAGAAGGATGCCAACTCTTATACTGTATATGTCATGAAGTCGGAAAAAGAAAAATAACTGAATTATTGTTGTATATTCAAAACCATGACATTTTCAACCTTAGTGATGGGTTGGTGATGGGTCTCGCAAACGTAATCCCTTAATGAACTTCCTAATTGATAAATCAGTCCCTCCCTAAGTAACACACAAACACAGCCGTTTATTAATTTGTTTGGTGACCCTCCCTCACACGTAAACATATTTTACCACACCAGATTGTACACACACATACACAAGCACACGCACACACACACACACGCATAGACATACACATGACATACTTTGATAACTGCATAAAAAGGAACTGCTTTACTGTATAATATGTTATTTCTTCACTCTGTCCTGACCACTGAAGATAGTGGTAGTGTTCACCCAAACTGTTTAGTGACAATATATATCATTGTCTGCAGAATGTATGAATTAATCACCTTTTGGGTGACATAAGTCATGGCCAGATTAATAATTAAGGAGCGGCTGGCGAGCTTCTTGCCAATCCCAATATGACTGACCTGACCTCACTTTTCTGACCGCGGGTCGTCTCCTCCTATTCTAGCTCCATGAAGCACACTCATCCAGACGAGAGGAACAGACAAAACAATTTACATAGACTCTTATGAAGTGGACTGGGCGGGTGAAGTTGGGTTTCAGTGTAGTGGTGGAGTCGTCCTATAACATTCCTCCCTCCCTCCCTCTCTTTCTCCCTTCTTCCCTCAACACCCCCCCCCCCCCACCGCCTTCCCCTCCTCGCCACACTCTCACTTTCCTCCGCCCACTACACCTCCTCCACCCATGACTCCCAGCTGTGAGGAGCATGCATGGAGCTAGAATGGGAGGAGACGACCCGCGGTCAGAAAAGTGAGGTCAGGTCAGCCATATTGGGATTGGCAAGAAGCTCGCCAGCCGCTCCTTAATTATTAATCTGGCCATGACTTATGTCACCCAAAAGGTGATTAATTCATACATTCTGCAGACAATGAAATATATTGTCACTAAACAGTTTGGGTGAACACTACCACTATCTTCAGTGGTCAGGACAGAGTGAAGAAATAACATATTATACAGTAAAGCAGTTCCTCTTTATGCAGTTATCAAAGTATGTCATGTGTATGTCTATGCGTGTGTGTGTGTGTGTGTGCGTGTGCTTGTGTATGTGTGTGTACAATCTGGGTGTGGTAAAATATGTTTAGGTGTGAGGGAGGGTCACCAAACAAATTAATAAACGGCTGTGTTTGTGTGTTACTTAGGGAGGGACCGATTTATCAATTAGGAAGTTCATTAAGGGATTACGTTTGTGAGACCCATCACCAACCCATCACTAAGGTTGAAAATGTCATGGTTTTGAATATACAACAATAATTCAGTTATTTTTCTTTTTCCGACTTCATGATATATACAGTATAAAAGTTGGCATCCTTCTCAGTGTAACTGTAATTGGCAATACATGCATCATTAAATATTGCATTATTCATTTTGCCTCCCTAGTTAGGATGATCGGTTACTTGGCCATGCCTATTATTTCAAGGAAACGCATACCATTGGATTTTGTTCCAATTTTAAGTGTGTCAAGCAAGTGTGTTAGAAATATTAAAAATAATATTTCTCTTTAGGTAATCAATGACTCTGTTCTGAAAAGTAGGATACTATCTGATTCTGTTAATATAGAGTCAGAGGAATACATGTATATTCCAAGTTAGTCTCACCTCTCAAAGTGTACAAATAAGATAGTTTTAAATATAGCAGAATTTGTTGTATATAAGTTAATGAAGTCCTTGTATTGTGAACCATACATTGTTGCCCTAAACTCAGACAAGACTGATAAACATATTCTTTCCTTGGTAAAACTTAAAGACAGAGTAAACTTGGTGTATCCATCTGATAATGTAATTGATATATGTATTACATCAGAAAAACTGTTTAGGGAAAGAGGGTCCAGCACCACTTTGGAGAGGGTAGATTGTAGCAAAATAATAATATCAGTGTTAATATATTATGCCCACAAATACATATTTTCTACTTTAGCTGGCCACATGTACGACTGATAATCACTTGAATTAGTTAATTAAGGCAGTTGCTGAATCATATTTGCAGGTGAAATATGTATATAAGGCCAAACAAATTACTAAGAAGTTGGCATCCAAAGTGAAAGTAAAGAGTTGACAAATATATACAAAACTTATACATTTCAGTGGCCAATTTGGTATAGAGTGATAGGTCAGTAATTTATAAATTTCTATTTATATTATTGAAAGATGTGTGAATTGTATGTTATTAATTAAAGAATACGAAATACATGTCATACCGTAATTAAAAATGAATAAACATCGTGAGGAATATGGGTAAACTGTATGGGTACTATGAGTGGTCAGCCTTTCTTGCCAATACTAGGCGTTGGCTTCTGAGGACCTGACTGGCTTCACTCCACTGAGACCCAAATGAACGCGCGGGCCGCCTCCTCCTTTTCTAGCTCCATGGGAGCATGGGATAAAGGGAATGAAGGGACGAGAAGAAACAGTTGGAGGTAAAAGTAGGGAAACCACAGAGGAATTTATGATGGTTCACATCAGCAAAATTTTTATTTCTTACGAGGCTGTTTGTGGAGTGACTTCTAACTGATCTACAACTCTGAAAAAAATATAATAAAGAAGAAAGGAAATATAAAGTAATAGGAAAGAAGCTGAAAAGTGGAGGAAAAATTGGAGGTGGATGATAGATGAAAAAGAAGCGAAGAATGAAAAAATAAAGATGACTGAAAAAGGGCTGATGGGTATGCAGATGAGAAAAGAGAAGGAAAGAACGCTGGAGAGAAGGGAAAAGAGACCATTGCAAATGAAAAAAAAAAACTAAGAAAATGTTGGGAGAGGAGAAAAGGGAAGAATGGGTCGAGGAAGAGGATGGGACATGGATAAGATGAAGGAAAACGTGAAGAGAAGGAAAGAAGGACCGTTGGAAATGAAAAAAGATAAAGAGAAAAGATAAGGAAAAAGTGAAAAGGAAGAAAAATGGACTGGTGGATATGAAGAAAACGAAGAAAATGTTGGGGAAGAAGAAAGAGAGACAGGAAAAGGAAAAAGAGAAAGGATGGGGAGAAGGAAAGGAGACTGTTGGAAATGAAGAAGACTAATAAGAAACTGTTTGGACTAAGAAAGAAAGAGAGAGACCGGACGGCTGGAAGGAGGATGGGAGACAAGTGTACGATTAGAGGATAGGACAGGTTCACTCACCCCTCTCCCACCCACACACCCACCTCTTCATACCTCCCCCAACCCAACCCCATCCTCAGGGCTCCCACCAAGTACCTGTCCTCATCCTTTGCCCAGTCATCTTTATAACCCTCGCCTGGTGGTGGAGGTGAGTTTTGTGAATACCTGCCTTCCTCACCTTGGGGTAAAAAAAAACTAAATGTCGCGGGAAAATAATCCTTGCCACAATAACCAGGCTATTGTTAATTTTGAAAATGTAAGAATGAAATGCACATCACCATAATCATCAAGCACAAAGCAATACTGGAATGTGCCCAACAGACAAACAACAATCCAACTTTTTTATTGACTCTGACTGGCATACAGAAAAATCGAATGAAGGAAATAGAGAGATCAATATAGACTGCATGATAAACTGGGGCGGCTCAACAACACACTGGGAGAAAGTGTGCAGGCCGAGTGGTTAGCATAATACTAGATTCACAGTAGGCTAATTCAATGATCAGGAGGTGGTCGAATTCGCTCAGTGGGGAAGTTGAGAAAATACTCAGTCATTGATCATAACGCTGTACTAATACGAACACATGCAGGCCCCAGGATGATTATTAATACCCTCACGTTTGTCTTCCTGCAGCTGATGGGTACCAGTTTATAAGTCGTGAACAGACAGACCCAAGGTAAGACTGAAAAACACACTGCTGAAGACATTATCATGGTGTTCCTGGGAGTGGAATGCCTGAACTGGCGAAATGTACCGGTGTGTTGGACCGCTACAGTCATAATTCACCCGACATAATACACAGGACTACAGTGTTCCCTTTCTTCCGCTCCTTGGTCGTGATGACCGTCTATAGCGGATGGGTCTTAACGGCGTGTTTCCATGGACGGACGACGTAGCAGGTGAAGGCGTGAGGGGTTCAGCCTGAGAGGGTCGAGTGAAGGTGGTACAGAGAGGAGACGAGAGTGGTGAAGAAACCATAAAAGGTGACTTACACCATACACATTTCTACCTGATCACTATCTTCCTGTTCACCCACTTTATCTTTTCTGTTTATCATCTTTTTTCTCCTATATCTCCGATTTCATATAAAATGGAAGGGCTCAGAGTGTTTCAGCAATGGATGTAACCATAAGACAATGTGTGAAAACGTGCTACTTTTTTTCTGTGACTCATATATTTTTATGGCTAATCTTAATCAATGTTTCATACAGGAATAACTTAGCAATGTTCGAGGCAAAACCATTAGGCCTACTTACAACAGTTAATGTGTGATACAATACACGAGGACAACGCCAGACGATGTAGTGTTACAAGCTAATACTAGTCGTCCTCTGATTAAAACTACTCTCCACATTCAGTTACCATCATCATCCAGGCATATTATTTATCAGGAAACAATTAACCACAATGTTAGTAACGCTATCCCTTCATTGAATTGTATTAATAACGTGTACAAATTGCTGTTAGTTTTTTTTTGCTTAATAATCGTGTAAGTTTGGTAGTACGCAGTATGATTATACGAAGGATTGATTGGTTCACTACAATCTTTATAAGTGACATTGGGTTCACTACATCCTTTGTTATTTACGCTACACGGTGCTGAGGATATTTTGGGCGGGGTGATGGTGGTAGTAAATTTTCTTCTTCACCTTCTTCACTTTTAAGTACCGGTATGGGAAGTCAGTCAAAAAGAGTAACAATACTTTCCACCAATTGTCAGTATGTTTATTTCGACGAGCTGTAAAATGTCCCCACAGGCCAGTGCATTGTGAGGAAGGAAAGAAACAAAACTATATAATTGGGGAGAGAGAAAAAGAAAGGAAGGTGAAACAGGGAATGAGTTGGATGAAGGCAGAGCTAATTGAAGTCCTTGTGGCGTTGTCCGGGTTCTTAAAAAAAAAAAAGTCAATACCTCATGAAATGAGACTGAGTAGGTTCACAAAATATGTATTATATGCTGTCCAGACTGTCGTGAAGATTGAAAGCATACACCAACAGCGTTCACAAGACAAATGTCCAGTATAGTAGGGACAGAAAAAATAGAATATATAATGGCTTTGAAAGACTAAGTGGACTGCACGACTGCTATCATGTAAGCCAATCCATAAAGTGTAAAATGAACACCGTTTTAGAGGTAACAATTAATGTCAAAATATAATTACTGTATTGCTTCATCGGGTACAGGGTCTTTGACCTGAAGAAGAAAGGGAGATTTTTTTTTTTCAATCCCCAGTGACTGGTAACATGGCCGTGGAGTGACGTCCGCTGAATAGCCTATAGTAGGAACCTTTGTGTAGCTAGGATTTCCCAGTGTCCTAAAAATGGGGTTCGTCTAAGACTCTAAGTAGTGTATTTGAGGCGTAAGCTGTTTGAGCGTTGAACAATGTTGATTCCTATTTAAAAGGTTACATAAACAACCCCTTGGACTAACTCTGGAGGACATAGACTACCACAAGAAAGCCTCATCTTCCAAGGGCTGGGAAAGAAAGGGTCCCTGCCTGTCTTTTTCCCCGTCTGATCGTTCTCCTTCACTGCTCACCCTCTCAACCATCCCTTTCCCAACACCCACCACCTTTTTCTCTACTTCTCTCTCTCTCTCTCTCTCTCTCTCTCTGACGCCTTCACACTCGCCAAATTCCACACACGTAATCATATCGTTGTGCTCATTACTCAGGGGGTCGTTTGCCTGTCACACCAACCACGAAACCCATGCAAGACTTTACCTATAGTACTCCCTTCCTTCTCCCTCTGCCCTGTCTCTATCTCTCTATTCACCCGTCGGCGTCTGTGTCTTTTTCCTTCTCATCCTGTCTCTCTGCCTCTCCCTCTCTCCCCCAACCTCCTCCCTCTCTCCTTCCCTCTTTCTCTCCTTCCATTTTTGTTTTCTCTTTCTATGTTTCACTTAGTCACAATCCCCAACTGCAGGCCTACTCTTTCCTTCTGTCTCTATCTTTGTTTGTTTGCCTCTTATTCTTTTCCTCACCCCGTCTCTCTCTCTCCTTCTGTAAACATATACCCTCTAAACTCCCGTCAGAAGAGCATAATTATACACTTCCCTTTCCCAAAATGCTGAAGTATGTGGAAGAAGACTCGTAGTATGTAGTCTTATGCTTCTTCAGTACATCATAAAAATCAAATGTTTGCACATAATATATAGATTGAACAGGAATGCAACCCAATTTATCATCAGTAACTGAATGTCGACAACCCAAAACCCTAGGAAGTGTTCAGGTTTGGCCACTGTGAAATTAAACTACGTGAGTTGTTGGAAGCTTGTTCAGCCATTGTGAAGCTGTAAAAAGGAGAGCTGCTTTTTGCTTTGCGTTCTGTGTGTTTGTGTATGGATCCTTCATTTCTGATCTATTGTCATCCTCTATTCGGAATTTCGGTGAAACATTTTCTGTTGCGCTAAACATATCAAAAGCTTTGAATAAAGTTTATATTTCCAGACCACCCTCTTCCGGTTTTATCCTTCCCTCTGTTGGGTCACACTGGCCAATTTATTTTTGACCGCTAGATAGCATCTGCTGTCGATGGTCACTGATATCCTTGAAGGCTGTCAACAGGAGGGTGTTCTTCAGGGTTTTATCTTATCACCTGCTCTTTTTCCTCTTCAGTAATCATTGTATTGGCTTTACTTCTTCCAAATGTCGATGATTCCACGCTGCATCACTTCAGTCAGTTTGATAATCGTTCATCCCCACAGCTACTCACCACATCACGTGATGATGCGGTAACACGCCTGACTTCAGTCTTATCCCTCTTCTGTGATTGGGGCAGAGCAAACCTCGTGGTTTTCATTGCTTCCAATGCATTTATTCTTTAAATTTTCAAGTAGCTCCAATCTCTTAAATGACTACCGTATCTCCTCTTCTTTAATGACACACATATTAACCCTTCCTCTTGTCTCAGTATTATTGACGTTTCCTTCTCCAAAACTCTCCTTTGACCTCTGTATGGCTAAGCCGCCTCAAAGAAGTTGAGTGTGCAGCACAGATTTATTTTTTTACTCACACACGGCTGCTGTCTTCGTATAGGGATATTTTTCCGTCCATGCATGAGGTCCAGGTCTTATTTGTTGGGAGGATCAGCCTACAAAACGCTCTTTAACAGGATGAAAATTAATTTTGGCCATTTGATTCATTAACTTACAGATTCACTACATGCAGATTCTATCTCTTCCCACAAAGTTGGTCATAATTTTGGACCTCTCATTATTCTTCATTTTACATGTAAAGATATAAAGTGGGCTCCTTGTCTGTAGTCCTTACCTTATTCCAATAAGACAATAACTATGTTTGTTTGTTTTGTTTCACCTGGTGATGTTACCCTCCCGGAATGAGCTCAGAGCGACCGATCGTTGGGTAAGGCTGGAACCTTTTTCCACACACCGGAATAGCGAGGTTACAACTCCTCGACCTATTCTCTGTTAGGTGAACAGAAAACAATCCCAAATTGTCTACACCCGACCGGGTATTCGAACCCAGGACCTCTCAGATGTGAGCCGAGCGCGCTAACCACTAAACCACAGGGGTGTATTGCCGGAGGAGGAGAGGAGAGGAGAAAGAAACAAAACAAAGGAGTTGGGAGAGGAGAAAGGAAGGAACGTCAACAGTAATGATGATGAAAGATGATGGAAGGGATAGGGTAGAAAATAATGAAAGAAACTGAGGAAAGAGATAAGGGAAGCTTGAAGATGGGAGAGGGTATGGGAGGAGAAGAGGAAGAGTGAGTGAAAAAGATGATTAGGGAGAGGGAAAGAGGAGGTATCTGTTTCCTAGTGTTGATAGGGAAAAAACTATGGCCTTTATTTCCGTCCACCCGTATATACTTAAGGATATAGATGGATGGATGAATGGATGGATGGATAGCTAGAGAGATAGAGGGAGATGGGTAAATAACAGCTTAATTAGTCGCTAAACAGTTATGTGGACAGATGAATGAATAAACACATATACAGATAGATTAGCGGCTAGATGTTAATGTGTGTGTGTGTATCAGAGAGAGAGAGAGAGAGAGAGAGAGAGAGAGAGAGTTTGAGTTTGTGTGTGTGTATGTATGTGTGTCCAATTGTACATTTTTGTTTATATACATGTGAATGTTTGAATATGTCTACAACTCTACATGTGTGTTTGATTGAACAAATGGGTGTGAATGATTACATGTGTGTGTGGGTGTGTGCGTGTGTACTGTATAATACAAGTATGTATACATGTACCTGTTTGTGTGCATGTCATCATAATTATGTATGTGAGAGCGTGTGTATGTATACGTGTATTTTATAGTAGTGTATGTGTTATACACCGTACCCATGAAGCGCCCAGTCAACATGGTACGTGTCACAATGGGTGGAGACAGTCCCGCAAACAGGTTGGTACTTCCGCCTTGCACACACACACACACACACACCTCTCAACCCAATCCATCCCAACCCAACCCAACCCATCCCAACCCAACTCAACACACCCACACACAACCCATCCAAACTCAACACACACACACACACACACACACACACACACACACACAAATGCCTGTTTCCACCTTCCTTTCCTCGAACGGACTCAGGCACCACACGTCATTTTTCACCGTCCTCTGGTCAGAAAAAAAAAATACTAATAATGTTGATTCTTCATCCACCAAGTTCTGAACAGAGCAAACCTGTTGACCCGAGGATGAAGGACGGATGCTGGAGGAATAATAAATAAATAATTGTTCGTTCGGTTACCCAACTACTGTATAAGTATATCTGATGCCACCTGTTCGTGTCCCACTTCTTTTTGTGCCTATATTTCCTAACTCAGGGTGCATCATGTCGAACTGGTTGTTGTGGTGGTTGGCTGGTTGGTTGGTTGGTTGGTTGGTTTGTTGTTTATATGCATGTTTGTTGTTTGGTTGGTTGGTTTGTTGGTTGTTTTGTTTTTGGTTGGTTGATTGGTTGTTTTAATGTTTGTTTATATGTTTGTCTGTTGGTTGGTTGATTGGATTGTTGGTTGTTTTGTTCTTGGTTGGATAGTTGACTGATTGCATGGATGGAAGTTAGTTGTTAAGTTGTTTGTTGGGTTGGGTGGAAGATTGGCTCTTTGTTTATGTTATAAAGTAGTTGATTGGTTGGTTGGTTGATTGGGTATACGAGGAAGATTGGTTGGTTGATAGATTGGCTACGTGGAAGGTTAGTTAGTTACCATAACTGGCTGTATGGTTGACTAACTGGATGTTTGGTAAGCTTGGGTGTAAAAAGAAAGGTTGGCTGGACGGCTGACTGGCTGACACCCCTTCTTCTCGCGGTCAATGGTCTAACTTAACCCAGGCCAGGAGCCATTCAGTCCCTGCTGGTTCGTGGCACGCTTGGTCAACTCACTATACAAGAGAGGGAGTGTGAAACGTGCTAGACTATTGACTGACCGACTAACTAGCGAGTGGGAATCGGTAATATTAGATGAACCGACGTAAAAGGGAATGTCAGGGGAGTGTCAAACGTTCTGGACTATTGACTGACTGACTGACTGACTGACTAACGAGTGAGAATCCGTAATGTTAGGCTGACCGACGTAGGAGGGAATGTCAGGTATGCGACGTATTTGACTTGGGGTGGGTGACGGGAAAGGAAGTGTGAGACAAGGGTGTTTGTAGGTGTGTGTGTGCGTGTGTGTGTACCGCTGGCGACTATACACATGAAGTGGGAACGATATCTGACTGTGAAAATAACTACGATTTTTCTATTTTAGCTCTTCCAGTTCTTAGGTGGCCGCAACAGTCCTTCAGAGCACAGACAAGGAATTAAAAATGATGGAAAAATTGAATCGAAAAGCAAGGAAACAAAATGAAAATATGCAGACATGAGACAAGGAAAGAAAATTGAAATTACGAGGTTAGTGTCTATGAATTGTATACGTGATCTATTCCTACAAGTATGATGTACTGTATAGAGTCGCAGTTTCATGTCTCGTTAACTGTACACACCTTTGTGTATGAGTGACCAAAGGGTGAAGTCACTACAATATTATTTCCAGCCTCACCTCTCTCTCTCTCTCTCTCTCTCTCTCTCTCTCTCTCTCTCTCTCTCTCTCTCTCTCTCTCTCTCTCTCTCTCTCTCTCTCTCTCTTGTCATATGCTTTTGTGCGTCCGTCTGGCATCTTTTGGTGTGTGTGTGTGTGTACTGTAGGTCAGTCAGATTTTTCTGTGTGTGCGTGCTTGTGTGCGTGTGTGTATGCTTGGGTGTAGGTCAGTCCCCGACTTCTATGCTGTGTGTGTGTGTGTGTGTGTGTGTGTTTGTTAGTCATGCCCAGGCTGCGTATAAGGTCTTACCGTTATACCCTTTACCTGCTCTCTCTCTCTCTCTCTCTCTCTCTCTCTCTCTCTCTCTCTCTCTCTCTCTCTCTCTCTCTCTCTCTCTCTCCACACCTGCCTCTACGCAGATGCCAACCTACTCACCCACCCCACCCACCTACCCTTCAACATTCCTATACCTACCAACCCACATATCAACCAAATCACAGACCTACCACCCTACTCCCTTGCTTACCTGTTTACATACCAACCTACTCACATCCCTACCTACAGTACTTACCCATTCCCACGCTTACCTATATAATCACACTGGTTTGGTTCTTGCCTACCTCCCTACCCCCACTAACCAACACCCCTACCTACTTTACCTACATATATAGATGCTAGGAAAAAACCCACAGAGTATGGTAATATATTTGACACTTTAGACAGTCATCGAGTTCACCTGGAAGATATAAAATGCTAATCAACCTATATAACTGCATGATATGTTCGGCAATATTTAGTTTTTCGGCTTAAATCAACTTACATATTACTACCTCAACTGTCTGTCCCTCCTAGCTTTCCTGCTATTTATTTCTCCCACCTCTCTATCACCATCTAACTCTTCCTATAGGATATTCCATACTATATAGAGTGGATCTTTTTATTTAATCCTCAGTCAATCAGTTCTTCGGATCCGGTAAAAAAAAAAAAAAGTGCCGTACCACCCTGCCTTCTGGAGTGTAATTTATAACTGGTATCCCGATCGTGACTGAATGTAAAAGGATCAACAAAGCGAAGGAAGAACAATGAGGTATGAATTTCTGATGAGGGTACTTGAGCAGTCAGTCCCGTACCGAGAGGGGCACCACTTACTAACACTTACCCCTGACGACCAGTGTGGAGAGGCCCTGTGTCAGTCAGTCAGTCAGCCTTCAAGTACGGTGTGTGTGTGTGTGTGTGTGTGTGTGTGTGTGTGTGTGATGAAAAAAGGCAATTAAGATCAGAGGCAGTGTAAACTAGACGAAAATGTGTGTGTGTGTGTGTGTGTGTGTGTGTGTGTGTGTGTTAAAAAAAGACAATTAAGATCAGAGGCAACGCCGTGCACATATAGATTAGACGAAAGATATTAATTAGGGTGCGAGTATCGTGTACAAGTTTTGTTGCATTTTATCCTTATGTAACTACAGTATTTAGAATAGGATCATACCGACAGATATGGACAGCATGCATCAAACATCACTCACGAACACATTTGTACCATGAAGCTGAGAGACTTTTCTTTAGTGAATAGGGTACCACGTGAACATAATAGTTATCTTCCTTCGTCCTCCTTCCTTAGGTTATTGATATTGTTTTTGTCATACCTTCCTTCATCCTCTGTCATTGGGTTATTTATTAATGTTGCTTCTGACATATTCACAGGTGTCCAACGAATGTCTTAAAGCATAAAGCAAACAGGGAGAATAGAGAAGCCATATAAATAGACTGATTAGAAGATGGAAGAAATGTGATATCCGCCCGGTCACTCTTAATTAATTCGTCCTCTGCCCTTCTTGCATATTTACAGGTGTCCAACGAATTTCTTAAAGCAAACAGGGAGAATGGAGGAAGCCATAGATTGATTGACTAACTAGAGGACAGAGAAAATGTGATACCCGCCCAGTCACTTTATCCATGTGGTGCATGGTCATCGGAACTGGTTCTATGATGCACAAAAGTTCATTCCCTCAGACAGCCACAATATAACAGAATAACCTGTAGGCTGTAGTGCAAACGACTTTATGCCTCGGCTTTTTCGGTAAATAAATGTAATGCAATCCAAGACAGACTATACCAAAAATGTACGCGACTATAGTTACTCCTGTACAACTTATAGTATGACTTGTGGAAGTGAAATAACATACAGACGTAATCTTATATAATTATATTGGACCTCAGGTATTAACTGAGAATACGGCTCATTGGATAAATCCCCCAACTTCACAACCACCACCTGCTCTCAAGTTAATATTATCACGGTAAATATTCTGTTCTCTGTTTTCTTACGATGGGAGGAAAGACGAGGAGGAGGAGGAGAAGTGGGAAGGGATGCGAGATTATTTGTCCAGCTGGCATTGAAATCTCTCAACACAAGAAGGTTAAATAACGGCCTGTTTATTGTAGGTGCATGCAGTGTTCTGAGTAAGTAAGTATAGTGCTCGGTAACAGATCGTATAACTGGCATCACTGGAGAAAGAAAAATAAAGCTCGAATAGCTTCTTGGAATATTATATCTGGGATCTAAAGGGATCAAGCATCAGAGAGAGAGAGAGAGAGAGAGAGAGAGAGAGAGGAAAAGGAATGAAGAAATGAAAATACGAAATAATAATTGGAGAGAGGGAGGGCAAGAACAGAAGAGAAAGGGGTATTCAACACACGTATATATGCAAGAAATCTAATGGTTTTGAGAAGTGATGACGATGATAATTATGTGCTAAATTCATATATATCAAACGTTTAAGGAGTCATTAATTTTAACAATCATCGCCACAACCTATAATATACTTCTTTTATTTTCCAATCGACGTTGCACCGGTTGACTCGTCTCTATTAATTTTTTTCTTAGCATTGTCAGCAAGTGTACAACAACAAATGAAAACAAATTCCACCATCATACACATAGCAAACGAAGTGTGACCGACGAATTATGAAGGCAGGAATAATTTCGGAGCATACATAGCTGATGAAAGGAGTGCAGTGTGAACATTATAGCTTCGTAAATAATACATATATAAAAATAATGTAATAAAACATCACTGCACGATGTAGTACAGTACCTATACGAGAGTCTACGGAAGTCATTTGCCGGACTTGTGTTCTCCTTCGTGCCCGTCACCCAACTCCTCACCTCCTCTCGCTTCTCGGTATCTACCTTTGGGCTTTGGTATATGGTGATTAATTGTGTATGTACCAGAGAACGTGATGTGTAACTAATTTCGTCTAGTGAACCAATTATTGTTATTATTATGAACACCTTGAACAGTATTATGATTCGAGACAGAACATGTTATCTGGCCACCAGGGACACTCCTTGTTGTGTGTTAACAGAAAAGTGGTACCGGTATATATCTTTTTACAACAGGGTGCTTTAATGTAGATTACCATGGCATTTGCGTTTTATACATTACGTACAACGTCATTGTACGTTTGTAGGGCTTTACTTTTTCTTGTTGCTGTTGTTGACGGACAGCTTAAGGGGACAACACTAGATGACGTTGGGTACATTAGGGTGTCTTGATTTTTACAAAGTATACAAGGAAACGGGAACAGATGAACAAAAATTATGGTGGCCTGTTGCTTGAAATAGCTTGGAGGAATCAGTTGCTCTGGATTTACCAACACTGTACTAACACTTTAAAATAATTGTTTTGTTTTTATTTAATATCACTTTATACAGATAAAAGCAAAATAAGACGAGGCAGTTATGAGTAGATACATAGATTCCTTGTATACAATAATACCCTTATCCTATCCAGACCACAGTGCAGGTACCGTATAGAAAAGAGAGGTATAGAGTAGAGAGGACACTGTCTTGCGGTTGACGATACGAGATATTATGAATTTACACTTACCCGTGGCGAGTGAGTTGGTGAGGAGGGCGAAGAGACCAATGACCGTCAACCAGTCCATCCTGACGGCCAATCACGTGCTTTCCCGGGTCATCTAGAGGTCGAAGGTTAAGAACAGAGCCCGTGGGTATGTGGAGTGGGTGTGTGGGTGACTCTGGCTAGACAAGGTATAGGTGGGTTGGTGGCTGGGTAGGTGTGTGGGTTCCTAGACAGGTGGGTGGGTATCTTGGTGGGTGGGTGGGTTCCTCGAGTTTGACAGGTGGGAATGGGTTGGTGGGTCTTTTGTTCTGCACGGCGCTCACCCAGACATAAACAGACTGATACTGATTATATAGCAGAAGTCTCGCTCAAACTGTAACTATGAAAAGTTTCCCTGTGTGCGTATACAGCGATTAGTTTCCCTCGAATCTCTTAATATTCAGATTCAATTGTCAGTCATATCACTGTTTTTTATTGTATATTATTTTAAGAGGAGATTACTCACAGCAAGTGCACACACACCCAGGAAGTATAAGGTACGTTTTATCAGCGAATTCTCGTAACTCAATCTGGTCTTCACGTGGGCAAGGCGGTATCCCGTTAAGCTTGACTGGGGCTCCTGTCACCGCTAGCCTGTCACTGCCCAGCGATGGTCGTGGTATAGAGGAGTCAGGAAGGGAGTGTTATTTGTATCCTTCAGATCTTGGCAGAGTGGAAGGAAGGGTGCGATGGACTTTCGCACAATATTGGGAGTATATGAGCGTGTACGATGAACTCCTAATTTGTGTACCAAGGTTTATTACAGTAAAGTTATTATTAATGCGAACAAGTTCTAATGTGTGATCTTTTAGATTATGCTGTAAACGTATTCTATTCATTCGAGTATTGATATTAATTGAATAATCCGAGAGCCAGCCATACACCAGACACACACAACTGAGACAAAAACAACAACTCGAGCGAGGCCACCACCACCACCAACAACAGCAACAGCAGCTTGGGGCACACAGACTATAGCGGGAGAGGTGACTGGTTGAGGCAGGATCTTGTGCGAGGTGACCGTGGCCGTGGCCGTGAAACCAACCAGGAGGAAGGCTGACTGACTATAACTGACTGGGTTGGCTGGCTGGCTGGTGGGTGCGTTAGAGGGGGAACCGGTGTGTGTCTGTCGAGGAGCGAAGCAGACTGCACAGTATACGCTCTCTCACACACACATACACATACAGACACACACACACACACCAGCCTTCCCTCCTCTCCCTCCTTCCAGACCTCCCCAGATGACTCTCAGGGTGGGGGATGCATGGAAGAGGTGGGGAGGGGGAAGCTGGGCATAAGTATAAGAGAGGGAGGGAGGGAGGGAAGAACTGGGAGAAGAGTGGATGGGAGGGATGGAAGGAAGAGGTGGGAGGATTGCGAATGGGTACTGGAGGGAAGGAGGGAGAGAGGATGACAGAGACAAAGAAAAATGAGGGGAGTGAGAGAGAAGGAAAGGGAGGGAGAGTGGAAAGGTGTATAAAGGGAAGAATGAATAGTGTAAACGAGGATGGTAGTGTGTGAAAGGGTACTTACTGTACATGAGAAGTAAGAGTGAAAGAGTATATATGTGAGATAAGGTGTCGTAGGAAAAAGTTAGAGTTAAGAAGTGTGAAGGAGGGAAGATGTATACAAAAGAATACAAAGGACACTCAGACAGCAACAGACCTACAGTTCCTCATGAGGCTGCCTGTTTATGCTATGCTAAACTGATTTAATAGGGTTAGGGAAAGTATTGTAAAGAAGAAGGCTCCTTTCACCCACCACTCTATCCATTTGAAGCTGCCCGGAATAGAAGAGATACCATGCAGTATGGAAAAACAGACATTGAATTTGTATAGGAAAATTGTGAAGGATCATAAACTACATCAATTCAACTACATCAAACTACATCAATTCCTGCCCACCATGTTCTGAAAGTGGAAGAGAATGGAAGAGCAAAGTTGTAGAGTGAGCGTGGAAGGGTGTGAAGAAAGGAAGAGAGGTAAGGAAGAGAAATAGGAACAGAGAAAAGAAAAGAGAGAGAGAGAGAGAGAGAAAGAGAGAGAGAGAGAGAGAGAGAGAGAGAGAGAGAGAGAGAGAGAGAGAGAGAGAGAGAGAGAGAGAGAGAGAGAGAGAGAGAGAGAGAGAGAGAGAGGAGGGGGGGGGGCAAGTGAGGAGGAGAGGGGAAGGAGTGGAATGTGGAGGAGTGGTGTGAGTGGGAGGGGAGAATATAAAGACAGGAAAACTGAGGAGGGGGAGGGGAAAGACTGGAAAAAAATAAAAGAGAGAGAGAGAGAGAGAGAGAGAGCAGAAATGAATGTGGAAATTAAGATACCCGATGAAAATGGAGGGAGAGAAGAAAGAAAAAAAAAAGAGAAAGGGGTATACGAGAAAAGTAATTAATTGAGGAAACAAGGAAGGAGTAGGGAGATATGTAGGCTGGAATGAAGGAAGGAATTAGAGGGTAAAGTAGAAGGCAGGTAAAGGGCAACAGGAGTGTTATAGGTAGATATGTGGAGAGGTAGGTAGATACGTAGGTAAGTAGGAGACGACAGGGGTAGTAGGAAAGTAGATATAGATAGGTATAGATAAGGGAAAGACGACAGGGGTAGTATAGGTAAGTAGGTAGGTAGGTATAGATAAGGGATAGATGACAGGGGTAGTATAGGTAAGTAGGTAGGTAGGTAAGGGGTACGTAGGTAGACAGGTAGGTAAATAAGTAAGTAGAGAAGAAAATGGTGTTGAGAATGCAAATTATCTATTGTGAGAGAGAGTGAGGTGAGGGAGATAAGAGACCGGAGAACGTGAGTAGTAATTGTGTGAAGTGAACAAATTAAGAAAGTGAATGTGTAAACTTGTAAAGAGAGAGAGAGAGAGGGGGGGGGGTAGCCTTGAGTATGTATGTTTGTAGCGAATGTGTGAACTGAGCAATAAAAGAAAACAAATGTGTGAATGTGTAAACTTAAAGAGAGAGAGAGAGAGAGAGAGAGAGAGAGAGAGAGAGAGAGAGAGAGAAAGTGAGAAATGCACTGTGCAAAATTAAGGGGAAAAGACATAAGAAATCATGAACAACATAAGGCTACTGAAGAAACTTTACTCCTAAAATTCCGTAGGCCAGTATATAAAGAAGAAAAAAGCATCATTTTTTGTTCCAACATTTTACATAATTGGATTTATGTTTGCTAATAGGCTATTAAACATATATATATATATATATATATATATATATATATATATATATATATATATATATATATATATATATATATATATATATATATATATATATATATATATATATATATATATTTTTTTTTTTTTTACTCTGTGTACAGGTTCAAAGACCTTCACAACGGATCACACACACACAGACACACACACACACACACACACACACACAAAGATACACACACACACACACACACACACACACACACACACACACACACACACACACACACACACACACACACACACACAAAGATACACACACACACACACACACACACACACAAAAGTTACATCCAAGTGTCAAATAATCCTCCGTTAGTATTTTTGTTCATTTCTTTTCAGTTCTTTTCAGTGGGTTGTCAATGATGTTTGTCTGGTGTACCAACGGTGTGATATGACCACTCCACCTCCACTCACAGCATCAGCAACTCATTTTCTCACAGTGCAGTTCTCCTCTTTTCTTTCGTCTCTGCCTCCTCTTTCCCTTGGTATCCCCTTCTCTCTCTCTCTCTCTCTCTCTCTCTCTCTCTCTCTCTCTCTCTCTCTCTCTCTCTCTCTCTCTCTCTCCACCATAGTATTCTTGCCTGCTGCATGGATTTGGGCGCCCTTTCAGTCCCGAGCCAGTCTCTCATCCGTGCATATGATACCCTACAAGGTCATTCTGGCCTAGTATAATCTTATTTCTCTCTCTTTATAATCAAACCCTTAATTAAGGAAGTATACAGTACTTTTTTTTTACCTCAACCTCGGGACTTATAGGTTGTCAGTAGCCCGTGACTCTTGCGAGGCCCCGAGATTATCTATAGTGTTGCACTAGATGAGACATGCAGTGGAGCCTCATGATGTAGGCAGCTTCTCTTCTGTCCCACTAGATAACGACACCTTGTTAATACACGTCACTATCAAGAAAGAGCAGCTACACCGTCCCTCACAGCATCTTGGAATATGGTTATAAGTTGACGACGATGTAGGGGTATTTCTTTTTTACGTGCTTTAATTAATTCTCACATTTATAAACAACTCCAGACAATTCTAGCCATAAGTTAAAAATAGGAAGCGAGGTTGGGACTAGTCGCTTTAAGTGCTTTGGTTCTCTCTCACACTTGTACAGCTCCTGAGGTCGTGTGAAGGGTCGGGTACAAGTGCCATGGCTTTCATACTTAACTTTAACGCTTCCCTATTCTCGTCCTCCTTGTATGACCTTCGTGAGACCCTTCCCTCCTCCACCTCCTCCTCATCATCATCCTTCCTCTCCCTTCTTGCTTCTCTTTCTTCCAGCTATTTCTTACTTCCGTTCTTCTATCTCCTTGCATTCCTTCTTTCCCACATGTAGCTCCGTCCCCTTCCTCCTCTTCTTTTATCTCTATTTTGCTCCCTTCTCCCCCCTCCCTCTCTTCTCTCTCTGTCTCTCCTTACCTTCCCGGTTTCTGCGTGAGTATACCAAGTCCGGGGCAAATACTTCACGCGGTGCTTAGTGTCTGGTAAGTGACGAATGGCTGCCGGAAATTTCAGTGAAGTCCTGCTGTCTGAACTATGTTTGTCCATGAGTCGAAAAAAAACGATGATTGCCAGTCGTGCTCAAATACATCTTAATAATACTTCTTAACACACCTTGACGACCATAACGTTTTATCAAGGGGGTATCAAAGTGTTTGTATGTACAGTAAATCGGATTTTCGGGGACTACTGCATGACTCCTTCAAAGTATATTCCAAACAACTTTTTTGTTGATCTGGTATTACTGTTTTCTGGCATACCTCAATAATTATTAGAGAAGTCAATGTGCTTCAGTTTAATAGATGTGTATTTCCATCTTAAAGCACAGAGTTACAGATATATAGCTTAGATCACAATTTCCAGGAACCCTCTTGGATGGATGGATGGATGGATGGTGGAGGGTGCATGGTGGTTGGTCAGTCAGTTGCATGTGTAGCGTTTTTGGATTGCAAGCATTTCAGTAAACATGTAATACGTTCACAAGTACTCCTTGGTTTCATTCACACTGCTAGCCTTTCCCAACTCAGCTCTGTGTGTGTGTGTGTGTGTGTTGGTACAGTCATGGTCAATAGTCCTGCAACACCTTCGAATGAAACGGCCACGAACAATAATATGCGAAACTATGTAGCTATACTGGTCTCATACTGTAATGGCTGGTCACAAAAGGTTCACTCTCATGGCTCACTTTCATGCCCCCGATGCAGGACTTTTAACCTTGACTGTACCAATGAGGAGGTTCGTAGCAGTAACCTGTATTCCAGATTTATAAAGGATACAACGCAATGCCAGTCTTTGGTCACCTGAGTGTATTAATCATTGTGAACGGAGTTGTACACTATACTACGGTGCACAATTCTAAGTTCGTTCCTTCAGCCAGCCACAATAAAACTGAAGCATCCTAGGGTTCTAACTAAACAATTAAGAATAGATGGTGAACTGTGCTTTGTCGTTCGAACCACAGAGAATTCAATCACAATGTGGCTAACTGAGGAAATGAACTTTTGTTATTATATCATATTATTTAGTAGGCTACGTAAATTTCATAATTTGAATACAATATTTTGTGTCGTGTAGTTAATATTCAGAATAGCCGGGGTACAAAGCATTTGTTTCCACACTTAACGTTCCAGCCAATCACGTTCATCCTTTCAAAGGCTGTAGGTTGTGAGTGATCCATTAACAAATTTACAAGTGTTTACTACGGAGCAGCTGACAAATATTGCCACACACCAGCAAATTTTATTGCAATCTTTTCTTGGACAACTGTACATTCAGCAGATATACCATCTGCTTCAACCTGGATATTATAATAAAAAATTCTACCTGTTTGGTTGGTTAGTAGTGTGGATTTTTTTTTACATAACACGGTAAATAGACATACGTGTATATATAGTGCAACACAGAGTGAAAACAAAAAATTATTATTATTATTATTATTATTATTATTATTAGTGTGCATATCTGTATTGTGGGTCGCACCTGTTACTCCTCAGGTCTGCGGCTCATTATGTTGCACTGACCGGGTTAAAAGGAAGACCAGTTTATCTCAAGGACTCTGTATGTGGTGTGTGTAAACCAGGGCATCGCTATTATCATTAATGGGTTATGGCAAATGAACAGTACGGTACATGACTTCTCGTGAAGAGGGGTCTTTGTTGATTAGATCAGTCATTGGTTCTTATCAATATCTTGAACACGGGGAATTGCCGAATTAAGTATTAATTAATGAGCGACGTGATTTTACACTGTTACCGAAAAAAATTCACAGGACAGTGAAGTGTTATATATGGCAATAATACAGTAGTAGTTATCCACAACATTATCATTTTATTATTGTAATTTTCATTACTGCATCGAAAAGTTATTACTACCAAGCTAATCCTCAGCAAAATTTAATAGAAAACAATAATCATAATGACCTTTGTAACCACTGATCATGAATATGTGAAAGGCACAACGTTAACAGTTGGACTGGGACAGCCTCTTTATATATAGGAGCCTCTTTGTTTGATAATTGTAAAATATACATGTGTGCAATGTTGTATAATTATGATGCGAAAATATTACATGACCACTTCGGCTACAAACGATAATGTGGGTCGAAATCATTGCCCAGAGATACACAGCCCACGTTTGCCTTACCTGTACCTCACAAACCCGAACTTTAAGGACTATACATAGGAATACTGATATCAGGGTGACCATTATAAAGTGTTCGTATGATGCTTGGACAGATGAATGTAGTAATTAATTTCCTCTATCTCAACCAACACGTTGTTTTCTTACCATAATAAACACACCAGACACTCGTCGACGAAAACGTGGGCACATCCAACTCATCCCTGCTTGGAAGGAGACGACAAAAACGAACTTGCTGAACTGTTACTTCCATGGTATGTGAGAAGCAAGCGGTAACTATGATGCAAGCTGACCTCACCGCTCAGACAGGACCTACTAACTTCCTACCATCTATGCACTTGTCCCATACCCAACTGTGTTTCCAAATCTTTCTCGTGATGTACCCCACCGGGCCACCACCTATATAATACTCCTGAAAACATAGCATCTATAGTCAGGTTTTGTTCTCCATGCAGGTTATACAGTGGCAATATTTTTAAATGCTGAATTGTATTAGGTTATGCAAGAGAATAAATATTATTGTTGTGCTGCTTAAAAGGAGAAACGTTATCGTTGTATGGCATCTTCATTATCTGGCGTTAGTTTTGTTCAGCAACAGGAGGATAGTGAACATTCTTGATAAAGTTACAGGAAATGGACAATATTGTACACCTTGTAGGCTCGTTGTCATCCTCAACTGGCATAGTGTTTTGGCATTCATAGTCATTCAAGTCTATCATCAGTTTCAATAGAAAGTAAAGCATTCAGAGATAGCAAACCTCCTCCAAGTCGTGAAAATCTACGTGAAAGGGCACCCATTTTCATATTTTCATACTCGTTACATCTGCCAAGAAGTATACGAAAATAAAGTATACATAATCCTCGATCCACATCCGGAACCGGATCTTTCCCATAACCTAATTACTTAGTGCCAGTCATGAGGCCTGCCTTTGATAAAATCTTCATACAAATCCACGTATGACCTTTGGATAATGCATGCAGCCAACAAACGAATACAAGTCATACCAAGAACATAACCTCCAGGCGAAAGTTCTAAGCATAAACTTCTGTGTGCCTAATGTGTTCTATACCTTGTATCTATAAGTACTATTGGTTTGACTAGAAATACAGTACGATGAGACTGGACCTGGGTGGACGTTGCCGAAAATAGGCAAAATGTGTGTGTCGCAACATTGACAGAAGGACCTGTTTACCACGACTGTTGTGTGTGTATAAAAGAGAGAGAGAGAGAGAGAGAGAGAGAGAGAGAGAGAGAGTTGTTAGGACTGTTCTGTGTGAATGAGAAAGAGAGTAGGGGTGAAGTGCGAGGATTGTATCACGGTATAATTACTAATGATTATAATGAATAGTTAGTCATTATACCGTGGACTGTATGTTCTGTGTATATGAGAGAGAGAGGGGGGAGGTGTTGCCAGGATTGCATGTTCTGAGAGAGAGAGAGAGAGAGAGAGAGAGAGAGAGAGAGGAGGAGGCTGCTAGGTCAGTTAGACTCACTACCGTTAGATTAGGCACTCACCGTTGCTCCCAAAGGCACTGTACTAACTGCCCCCGCCCGCTGCCCGGTTCCTTGCGTAATCTTTTCTGGTTTTGCATTTATTTCTGGCATGACAACACACACACACAAACACCAGAAGAAGTGGTGTGTGCCAAAAAAACATAAATGGATTTAAAGAAAATTGTGGTAATCAGGTTATTAAAAACGGGACATTACGAGCTTGAATCAATCCTGTAAAAATACAAATAGGTAAGAACACACATAATGCACGAAAGGAGACTGGACTGTAAATCTCACTTCTAGTAATTAACTTGCTTCATCTCTAACGCTCCTCCAAGCCACGTACAGGTGATTCAGAGGAGTGGATGGTTGTAACGAGGAAAAGGATCCCATATATACTTATTTGAAAATGGTCGAGTTTAGTTTATCTATTTGTGATTACGTTTGTATAAGTACGAGTATTTGCATGTTTAAGTGTGTGTGTGTGTGGGTGTGGGTGTGTGTGTGGGTGTGTATAAATGGGTGGGTGTATCTATTTAAGTGTGTGTGTACAGTACATGTGCATCCACGTGGAGGTCTGCAGGGACAATGCGCCCCGCCTACCATCATGTATTTGGCACACCTGAGAAAAATAAAAACAACGACTGGTTGTTATTTTGTAAAGAAGAGTACAAAACCAGGTTTTCGTGCTCAAAATTAAGTACACCTTCCTCTGTGTAAACAACGTCTGAACAAATCTTGGTAAAGTGAGAACTATAGTGTGAGAGGGAGAAGTGTGATAGGAGAGGCAAGCACGAAGGAAAAAGAAGATAAAGAGGGACAGCAGAAGATAGGAAAATAAATGTCTCGGGTTCGACGGAGCGCTAAAACCCTTAAAGTATTGCTACACATCTTGTGTAGTTGACAGTATACACCCTACGTAGCCTACCTAATAATGATAATATGACCAGATAAAGTTGCATTTTGAGCCAGTTTCTTTTCTACTAACATATTTAATTTACCATATGAGAAATATGTTTGTCACTTCTACATTATAATAGTGTTGAAACATTATTATAGGCGCATACCATACTAATAAATTACGCTGGTGGAAATGAAGCAAATTTATGCTGTCAGTCGACTGTAGGAAAACATAACTTGAACACCGCGCCCTCGCTTATATGTATCACACCAGCGCTGGATGTATGTAGCAAACACTTTATATTGCATCAAAGAGAACTTGTTTAAATTTTGAAATATATCAAACTTAATTATTATGATCCATATAACCTTCCAAGGAGCTTGTTAAACTCAAATAGATTGCTATCTGATTAAATTATATGCCGGTAGCCACGTCAGTAATATCCACACAGAGAGTCAGACACAGTTCCGATTTCCCTGCATATAAGGTATGTATTTCTTGTTAATTATTTATTAGAATATTACATACCTGAATCTACTTACGGAAACTGAAATAAGGGAAACGTGTACAAGGAAAATAATGTAACTAGAAGAGACGAAAATTTATAGGAAAGGCAATATAATAAATACTGTATAATTATAATATCCCACGCACTGATCAAATCTTAGAATATATTTCTAAATAACCCCAACAGCTAAGTACATTTGTGTAGAAAACCAAACTAATTATTATTATTTGTGATAGTTAAGTGCCGTTGGAAATTAATATTAAACTTAAACATTAAAGCATCGATGAAAACGAAAGACTGAAAAGTAAACAGTAAACATTGCCGGTACTAATTTGTGTAAGTAGCCTACTGTAAGAGTCGCCTGGACTACGGATGTGAGGTATATGGAGCGGCCTCACCTTCAATACTCCAAAAATTGGAGGTAATTCAAAATTCAGCTTTAAGGATTGCCCTGGGAGCATTTAAGTCCTCCCCAGTAACAGCCCTTCAGGTAGAATCCTCCCTATCCTCACTGTCAAACAGACGCTCCACCTTAATTGTCCGCACCTACACTAAACTTGCAACATCCCCTAAAGGTCATACACTTCACTCACTCCTCCAAAAATATGACAGGAAACCGCTCCTTTGCCCCCTGCCATATCAGGCTCACATGCCTTTTGTAGAAAGAGCCCTCTCCTTCTTTGCTACTATTCGGGTTACTCCACCTCTTTTTCTCTCACTTGAAAAAACTTCTCCTCTGGGCCCTTGGTTCCCTATATCTGCTCTAATATCTCGAACTCTCCATACAGATATACCTTGGTCTAAGGCCGACTGCCCTGCGAGGGGTAGAACACTATTTTTATCACTTCTCCTCACCAAATATAAACAACATAAACAAATATACTCAGACGGCTCACGAATTCCAGACCCTCCTTCAGTTGGCGCCGGTATTTACATACCACACCTAAGTAAAGCTGTTGCATGGAGGTTGCCGGACACTGCTACAATACTAACAGCTGAACTATATGCCCTTGAACAAGCTCTTCAAGCCACATACACATTCACCTCACCTTGTTCCATTGCCATCTTCACAGACTCACTCACAGCCCTCCATTTAATTCATCATCACCGTCCCCAGTCACACCATTATCTCATCATCTCCATTCATCAACATTTAATACACCATACACAAATAGGTAATACCATACAACTACAATGGGTACCTTCACACGTCGGTGTTGTGGGGAACACCCTGGCCGATCGGGCGGCAGCGGAGGCACACTCACAACCCAGACCCATTAACATTCCTACTGACCAGACAGACTACTGTACTTACATCAGGACTGCTTGTAGACGACACTGGGATAACACACTGACAGACGCTTTACAACTAACTTCATTAAGACACATAAGACAAGACATAAGTCCTCACTGGTGGACCTACTCCCCCAGCAGGGCCCTCGATGTGGCCATAACCAGGCTTAGAATTGGCCACTCAAGACTGAACGCCCATCTTCATCGCCTGGGGATGACACCAGACCCCCACTGCCCTTGGTGCCCTACACAACCTGACACACCAGAACACCTTCTACTACATTGTCCTCGTCACCACTCTCACCGTGTTACTCTCCTTCACTCACTCCGGATCATTGGCCTCCACAGACCTTCACTAAAGGACCTCCTGGGTGGATCATCGGACACTGAACAAGCCTACAAAGCCATTAAACACACAAGAAAATTTCTACACAACACACAACAACTACACAGAATATAACACACTAATTAACCGCACATAGCGCCTTCGGGGCACTAGAGGCTGTGACATCACAGCCTAAAAGGCCCCAACAAACAAGAAGAAGAAGAAGAAGAAGCCTACTGTAAATTAAAGTGTACTATTTTTTGTGTAAGTACTGTACATTAAAGTGTACCAACTTAATTTATGGTACCAATTTGTGTAAGTACTGTAACTTACAATAAAGTGTACTGGTGTGTACGTGTACAGTTACTTACTAATTACAGTAGGCCTATTCTTGGAGTGATCAATTAAACCTGCCGTTAGTTAGTTATAAAGAGAAAATTTGATACGTTGATTTAAATTTGATAATCTACTTCTTCCAATATGATTATTTGGTAAATATTGGGTAATAGTTAAGCGCTGGACCATAATCAGGTTTAGAGTGAAGGCTTGCAGATTGCAATGTTTTATAGTGTTTTTTTAATGCATTTATTGTTCAAGGCAGACTACCAGGACGTAACCTGGCCAAACTACCAGGACCTAACTTTGGTTAAATACCAGGACCTGACTGGGACAAACTACTGGGACCTAGCCAGATGTGGCAACACTGATACAAAATGACAATATACTAGATAAACACCGTAATTTGCCTAGTTAGTTTCCCAGTTATTTTCCAGTCCCTAGTTGGTCCCAGTAGATTAACCTGGTATAATCCTGTTAGTCTGCCCTGGTTAGGTCCTCTTAGATTGGTCTAGTACGGTAATGGTATTGGTAATGTGCCTCAATTTGTCCCAGTTAGGTTCTGGTAGTCTGCCTGGTTTGGTCCTGGCAGTTTGTCCCAATTCCTGATTAGGTTAGGTTAAGATCAGATTAAAAGTTGCAGTTAAAGTTTCAGTGTTTCAGTTTTGGTATCTATTTGTGATGAGATACCGGTACTCTCTCGAACATCCTCTGTAAGATTACCCAAGCAAAGGGTTACCTCCAGTGTGACGATGAAGGTCTAGTATATTGTATTTAAATAAAAATGCTTATGGCATAAACTAGCATTTACCGTACTGTATTGACAAGATATTGTTACGTTAATATTAGAGTTTTCATTTGTGTATGCTCGTTGTGTCAATACGTGTCCATGGTAAGTGGTGTTCTATAAAACTTTGTCAGCTGATATAAAAAGTTATAGTGTGCATTCATGATTATTCCCATAAGGTCTAATTTAATTAAATATTTTAGGTTTCAAGATGTCTAGTGCAGAAGAAGAAAAGGTGGTGGTTGTTACTGGTGGCACTGGTTTGGTTGGCCTGGGTCTGCAACATGTTATAAATGAAATAAATCCTCCAAATGAGAAATGGATTTTTCTCAGTTCAAAGGATGCTGACCTGACGTGAGTACAGTAATGTGAATGCTAAGGATAAATGGAAGTTTCCTTTTACTATCTTAGTTTTAGATTTCTTATATGGCCATGTAGGGTACTAGTTTATTTTTTGCATTGTCAGTTTTTAAATTGATTGAATTCTTTAATAACCTAATTTATTGCTAAACTCTCTTTTCTTAGTCCATGAACTTATCCTACTACTGTACTTACAACCCTTATCAACTCTCCCTGCTCCTCACTGACCTTATTCCATGTTACTTCAGTCACTATCACTTGAAGAACCTCTCAAACACCAATCCTGACATACACGACAGGCTATGACTCTCATCCCTATCATAATGCATTAAATAGAAAAATATTTTTGCTGCTTATATTTGTAATTGCAGTACCGGTGCTTTAATGCATGGTATAAAGGCCCGAGTCCTTATGATCATATTAGAATTAAATGTTACCATACCGTACTGTATAAACTTGATAATTTGATTAGTCAGTATACCCGGACAAGGAAAAGAAACACATTTTGAGGAGGAGTGTCTTTGGCAACCATTTGTTACTCAGATGTGGTTTGTTTAACCCTTATATGGTGGAACGCACCATATGGAGTATGCCGAGCCTGAGTTGTACACTGTATGGTGTACATAATATACTGTACTGCCACTGTTTGTATTTGTATTACTGTATTATCTTGTGTCTCTCGACTAACTTCATTATGATTCATGCATGCCCTCACTAAGCCTCAGCCCACCTACATTCTCTCGCACACTGCCTCCTGCTCCTGTTGTTATTTCCACTGTTCACACCACCACTGTAGCAATACTACATTACTGTATAGTCATTCTGATAAAGCTCATTCTACAGTAGTCTCATCTGAAAAGTGAAGGTTTGTAGATTCTGTGGGTACATTATTTTCAATAGCTATGGAATGACAATTTTTTTAAATTTGGTAAAACACAATTATTTTGCCCACCAGCCAGGGTTGGTGCATGGATTATGCCCGATGCGTATGGAGTAGAGTAATAAGTTACTGATAGTATTGATAAATCTTATCAAATCAAAATGTTATTTCAATGAAACCTCTTCAGATGTTGTTTGTGCTTCCATAATTGTTGGCTACTTTGCCCAGTCAGTACTGTATATGCCTGTACGTACAGTGTTCTAAATACTGTACCATTAAATTATTGTAGTCTTTACATTATTAATTGTAGATTGTTTGAAATGTTTTATTAAACAGGAACACTGAAGAGACGAGGGCTTTATTTAAGAAACTTCACCCAACCCACGTGATCCATGTGGCTGCCATGGTTGGTGGACTCTTTCGTAACATGAAGTACAAGTGTGACTTCTTTGTAAGTACTATACTGTACTGAATTCCTAATGTTATAATCAAGGTAAAGCATACACATGTACAATACATACATTACTGTACATATATAGGATGATGTGCTTGTAGCTTGAGACATGATTTTAACCCTGAAATACAGTAATGTTTTTGTGTTTGTGAGCTTAATGACGCCAGACACCTCCTGACAACCCTTTTTTGGAAAGAGTAGGTTCAGTTTATTTTATTACACAGTACAGTACTTGCATGGCAATAATATTCCTTCTAAATAATATTATACAGGAAAATTCTGCTAATTGTAAAATATGACAGTAATTTGTGTTTGCTCTTTTAGTATGCAATTCTGTTATCATGCTGTCAGTAAATTTTACTCGAGTCATATTGTAGCAATATTAATGTATTGCTACTAGTTTATTGACTGGTAAAAAAATTAATCATACTGATGTGAAATAGCATTTTACGAAATTGTCTACTTGGGATATATTTCCCATATTGTACCATATTATTAACATAGTACAGTACTGTACAGTAATGTGTCACATTGATATTGCAGAGAATCAACATGAAAATGAATGATAATGTGCTGGAGATCTGTAAAGAGTTGAAAGTGAAGAAGGTTATATCCTTCCTCTCTACTTGCATCTTCCCAGATGATGTTGTCTATCCCTTAGATGAAAAAATGGTATGTATTTCCTTTGGTCCTTAAGCTTACTTTGAAATAATGTAAGATAATGAAAATTGATGGAGAAATGAAAGAGATGGTGAAATTATAGGCTGTGAAAAATAAGCTTTCCAAACATGACAAGATACAGGTAAATTTATAACTGTACAAGTACATATATGATTGAGAAAATATCTTTGCAAACACCATTAATGTCTGTGTTCACTACCCACCATATTTTCCCTTCCTTTTTCCAATATAAAATGTAAACAATATTAATGCCAGGAAGATTGGGGGGATGACCTTTGATCCTACAGCCAGTGCTGTGGACCCGAGTCCATGTTACCACATGAGCTACAAGTGGGTGCACACCTTTCAAGAGACCAGCCCTGAAGGGACCATAAGGGTGAGGGAGTTTAGACTGCTGCATGCAAAGGGATATTGCACCTCGGTGTGCTGGCAGTCCACACAGCAGTGATAAAAAAAAAAAAAAAAAAGCCTGTGGTTGCATTACATTTCACGTGGATTTTTAATCCATGTGGGCAGATCTCTTCAAATCCACTAGAAAATGACCAGATCCTACAACAATCTTTATTCTAGCCCTGTGGGGGATGGCTAATATTCACAGAGAATAAAGTCAGCCCCCCTGGGCAGAGTTACAGAGTTGTCACAGGATGTTCACTCACCAACAAACTGACAAACAGACATGAATGATTACATAGCCTACTGTAATCAGAGTATAAAGCTTAAGATTACATATGTGTACTGTATTTTGCAAATCAAGACCATCTGGTACCCATTGGCACCAAGAATTTGTTATTCTCGTGCTGGCATCCTTCTCTTCTCTTTTCTTTCTTATCTCTCTCCAAGATAGTTTTATATTTTCAATAAACTACCACACAATATCCTGCAACACTCCTCACATGCTGTCCTTTTCTTCTACTACACTAACCTCTTGACTAAAATTTAGTAGATTTATCAACTTCATTCTCAACAGATTCATGATGGTCCTCCCCATGACTCCAACTATGGGTATGCCATGGCCAAGCGAATGGTGGATGTCATGAACAAAGTCTATCATGAGCAGTATGGGTGTAACTTTACAGCTGTGATACCTACAAATATCTTTGGCCCTCACGATAACTTTAACCTTGAAGATGGACATGTGCTACCAGGATTGATGAGAAAGGTATGTGTAGACTATTTTATATAATATAGTGTACTGTATATGCATTGATGTGTTTGGATTCTTTGGTATTCATCTTGATAGTATTCTGCCCAGTCTAGTCTTTGATTGAAGCCCACCTATCATTAGAACCTTACTTTTGTTGCTAAGAGGTTATAATGATCCCCAGAGCATTAAATTTCTATTACGCATTGTGTATCCAGAACCAATAACCATGTGATAGGCTATCCAACTGTACTGTGAGCTCTTCTTAGTTCTTTTCTGGTGTCTTTAATTCATTATGTGTTTGTCACTGTTTGAGACTAATCTATACTATAAATGGCACACCGCCTCTGTTTGTCCTCTTATAACTCGAAAACGGTTACACCAACATCCAAAATCCATATATATTCTGAATCACCATCACCAAGCCCAAATCTTGTTATGACGTAACTCAACGTAAATATTACGTCATCTACTATAAATCCGCCGAAAAAAACCCGGTTTCACTCACAAAACTATATTCTGAATCATTATGTAACTTGATGTAAAATTTACATTAACATATCAAATACCTGTATTTTATTATCAGTTAAAACCATAAAGAAGAGCTCGAACAGAAGCTCAAACAGATTTTTTCCTTTCGTGCCGTTAAAAACGCGTGCCAAATGTACAGCCATGGCTGATAGTGCTAGACCAGGGTCCGAGGAATGTTGGAGAGCAACTAGACAGAGTTCGAACAAGTGAATTTTCCAAACCATTCTCAATGTTGAGAGAGGTATAGAAGACTCACTTTTTGTAACTCTGTTCAGTTGCTCTCCAACACTCCTTGGACCCTGGTCCAGCACTATCAGCCATGGCTGTACAGATCGAATGGAAATTTTCCGTTATAGCTGAATAAGGCAAAAAGGCTATTTGGAAATTCAATCGGTCTCGGGCCTTCAAGCTGAAAAGACGTACTGGATGTACTATATCGTCTTTATGTACGTTTGGCAACTGGCAAGCGGTCTGCATCTGAGATCACCGAGTATTTTTAACTAATGCAAGAAAACTGAAATGCTTTCACATATTATAAAGTTAATATTGACTATTTCTAAACTCCAGAGTGCATCATTCCCGGGCAATGCCGGGTACCTCCACTAATTATGAATAAGATTGCAAACATCAGCCAGAGTACAGTAAACTTTTTTACCATGTCTTTGTTGAAAGAGTTGAGAGTTCATATTTAATGTACCATAACCAAATAAATTTTTAGGTTTATGATGCAAAGAGGGATGGTACGCCCTTCACTGTTTGGGGCTCTGGCAAGCCTCTGAGACAGTTTATCTACAGTCGGGACTTGGCCAGGTTGATCATCTGGGTACTACAAGACTACAACGAAATCTCTCCCATCATACTCTCACGTATAGTATATGATTTATTTCATGACATATTATTAAGCAAATTTAGTAGCAGCAATTTTATACCATTTCTAACACTCAAATACAGTATAAAATGTTGTCAATAACGGTTCCTGCTCATATACTGTTAATTTTATGCACTGGAGTGGAATTTTTTTATAGGTACACTTTTACAGCACATATTTTACTAAAGTATGTACAGTATTTTTCTTTCTTACTTGATAAAAATGGGTAAATATGCTGTACAGTATTTTCAATGAACAATTGGCATTTATCTCTTTAATTATGTCAAAAAAAAATTGTTTGTATTCTCTTACAAAGACCTGAAAACTTTTCATGATAGAGGGGAATTATCCTAACCTCAAATGCAGTGTTTCTCAAACTTTGATTCGTCACGTTTCTCTCTACAGTACAGTATTAGCAATTATATAGATTGAGATACAGAGGAATATAGATTTTAATATGATAGGTGCCAGGACTTTATGCTTGTTTTAAAGTAAAAGAAACTCTTTGCAATTGTACTGTAAAGTACTTTTATGTTTGTTAGAAATGTCCAGTAAAGTCTCACATCTAGCCACTAATAGGGACCAAAATATCATGACAAGATTTGAATACAACTTCTTATGAGGAAACATACATTCAAAACCTTGACTCGCCAATTAAGCACTATCAAACATTTCACGCACAAATTTAGTCATTATATTTGCAAGATAATGAAGCCGACCGACAAAAACACATTGGTTGACATGACTGACAAACACACACACAGGCGGCTGGTAAACTAGTGTACACGTGGTTCTTACAGGCTGCTTATATTATGGTATGACCTAGGCCTATCCCTGTCAAGTGAAGGGAGGAGACGTGAAGTGAGGTACTGAGGAGTGGCCCTAATGTCATGGTGGTGGGTTGAAATGCAATAATATAAAATGAACAAACAAACTTCCTACAACTACTCATTTTTCCCCCTACTTTCACAGGAACGTAGGTAGTAGGGCGATTGCCTTGGCTTGACTCGGTAACACTCGGGTCTAGTCAGTTTGTGCTGTCGATTCAAATGGTCGAACGTTGGCGAGATTAGGGACTCGATGGCGAGAGTTGTGATTTGGGAGATTTGGGGAGAGGTGGTAAGATGTGGGACTTTACTGTCCTTCTCTGATGACTGAGATCTCTGCAGGGGTGTATGGCTGCAGAGATGTGGGCAGTATTAAAAGGTTCTGATGTTTTTTCAAACAAGTCAATCACTTTTACCTCTTCAACACTGCCTTCTTTCCTTCTTTTTCCAATGTGTTTATTGTCCCTCCTCTCTGTTCTCTTCTCTTTTGATGTAAGGTCCTTATGGCCTAGAACATTTTTTGCACTTTACAGATTTTGTATGTGAAGCCGAACACTAGTCAAACCAGAATGTACCGAGCCTGCGGGTGGATAAAGAGTGGCGTTGTCAAATCATCACCAAACAGAACCACATGATTAAATTGTTAGAATATTAACCAATTTATATTAGCTGTAAATACATGTTAAAAAAAATTATTCACAATAACTTGTTAGTTTTTTGTAAGTACAGTACAGTATATAAACGACGACTCTATAGAACATGTGATCCAACGTTTGGAACAACTTGCCACGTTTCCTGTGTAGGTAAAGGCTGGTCAAGGACACGTATTCGCACATGTCATTCACCCAGTCATTCTCGCACCAACCGCCATGGATATTTAACAAATATTTATTTCTTAAATTGTTTATAGCATGAAATATGCAAATATATCGTTCAAGGTCTAAAATGTTTGGCATATACATACATACTCAGTTCCATAAATAAAGCACATGAAAATATCGCCAAAGCTGTTATTCTTAATACAGTACAGAATATCCTTCTGGTATATTTATACTACTGTAAAATACCCAATAATAATAATAATACTAAAAATACTTAAAAATATTTAACACAACTAAAGTACAGTACAGTACTATATTTATAGAGAAAGTTGGATATCACGAGGTTTTGTTTTGGTGATGATTTGGTCACGCTACTCTTAATCCCTGTCTCCACCCATGGGATCCGTATATTTAGGTTTGACTATACAGTAGTACATTGGACTTTCATACAGCATTCTTCAATTTTCATTCAAAACCCATGGTTCCACCTCGGCTTGTCACGTTATTCCATGTAGAGAATTTATCCTTGCTTACAATTCTTGTTTCCCTAACCATTATAGCCTTCCATCCACTTATGAGTAGATTCTATTGTTGGGAAAATGGTTAGGACCAAGGTATTGTTATACTGTACTTGTAGATATTAATTTACTGGTTATATGTTATCCTCTTAAGTAGACTTACCCAGAGACTGATATGATAATTTGCCTACCACAGCGGATGAAGAGGATGAAATCTCAATTAAGGATGTGGCCCAGTTGATTGTGGAGGCTTTTGACTTCAAAGGGGAAGTTTTGTTTGACACATCTAAAGCAGATGGACAATACAAGAAGACTGCATCTAACAAGAAACTGAGATCATATCAACCAAACTTCAAGTTTACACCCATCAGGCAGGGCATCAGAGAAACGGTGGACTGGTTCATTGAAAATTATGAAGTGGCACGAAAGTGAAATGTTGAATTTTTGTGTGATGTAGCAGACTCTCCATTTTTAACATGGTAGGGTATGTTGGGTAGCACCATTTTAAAACTTATCTTGTATTGTATAATACAAAGGTGGATTGTAAAGTTCTGAGTCTAAGGTAAACAAAACAATGATAAAAGAACATTACTTTTTCTTTTTTTCAACATAGTCATCCTGAACCTCAACACACATTTCTTTCTGTCCTCAAAGATTTTCAGTAGTCGAAAAAAAGGGAGATCGTCAAGAACTTTAGAAACCTAGAAATTTGGAATTAATCATAACAACTTGGGCCTTGCGATTAACAACAGTTTACACACAAGAATGGAACTTTATATTACACTTGCTGTCCTAGAATTGTTGCTTCAGAATTATACTCAAAACTTTTTTATCCACCCTTGTATATACATGTACCAGTACAGCATTATATAATTCATAACCTCTTTTGCTTGTTGGTGTTATTTATGAATATTCTGTACCCCCTATATTGTTCTCTTTCTTCACAGCATATGGTAATCTCCTTTTACTTGTCCTTATTATATACTGCACTGTATGACATTACTTAATTGAATTTACTGTATATCTTTTATTTTATTGTCCATTTTCTAGCACAATACCATCTTGGTACCAAGTGTTGTACGTTTGGATTTGTGCTGGGTTTTCTTTTTTGCAGGATTGGGTTTAATTGAATAATATCCTATTATTAGTCCATTTTCTTTTTACCATCTTAGAACCAAGTACCCCATATGGCCGGGTACTAATTGCATCATCGAATTAAACTGAAATGAATTGGTTAAGGATGTCTTTAGATATTGGAGATATTGCAAAATATGCTGCTCATATGCTGACTCCTTTGAAATAATATTCACTATGGGCTTATGGAGGGATATTGCAGAAATCCATAAATAACAAGTTTTAGTTTGGGCAATGATCATGATTGGTACAATGGCCACATTCATTTAATGAAGTTATTTAGCCAGTCATTATTGAATAACCAATGTACAATTGCACACACAAATTTACAGTACATTTATTTAAGCATTGTCACTCCTCAGTCTGCCTGGAGTTCAGGTTTTCATGGTATCAAAGAAGGTAGTGAAAAGAGTGGAAGTGTCCTCTTCCACTTTCCCCCTCCCTTCCTCTGTAATCCTGGCCTCACTTTACATGCTGCCCTGTTTTCACTCTCTCCCTTCATGCATTGTAAATTTGTGTGTGCGATAGTACTTTCTTTTGTGTGTGGACCAGTGTTGCACTGAACTATAAATACCTCAGCTTTAAAGTGATTCAACACCTATAAAAGTGCCCTTCAGTTAATTTGCTCTCACTAGCAAGGTGTTCCTCTTCTCTCATTATAGAAAATATTCCCAGTATGATAAAATAATGCAATACTTTATTTTATTTGTATTTGTTGTTAAATAGTGCACAGATATGACTATGTGGATTAGTTTCCTGTTTCACAGCATATAGCAGCTTGTGGCATTCCACATCTGTAACCTGGTAGGTCTATTGTTAAACTTATTAGTTTATTACTGTTACTGAAGAGTAAATTTTGTTAGCTGCTATGGTATGAAGATTTGAAGAAAAATGTGTATTCAGATTTTTCAGTTTGTCTCTGCAGTGCTTTGGCTTGTATACACAGCAATCTACAATATATTTTTTTATAAAATTTACAATTACAGTTCAGTAGTATTCTTTAAATAAAAAACTGTTTGTTAACTAACTTTCTTTCATATTGATAGCATACTTAAACCCATTAAATACAGTTGTTTCCTAGAGCATTAGCTCTTCTCGCAAACTTTTCCTTGGAGGAGTATGAATGAAAGAATGAATGAATGAATTGTTTATTTCATATAAAAAGTATAGTAAAAGAGAAGGTCACCAACCCACAGACAGTATTATAATGTTACAGAAAAAACAACTAGTACCGTACTGTTACCCACACATGACTGATAGCCTCGCTACTTGCGAGATACCTACAACAGGAAGGAAATTGAGCAAAAGTTATAATTTGTTGACAAGCAGATACTGTAGTAATAATATTTTACTGTCTGCCTGTCAAACTACATCTTTTTTCACTTTCCTTTCGTTGTAGCCACCTCACAAGTAACGAGCCATACCAGCTTGATGTGTGGGCAACTGTACACATGCAAATAAAATTTATTATATAAAGAGTTCTAGTACAGTATGAGACTCTGGAAGGCCTTATGTTATTCTAAGTACAGTATAACTATAAATAAAAATTATATAGAGTAAGATGTGTATAGTGAAGTGAAGATGTGTGGGATGTGTGTGTATGTGTATGTGTGTACCCTAGTGTGGGCTAGAGGGGTGCGGGAATATGGGGCATGCTTGGGGGGTGTGGCAATAGGGGACAAGCCTTCTTCTTCTTCTTCTTTTGGCTGTTCCCATTAGGGGTCGCCACAGCGGATCACCTGTCTCCACCTTGCTCTGTCTTCTACATCTTCTTCTGTTACCCCCACCATCCGGATGTCCTCCTTCACAGCATCCATAAACCTTCTTTTCGGTCTTCCTCTCTTCCTCCTGCCTGGTGGATCCATTTCAAGCATCCTCCTTCCCACATACTCCCCATCTCTCCTCTGCACATGACCAAACCATCTCAGTCTTGCCTCTCTAGCTTTGTACGTGCGCTGACCCTCTAATAAGCTCATTTCTAATTTTGTCCAGCCTCGTCACTCCCAGTGAAAAACGCAGCATCTTCAATTCAGCCACCTCCAACTCTGCCTCCTGTCTTTTTGTCATTGGTACTGTCTCTATACCATACAACATGGCTGGCCTCACCACCGTCTTGTAGACCTTCCATTTTTGCTGAAACCTTTCTGTCACATATCACTCCTGTTACCTTTCTCCACCCAGCCTGCACTCTCTTCTTTACCTCTCTGCCACACTCTCCATTACTTTGTACCGTCGATCCCAAGTACTTGAATTCATCGACCTTTGCCACCTCTACACCCTGCAGCCTCACTGCTCCCCCACCCTCTCTCACATGGGCATAGTATTTTGTCTATTGTATATTGTTTCCTGCACACACAGTACGTCCAGCTTTCTTCTCTCCATCATTTCTGCCAGCTCTCTCCCTTTACCTGTCATTGAGCCAACATTCACCTCCACTCTCCTACCCTCTCCTCCATAGTATAGTATGGTATGGTATATTTCTTATAGGTATGGTATGGTATATATAGGTATGGTATCTTATAGGTGCCCCGAATATTTGGTGACGTGACCCTCCCCATTTATCCGGGCTTGGGACCGGCACTGGTTACCCCAGTGGCTGGGTTCCCACGCCTATCCCATATTTCGTCTATTGTATTGTATTTCGTCTAAGGGTTTATAGTATTTTACCCACTCCAAGCCTGTCCCCATATTTCGTCTATTGTATTGTATTTCGTCTAAGGTTTATAGTATTTTACCCACTCCAAGCCTGTCTATTGTATATATAGTACTCTATCTTACCAAGTGGAGAGCAGCTACACCGTCTGGCAGCTTCTATGTTGTGAGTTGACGACGATGTAGGTGTTGGTATATATAGTACATGTTAGTATATTATAGTATAGTATAGTACACTTCACTTCTTCGACGATATAGTACACTTAGACACTTCTTCGACGATGTAGACACTATCAGGGGGATCTTCGACGTGTTGCCAGGATCATTGAAAATCCCAGACGTCTCCTTATCCACAGCTGGTCTTGATCACTCATCATTTCCTTATTCCAAGGAGTCCGAGACTTACGTCCCGTCCCTATTCTCTGCTAGGTCGACAGGGATTACACCACATTTAAGGAAACAAATCCAACTGTTTCCACCCGACTAGGGAATCGAACCCCAGGCCTCTCTGTTGTTACAGAGCGTGCTACCATTGCACCACCGGGCTGCATAGATTAGTATGGTATTAAATATATATATAGTAACTTAAAGTTTATTATTATTTATAATATTAGTTATAATATTATGGTCGGGTGGAGAATCGAACTCGGAACCTCTGGGACGTGAGGCAAGCGTCTTAACCACTCCACCATCAAGCTGCACTAGTCAGCATGGTATATCTATCTATATATATAAAACAGTCTGTCTGTTTGTTTAGCTGCTATACACGGCCGTATTGTTTCATCTAGAGTAATAATTTTTACATGAATGTCATCGCTGAAAGCTCAGGAGTGTCCACCGCTTACAAATAAAAATGTTTTAAAATTATCAATGGGGATTTATTAGTGAGATATGGGCATGTCGCCTCCACCTATACATCCTCGATGGACACTCAAACCTCTTTACTATAAACTTAAATCTTTAAATAGAAGTTGGAGGACAGAGGAAGAATTAAATTGAGCAAAGGACGAAGAAAAGGAAATTTGAGGACGAAGGAAGGCTTAAATTGACGAAGAAAAATGCTAGTACAGAGATAGAGAGGGTGGGACACAGGGTTGCCATTTGGTATTTTTCATTACCAAATCAGGCCCAATTTGGTAATGAAAAATCTGTTTGGTAATGAATAATTATGATTTGGTATTGACCTTGAATTTGGTAATGAAACTGAACAAATTTGGTAATGAACTGATATTTCCTTATATTATACGTTCACTTATTAAGGCAAAGTCTGTTGAGATGATTTATGTTACGAGTGCACCATTTCCCTTGCTTTATATCAACACATCATGGGGGAGATTCTATTGTTGGTAATTAATTGTAGTGCTACTGGATTCCTCCAGACTATGCCAGGAAACAGACAGATCCCCACAAGAAAACCCACGCTGAAAACTCATGCAGAGTCAAAAGAAAATAAACAGCGTATATCCTCTATTAGTTTAGCATGTTGGAAACCATAATAATAATGAATATTCATACCATACAGCTAAAGACTGGGAGATGCTGAAAGGACTTGGTTATAATCAAAGCTATGTGCTATAGAAATTCTCAGCAGAAACCGTATGTATATTACAAAGACACAACTGAAAATGGTGGGTTGTCTGCTCATAGAATAACATACAATCCCAAGCGCTTTCGTGTAATTCACACCAAGTGATTTATTTATATATATTAATATATATATTACACTTGGCTTATGGATTTGGTAATGAAAAGTGCAGTCTGGTAATAAAAATTGAGGAGTTTGGTAATGAGCCCGAATTCTAATCTGGCAACTCTGGTGGGACAAGGCCTGCCAGCTGAGCTGGGCAGCAACCGTTCTCTTTCTGAGAAAGAGAGCGAGAGAGAGAGAGGGGGGACTGTTTCCTTTTCTTCGTCCTTTGCTCAATTTAATTCTTCCTGTGTCCTCCAACTTCTATTTAACCCCCAGTGATAATTTTAAAACTTTTTAGAGAAAGACTTTCTCTCTCTCTCAGCAAGTTAGGATGAAAATAATCCTCAACTACTTGGAGGTTTTATTTATAATAATATATAAACAAAAATATTCTTTTTCTTTTGAATATATACAGTTTAAATAGTATTGGGCCTCAGTTCGGTGGTGCAAAATGAACCGTAAATGAAATGTAGTAAAAAGATATAACTAAACAACATAATAGTATCGGCCATTATGCTTGGTGTTTTGTTGTTTGCACTCCATACCATACAGCTGTTACACTAAACAAGACTACAGCATGCTCAGTTGCTCACATCTAATCAAGATAATCTGAACCTGTCCTATTGGCTATTCCTGTTCATGAGTTACATTGGCTGCCAGATTAGTTGCAAGATTCATGAGAAGTATTTTCTACTACCTACTGTTGAGTTTTGAAGAGTTTTATTTTTTACGTAGTTGAAGGTGATAAATATTTTGTAGCAATATTTATTCAATTTATATGATATTTTGTTGTTGCAAAATATGTTATCACTTATACCAAAATGTTGTAAACATCCTACGTTTCGTTACGATTCAGTAAAATTACCCTACAACATGGATTTGAGGTCGAAATGCCCTACATATAGGGCGATTACCCTACGGTTGGCAATTACAGACATGGATTTGAGGTCGAAATGCCCTACATATCAAGGCCAAGAGAGTATATCTCTTGGCCTTGCTACATATAGGGCGATTACCCTACGGTTGGCAACACTGGTGGGAGAGAGAGTTTGTGCGTGTCCCTAATACAAAGGTTCGAATCCCCCTCCTAACATTTTTTGAAAAACATTTTTGAAAAACATTTTTTTTATAGGTCGAAAACACTCCCCAGGTTATAACGATGAAACTCATGTAAAAATTTTCACTCTAGGACACACACACAGACAGACAGAATTTCGGCTTTATGTATATAGATTTTCATAGAGAAAACACTTGAGAATCATATGCGTTTCAGCAATCAGGCTCTGAAGTTTGCATGTTCCCTATCATTAATTAATTCCTGGAGTTTGAATTTCGCAGAGAAAGAAAAATATGTGTCATATCTGACAGCATGAATAGCATGACCACTCGATCGTGGAGCGACCACAGGATTCACAAAGTTCACTATTAATTAAAATTTTGTTGGTAGGCGTTTATACATGGCAAGGACTTATAGGACCCTGACACTGCATCAAAATCATATAATAACAGCTCATCTATATATATATATATATATATATATATATATATATATATATATATATATATATATATATATATATATATATATATATATATATATATAAAACAGTCTGTCTGTTTGTTTAGCCGCTATGCACGCTGACATCTTATGTCTGAGAGTAATAATTTTTACATATGTGTTATCGATGAAACCTCAAGAGTGTCCTCCGCTTACATAATTTTTTTATTTTCAATGATTAATTAATGGGGGGTAAAGGGGGAGGGCTCGAACCTATGCAATAAGGAACCTGGAACCGTTTATTTGCTAATCACACACACACACCATGGAGTCTGTACAAGGCCAATCTCCTGGATCACAAACTATAACTCTTATGAAAATTGGTCATTATCAGATTGGCAATACTCTGGGAGCTGGGACCTTTGGCAAAGTTAAATGTGAGTATTGTATTATAATATGAACGTTTTAATTAAGATATTACGGAAAGGTCGAAGTTATTTGCAAACAAGGTCACCGATTATTGGACTTTCTTACAGTAACTCGTAATATAAATTCATTGGTATTATTTGCAATGTTACTTAACTTAACTTAACGTAACCTTAAAGTAGGAGTAGTATATTCTTAATTAAACTTAGTCTCTGTGGTTAACTTATTTATTTTATGCTCACAATATTATGGAATACACACATTGCACATTCTTTATCTATCCATTTAGTTTTTGTTATTCTATCTTTGCAAATGGAGTCTATGTAAGGTTATAATATATATGTTTTCTCTCTCGTGTTTGTTTGTGTGTGTGTTGGTTGGATGGGGAACCAGCTATCTCTAAATTTGTTGACAGCTTTCAATCAATTTTTGGATGATGATCGGTCATTATAAGTCTGCCTAAGTTAGAAGTAAGGGTATTAATTGAAAGAATTGCAATTTTATAGCAGTGTAATTTACCAGGATTATTTCCCAGTAGTTTGCCCAGGTTAGGTCCCAGTAGTCTGATGTTGTCTAGGTTAGGTCAGGTAAGGTCAGGCTAATTTTAAAATGCTCCATTTGGAAATGGGGCATTTGCAGAGGAAATGCCATAGAAGAAATTAGTCTTAGAATGGTCTAAATAAGTGGGTAATGAAGGTAGAAAATCTGTACGCAATAACGGCAATTCTTTCAATATTTACTGAAGTGAATTATTTTAGTGATAGTCGAGGTTAGAAATGTATTTTGGGAGTATGTTTTGGTAATAGTACAAAAGTACTGAGTTCACTATATTGTATATTTTAGTATCATTACCCACTATTTTGTACCATTCAGTATCAGTTGATAAGAATTTTTTTTTTTTTATGTACTGTTTAATAATGTTCCGACACTGTGGTTAAACATGTAGGCCATACTATGGTTCCTGTCATCACCATCCCATTTGAAGTATAACATAATGTCACAACTACCAAATGATTAGTCTATATAATTATTTATCATCATGTTTCCATAATGGTAGATGGCGAACACATTCTTACGGGAACCAAGGTGGCAATCAAGATCCTCAACCGCAGAACAATCAAGAATCTGGACATGGTTAGCAAAATCAAGAGAGAGATCACCAATCTCAAGCTGTTTCGTCACCCTCATATCATAAAACTGTAAGTTGTACTGTAATCATGGCTGCCCTGAAGTTAGTCATGAACTCTCTTTCTTGGTGAACTTTAATTGTTCTGCCTCCACATAGATAGATGTAAAACTCACTAGCCACAGTAACACTCTGGAAAATGATTTGTCATTCGTTGCTACTGTGGTCTTTTTTATTTTGGTTTGGGTTACAGTATTTGATTTATTCCCATAATATACAGTGTTTCTGTTTTTCAGGTACCAGGTAATTAGTACCCCCACTGACATCTTTATGGTGATGGAATATGCTTCAGGAGGAGAACTTTTTGATTATATCAAGCAAAAGGGCAAGGTTAGTTTATAATCTATAATAAATGTTCAGTAATACTTTATCTAAGCTAAATAAAGTACAGTATACATACAGTAAAATGTACAGTACAGAGCAAATTAATACTGTACAGAGTACACACCTCTTCACTCTGACTTTTCTGATAAATTGCTACTACAATATTTAATCCTGGTGAAATATTATGGTTCAACTGTTTTTAGCTCCAGCCTAAGCCGAGAGCTCTAGGTCTTATCGTAATTATTGTTCTTGTTCTTGTTCTTGTGTACATAGCTTTCACACCCCTTATCCAGATTTTCCCCTAGTTACTTTAATTCTTTAACAATTTTGAGTTCTTCACCATTTGCCTTCAAATTAAATTCTTACTTATCTTCTCGACTATTCGCACCTTCTACTTAGTCAAATTTACTCTCAAAACCCCACGGTCAGTCTTTCAAATTATTTCAGAGCATGCCAGTAATACCGGTAATGCTTTATCTGCATACAGTACCTCATGTTTAAAAAGACAGACTCCTACTCCCTATCCTTTCTCTACTGTTTGTTTCAACACTTTGCTGCTAGTTATACAGTTCTTGTTTTGTAACCACCTTGTCATCTCATTCCAGCTGAAGGAGTCAGAAGCTCGAAGGTTCTTCCAGCAGATAATTTCAGGGGTTGACTACTGCCACCGTCATATGGTGGTTCACCGTGACCTCAAGCCAGAGAATCTCCTCCTCGACCACAACCTTCACGTCAAGATTGCAGACTTTGGTGAGTGCTGTTATGGGAAAATCTGTAATGAATAATATGATTTATAGTGTAGGACCTTGATGCATTTGGCAGATATTTTGCCACAACGAGAGATTTGAAAGGGAAAAGTTGACAACTGTATTATTAGAGTGAGTTAGTGGGTGAAAGTTGGAGACCAAGTGTCAGTGGGAGTGTGGCGTGGACTGGGACAAGGAAATTCTAATGTGTCACAATAGGGTTTGGATGGTTTGTGTTTTGTTCATCTCGTAAGAGATAACAGTGACCAGTGATTGGCAAATAGGTGAATAAATAGTTTTTAAAATAAATTAGATATGTTTTATGGATTGCAGGACTGTCAAATATCATGGTTGATGGGGAGTTCTTGCGTACCAGTTGTGGCTCTCCAAACTACGCTGCACCAGAGGTTATCTCGGGCAAGCTGTATGCTGGACCGGAGGTAAAAATACAGCACTTTTATATTTGTTTTTATTGCATGGTTTATAGCAAGATGACTTAATAACAAAAGCTTGATGGTCTACCTTCTTGTTTGTAATTTTTTCTATCTCTATAATGATATAGACATTAGTGCCAGACTGTAGCAGGGGCGGATTTAGGTTGTGCGGGGCCCTAGGCCCGGTGACCTTGCGGGGCCATCAAATCAATGGACGAGCAAAGCGTTAAAATAAATTAACTTTTTAAGCAATATTCAATTTATTGATAATTAGCCCAATTACCATTTCACAGTAAAACAATACACATTTGCTTTTTCGAAGCGAACAATAAAAATAATTATAATAATACACCATTAACTAAAGAGAATACCACTTGACTGATATGCAAATCATGCAATGAGTGGGTTTTGTTTATTGCACGCAATTTATACGGTACACTCAACTATTTCTCGGTCAAAAAAGATTTTTTTCCTTGGTTGTATTTCGCGGGGCCTCACAGGCGCGGGGCTCCACAGGCGCGGGGCCCTAGGCCATGGCCTACTCGGCCCCCCCCTAAATCCGCCACTGGACTGTAGTGATTTTGGGAGTAATTTTTAACTGCTTGATGAAGAAACAGTGAATATATGATGATATTATTTATTAAAATACATAGGTGTCATAATATAGATAATATTGTGTTTTACAGGTGGATGTCTGGTCATGTGGTATCATCTTGTATGCTCTTTTGTGTGGCACATTACCCTTTGATGACGAACATGTCCCCACACTCTTCAGGAAAATTAAGTGTAAGTTCTTCTATATATTGTCCCTTCACATTTCCACAATCTTAAAAAATTATATGTGTATATAAAAATATTAATAATAATTTTAATAAGAATGTGCTCTCCTTTATATTTTTCATAGACTTGTATTGTGTGTTTCTTTTTCTGACATTTCTTAATGATAGTGTGCTGTAATCTTTCACTAAAGACAATTTCATCTTTACAGTTGGCTGGAAATTGTTTGAAGAGGCTTAGCAGTTATAAGATATGCTGTTCAGTGTACTGTAGTTACTGTAATTTTGTGAAATACTCTATACATATATGAGTATAGACAGTAACAAATTGGGACATTGTATTGCAGCTGGTGTGTTCCAGATTCCAGACTACTTGAACCAGAGTGTTGTGAGACTTCTACTACACATGTTAATGGTTGATCCCATGAAGAGAGCTACTATTGAGGATATCAAGTGAGCAGCTACACACCAAAACTACATATATATATATATACCGTATATATGGCAGATAGGTTTCCACAGTTAATATCATATTCACAGCCGTTAGTCACAGCTTGTAAATCGGCTGTATCTAAATACAATACATGTATTGGCAGGGAATATAAATCAATGAATGCATTTGTATTGTTGTTGGTATTACGATAAGGTTAGTTCAGATAGGCAAAATCCTGGCTTCTAGATATTGGGACCAGTATCCCATCCCAGTGTCTGATCCCAGGATGATGTTGGCACTTCACTGAAACTGGGAACAAAAACTCACTTGGAAAACAATAGAAAAGGCAATCTTCAAGTCAACTTATTAAGAACAACAACAAAATAAGAATAATATCCTTTATTATTGTGCAGCTTTTGCTGTTTTCTTCTATTTAAGGAGAGGAATAGAGAGGAGGACGAGGTATAAATTGATAGGAATGAATATGAGAGGCTGATTATCAGATATACTTTACAGTAGTAGATACAGTTCAGTACTTACAATAATTATTTCTGAGCTATATTTTCAAAGTTGTAAAAAGTAAGTTTCAAGAAATATCAAACCATTTTCTTTTGTCAGAAAACACGAGTGGTTCCAGAAGGACTTGCCTGCCTACCTGTTCCCACCACCCTATGACCACGACAACTCTGTTATTGACCAGGAAGCCATTTCTGAAGTCTGTGAGGTTAGTGAGTCTAAGGGATATTTTCCCAGTCATGCATAAAGTAGTTTGTATAAGTCAAAAAGTTAGATACAATTGCTTACAATAGTTCATCCCTCCTCCTGTCCTTCAGTACCTGAAAATATTGTACTGTATAGGGTAATTTTAAGAATTTTTTCTTTGTTTTTATGTTGTTTATACATAATCAAGTAAATATACCAGGTAATTACATCAACCATTCTACATTTCATACCTCTTAAATTTCACAGTTTAGAGATGAGCAAGTGAGACAGATATGTGATTAACAATTCTACTTTTTTGTATTCCACTTCATGACTAAATCTCTTAAGGAGGGTTACAGCTACAAAATATTTCCACACTTCCTTCTGGAGGGATTATAAACTTTCAAAATGAAAGAAAGTGGAATAAGTACGGTAGTTTATTATCTGTGTGATGTAGCTGTGGTGAGTGTAGACATAGAACTGCTTCATAATTGTAGTATCGTTGAGAAGTAACAGACTTATACCAACTGACCCAGAGCTTCAGAACCCATTATCATGTCAGTTTTATATTTCTTGTGTAGTTTAATCTACTGTACTTTACTTCTCAACAGAAATTTCAAGTTGAATCATCCGAGGTGCAGAGTGCAATTCTGTCTGAGGATCAACACAATCAACTCAAGATTGCTTATAATTTGATTGTTGACAACAAGCGTTTTGCAGATGCTACTGCCATGTACAGGTTAGTTTGTATAAATATTGATGGATCATTGAGAGGTAAGAGGATTGCAACATGGAGAAGAAGAGTCAGGGAAAACATTACTGTTATTAAGGTGGAAGATCAAGTTATTAAATACTCCAAGGCATGTCATAAAGGATTCATACAATTAGATTGATTCTTTGGCAATTAAACATAATATCAACAGACAACAATTATTAAAACACTCAATATGATTTCATCTGCCCAAGGACTAGTATTAACCTTGTCAAATTTTAAAATTTATATCTTGAACAGGAATGTCTACTAACCTATTTAGCAGTAATGATATTGCTTGGTGGAATATAATCAACTTTATTTATGTTCATTGCTGGGCACTTCCACTATCCACAGAATCTACAATTACAGAAGTGTGATATCATTTGCAGATTTGTATTTGTAGGAAACTTTACTCAATCTTGTGGGTTTGTAGTTGTGAAAGTAGAGTACCGGTAGGTGGACGATATAATACTAAAAATCTCAGAGACTGGTATACATAGCAGGCTGCTATAATATCTTTAGATAGTTCATTTCCTGGGTTACACAGAGGGATAACCCAGAGGATCTAGTGGATTATTGGCCTGCAAAGCTGGTCATGATCCACTAGTTGTCATTATGTAGTGACTGAACTCAAAGACATTGTTTACTTCCAGCATATCAGCATTTTACACAGCCGGTTCTCCTCCACCACCACTTCCTCCTCCAGCATTCAGTCCCTCAGATCCAAACCCAAGTCCCTTTAAGCCACACCCAGAGAGGATTGCACGTGAGTTATCCCAGTCATGTTTTACTGTTAATTTATTATCTTTATTACGTTGATTTCTCCTATTTTTATCTCTTCATCTTTCTGCCTTTTTTTCCTACTTCTGGAAGGAATTTCATGTGAGTCATGGTTTTATTATGAAATAACAATTCTACTTTGTCCTAAGCAACTTCAGCATCCAATGGGAATTATTGTGATTATAATACGGTACCTTATTTTGTCTTAGCTTTAGAATATATGCATATAGTTTGATCAACATTAATTGTGATTTTTTTCTTTTCCTAGCCTTACTGTAGCAATGTAGACCTAGTATATTATGTAGAGAATATTATTGATTTACTATTCATTACAATTACAGTATTTCATTATGTATGTCTTCTACAATAATCTATTCTATGCTTGATTTTTATATGCATGATAGTAGAAATGAGTCTTGTATGTTAATTTGCCATACATACAATAACACCAGTGCATTACAGGTAGTTCAGTGAATCATCTTAACAACAAGGTACATGTATTTTAACTTTACTGTATGGTATGTAAAACTAATGATAAATATGGTGTTGATAATAAAATTCAGCCATAATGCATTTTATTTTGAAATACAATATTATGATGTGACTTTCCTACATCATAGATTACTTCATCATGTTTCACTTCATGGTAACCTTTCCAGAAAGAACTCTAATACAGTACTAGGTTGGTGCTTTGGTTGCATCTTACCTTGAACCATGTTAGCCTGGGTTCAAGACTCAATTGTGCATGCATTTCTGGTGGAGGGGGATATCTCTTACTTGTTACCTTGGTATGTGTTACATGACCTACCTTGCTGAACACTCAAGCTATTCATTTCCACTGCATTAAAGAAAAGAGTAATTTTCAATGTGGGGGACAGGTAGGAGTTAGACCATTGCAGTTGTATATATTTTGAAGAATTAATATTCATGCCAATGTGTAATGAATAGTAAGGAAAACCCTGTTCATTCTTAAGAATAAATTAATGGGAATAAGCTATTGGTTACAGTCATACATCAGACAGTATTATTTTAGTTACAGATATTGTTGGATTTTATTTAGAAAATATAATGGTCATCATAGTGGTAGATTTCAGTAGAATAAACACTAACTCTACTTAACATAACCAACATGCAGTGTCATACAGTACAGTATAAAACTTTTATTTTATCAGCCAACTAGTGCATGGTTTGATAATGAAATGCAATTTTTATCAACTTATTGTTAATGAGTAGTATGATTGGCTTTAGATTATTATATATTGCTACTATATATTTTCTTTCCTCTTTAGAGCACTGAAGATTAGGAGCCATCCTCTCCATGAGCTAACTGCAGCTATTAGTATTAGTATTTTTATATATATACATACAGTATATATACTGTGTGTATATATATATATATATATATATATATATATATATATATATATATATATATATATATATATATATATATATATTTATAATAGTTGAATAAACACTACTGTGTTCAAATCAGAATTGCTTCTATCTGTAGTTCAGTTGTAGTTGGGGATGATAGCATATTGCACCATTACTGGATGACATGTTACATCTTTAAGCCTTCCAAATCTCTGTATGCCATCTTTTGATCCAGTTCCTACCAAAACACAGAGAAAGCTAGTACACAAGCATTGGGATTTGAAGAACAGTACTGTAGTGAACTGGCACTCTTTACCGGGCCACTCTCCGCCACAAGTATTCAAGAATATTACTGAGGGAGTTATACAGTTACTTTCATTATTCCCTGAACTCGCATGGTGACCTAGCGTATCCCTGACTTGCAGTATAGTGTATAATTGGGGAAGCTTACTGGTACTGTACTTTGTGGTTAAGGGGTTATAGCACAATGTAAGGACAGTTGTTGTTATTGTTGTTGATGTTCTGCCGGGGTAGAATGGCCTCCTGCCCCACAGACCCCTGTTAGCTCTGGTCGCAGTGAAAAAACAAATTAAAGTAAAGGAGGAGCTGGCCCTATATGCCTGGGCTACCGAAGCACATCCCAGGGAAATGGGACCAGAGCATACTGGATCAGGGAGTCTGGGGGCCTCTGACTGCCAGGGAGCTTGGGGGAAGGTCTTTGATCCCACAGCCAGTGCTGGGGGCCCAAGTCCACGTTACCACAAGACCTACAAGTGGGGCCACACCTTCCATGAGACCAGTCCTGAAGGGACCATAAAGGGGAGGAAGGTTACACTGCTACATGCAAAGGGATAATGCACCCCTGTGTGCTGGGGGTCCACACAGCAGTGGACAGGGCAACTTGTATCTTATCAATGTTGAAGACATTCATAACCTGAAAGTTTACACTTTTATCATGCCATATCTGGAAATGAGATGGTCATCTTTCCCCTAATGATCTGACTTAACTAACACAGCTTTTAACCTTTACACACCTTTGTAGGATGATCTGGGACATCAGATGGTATCTTAATTAATGAATGAAATATCTTTTCCATTAATAAGGATTACAGCTGTCTATACTTAATATTTATATTGTAGTCATGTAGGTATGGGTTTTCATATTTTCTAGAAGTGTTCAGAAAATACTGAGAGTAGCTGTACATAATGGTAGATCTCTACAACTACTGTCGCACAAGTTTACATTTTGTGAATAGTAAAGAAGGGAGAGGATTTGAGGAATATAAAGGAAAGATCAGAGATATGAAGAGTGGAAATAATTACTGTAGTCTATGCTGTTAACAAAACAAGGCAGAATATCGGCCATATTAGACATTGTGGTACCTGTACTGTAATTAATTGACAGAATGTTTGATTCAAAGTCTTACATTGTAAGAGTGCAAACATAAGATTTACCATATGAAGTATCACCATCATTTTCATACTTTGACAGCCCACCTTGGTATTGGCAAGCTTCAAGCTGAATTCCGAGCATGTGAGTCTGGTAAAAATGGCTCTTTTTAGTGAGATGTTGGTAACCTGAGTAATATTTCATATTGGAAATGCAGTATTGATCTTAACTCATTTATACTATATGAAATGAAATTACACTTACTTTCATAATTTGTCCCTGTCATATTTTTTGTGAATCACTTTAAAATAATTTTTATGATAATCCATTAATGAATTCACACAAAAATACTGTTGGTGATTACAGTCCTGTACTTAAGGAACTTTGTGGCAATGTATTTATTTTACAACTGCAAAGTTTAATATAACCTGTTGGAGAGCCATATACTGTAAGTAATGGTACTTCTTAATATGGCTTGAAAAATTATTATTTTCTCACTTGTTATAAATTTATTATTGTAACTTGACTTAGAAAATAATATACTATACCATATTGCGAATAAGAGTACAGTAATTGTGATGCAAAAAGTTTGTATTTGCATTGCTGTTATCAGTTCCCTCTATGTTGTATCTAGGTATTGTATCTGGTTTTATGTAATAAAGAATTGAGACTGAAATAGGTTACCACCGTCCTGATAAGAAGAGTTCATAGATCTACCATGTAAGTTGTGCTTCTGATGGAAAGTGGAAGTATTGTTGCAGATTCTGGCTTTGGTGTGAAGTTCATCTTTGGTTCTTCACTATCATACAGTTGACTCTTGAAAGTTCACAATGTTCATACTGTATATCCTTTCTCAGTTGAGTTTCTCATACACAGTGTATAGTATTGAATTGAAGAATGTAATATCTCAGGCATACAAGTAACAAGAACTGTACAGTGTTATTTTATCTGCATAAAATTATAATTCTGTACTGTACTGATTATGAGCACTCTTTTGGCTAGTGTTACAAAAATCCTTTGTCTGCAAATGCTGAAAAAAAAAGATCGATTTGAAATTTCATAAACAATAAACAAGCTCTGTGGAGAACAAGTTGTTTGTAAAAAAAAAAAAAATTACTGTATGTAATAAAAATTCTTGAACTGAATGTTGAAGATGTGAAAATGTGAGGACCCCTTTCTCATTAGTAATTTGCTTCTTGCATCATAGTTTCATAATGTACATGCATATAAATCTGCCAATAGTTAGAAAACATTCTTGAATTTGTTTCACCCTATTAATTCATGGATTGACTAATAGATCTGTCCAAGAGTCTACTGTAGTGGAGTGTGTGCTTGGGCTTGGAATTGTTGTGCCTCTTAATTTCTTTTTCTTCATGCAAGCATCATAATATATTTATTTTAAATAGATTCTCACAATTGTCAAGGCTCTCACAATTGTCACAATAATGCAGTGTTTCAGAATTTGATGCCAACCATTTTATATACCAACACTGGTACAGGTGAAGTGAACCACTGCCCTCTTTGCTCAGCGGACAAAGTTGTTTGATGAGAGTTTACTCAATTTACCCGCCAAGTACCCAGCCAACCAAATGCAAGTCATCCCTCCTACCAGGACTGGTCACTGAAATGAATATTGCGTACCAATGGGAATGTGAATGTACTGTCCTGTATGATGCAAGGGTCTCATATTACAAGATAGTTGGGTATTATGACTCACCACAGCTTTAAAGGCCTATCTGACAGATGAGAACAGTGGTTAAGCAACCTCAGACAAATGCTTCCATTTTACCTCTACTGTTCTTCCTTTATTATCTGATGAAATTCTAGTTGAGTTCCATTAAAGGTTTGCTAGTAGCTTAGTCTCATGATAAAACTTTGTAGACTGAATGATACAGTACTGCCATTTAGAAAATGTTAAAAATGTAATTCATTATACAGTAGTATGCAATTCATCGTTTCCAGCAAGGTGAAGAAATTTCATTATTCGATACTTTTAATAGAGTAAATAGTATGGGTATTTATAGTTACATGTATATTGAAGTGGAAGTAAAATGTTAAAGACAATAACAGCTGTATTGTTGTCTCGATATGTTTTAGTACTTTTCCTCATTCTTTGTTATTGTGATTTTAGAGTTCTATTTTTGCTTTGTTTGTTGCAACGTGATTTGCGATGGATTCTTACATTTAATGTACGTTACTTCGCTTACATGCTTAACTTTCTTTCAAGTTCAATATGCACTGACATCTGTACCTCAGGTAATATCTGTTCTCTGTTTGGTTGGGAAGAGAACCATTTAAGAATGTATGATAATGACCATTGGCATATATAATTTTATTAAAAACATTGATGATGTGGATATAATGTGTACAGTACTATTTATTTCTTACCATATATTGTTTAAGGTTTGCCACTTATGCCTCTCTATATACAGTAATTGTTATTGTTGTTTTAGTTCAAGTTTTATAAATACATGTAGGTTCTTTCCAACCAGATTCTGACAGAAGTGCCTTTATCTACAAGTGTACAATATTTTGTTCGAAATACTCAGTGTCTATGTGGAGTTTGTAGCAATCCATTTGCTGATGGTACGGTATGTTCATTGTTTCACCACCATCAGCTCAGTGCTCTGTTGTTGGCATAATATATTTTACCATGTGAAGAGTGATTTGAAGTTTTTGTTGTGGTCGTGTTGTGTTGTTGTGCTGTAACTTTTTTAATTGAGTACTAATATCTTACCTGGCATTTTTAGTTGAAACAATTTCAGTCAATATTCCTTTGGTGATCAACTGAAGGATGCTTCAATATAATTTTTATAGCAGAACTTTGGTAATTGATATTGTTACAGTATATCCTAAGGTAACAGTAAACACTACTATAAAACAAATTAATTACAGTATTTGATGATGAACCTCATTACATTTCTATTCCATGCTGTAATTTAACTTATGAATTGGAATGTTTAATTTTGCAGCCTACTAAAACTTTGTAACCAGTAGATTACTGTACATTGTGTTAATTGTTTTAATTAGAAGAATTATCACTACTAAGTGATATATAAGGCATTGACCCTCCTCTTCTGTTACAGCCCTGAGAGAACGTGCTCTGAGTGGTGACCGTGGCGTACCAAAGGGAACACCAGGAAAGAGAGCAAAGTGGCATCTTGGTAAGATTACTCGGTCTTTTCCGGGGTAGGATCATATTTTAAGTACAATAATATACTTTTGTGAATATGTTATTGATGATTTCATCATTTGGTATACTGTATACAATAATTAGTTACTTGACTGAAGTAAGCTTTAACTGATTATCTCTTCTACAGGCATTCGATCCCAGAGCAAACCCTTAGACATCATGAGTGAAGTTTTCAAGGCGATGAAAGTCCTGGGATTTGTAAGTGTTTGTTTGCACTTATGTATAGATAAACCATCAATTATCTGTGGTTCGGGCATTTTGCCTACTTTTGGTATGGGTATCTGTTGTGCTAGAATGTTTTATTTCAACTGCAAATACCTATGATTAATAAAAGCCCAAACCCTTGATCCCTTCTGCATCAGAGTTAATGTAATAATCATATGAATAATATAATCACATTGTCCAGTATGAGTCAATTAACCTTACATTCTTAGAGCAATGTCTCAGAGGCTTTAATTTGAATACTCAAGCTCCTATCTTAAGTAGTTTTTCCCTTAATACAGTACAGTATGTGTTGGATTTCAGCTTTGAAAATTAATTGCAATGATTTGTTCGAGATGCTTGAGGTTAAGATAGTTAATATTGATTGTTAATGATAGATTATTATTATTTAATGCTTATTTTCATCTATGTATAAATAGATAGATAGAGTATATTCATCGGAGTTACATCCTAAAGTAAATATTGCATAATTTTTTATTTTTTTTAAGGAATGGAAGGTTGTAAACCCCTTCCATGTGCGTGTACGTCGGAAGAACCCCATTGGTGTCAGCTATGTACACATGGCCCTACAGCTGTACCAGGTTGACTATAGGTCACACCTCCTTGACTTCAAAATTATCAGTAATATATCTACTGAAGGTCAAATTGAAAAGAAAGGTATTATATTATCTTTTAGTATTTGGTATTTGATATGACACTTGAGTATAATTGTGTGTGCTTTTCAACATGTGTAGCCACTTAAATGCAAATATAAACAACTGCTTCATTGCTTAATAATTGTAGTGTTATGTATCTTTTTTAATGGGCTTATTTTAATTAAGATTACCAGTAAGTTATGTAATTTAAGCAGTTGGTGCAAATCTTTTAGGAAATTATGACAGGTAAGAGGTATTATTTAGGGATGATGACCTGAGACCATGGTTTACTGAAGTTACAAAGCTTTATTCAGTTTTGATCACACTTTTCTTTCTTTTTCCAGACTCAGATGAGGTGAGTGAACAGAGTAAAGTTCACCATGTTATGGAGTTCTTTGAAATGTGTGCTGCATTAATCACTGAACTGGCACGTTAAATGACACTTAAAGTTATCATGCCTTATAGTCAAACCCGTTAATGATATACTGTAAACAAAGACAGTAACAATTGTAGGCAAAAGGCAAATGAAAACATTTTCTGATGAACACCAAATGGTTACTTGAAGTACCAGAATTTGAGGATAACCAGTAAAAGTTATTCTTCAAGTGAATTGTCATCTGTAGATAATAATTGTGCCATTCATATACCACATGATTGAAATTACTTTTTCAAGCATTGTATCTTTTATTATATTTGTTGTACTGTACTTTTTATTAATCATATCGTATTTTAAGTAGTTTATTATAATGGGTGTAGAAGAAAGTGAAAGGAACTGAGGAAAGAAAATAATAAAAATGAAGTCAAAGTGATAAAGGCCATTAAATAAAATATTGGGTCTTTACCTTCAGTAACAGGAAGAGGGTTTACAGAATTATTCAATCTGACCTTGAGGAGGAATTAAGATGGTCAGGAAGAAACTCTTGTAGTCTGAATAGAATAGGCAGTACAGTAATGGCAAATTAACAATTAAATTCACAGTGCCATATAAATAAATATGAGCAGGTTAGTCTGCTCACCCATGCATCACACCCTGATCACCTAGTACCGTACCTAGTATTCAATAACCAATTGGAATAATACTTTCCTGTAATGATGTGGGCACTAAGTTAGTGTAATGTAATGTTCTTGCCTCCCATCCAATTGATCACTCTTGTGGGCAAGGATGGCTTCCTCCAACTTCATTCATCACCTGTATGGCTTACCTTTGTTGAATATATTTTCAAAATTTCTAGTAGTGATAATAGTCACCTTTACTTACCACCATCCAGGAATATCATACTGTACTATGTTCATAGCTGAAAATACTGATGCTCTTTAATGGAAGGATAATTCTACAAAGTCCATGACGAGTTCTTTTGGCGAAAATTTTATGCGACTTGTATTGACATAAAGTATTAGAATAGTTTATAATACCTGCATTATATTATGAGAGTTCCGGAAGGGTGTCAAAGAAGAGCATGTAAAAATGAAGAAATTAAAACTATTTTACAAGAACCTATAGGAGTAGCTGAGAAATTCTTGGGCCTGAAAGGGGGAGTGGATAAAAGTGTGGTCTGTTTCACTAGGTATTATTCTATGTCACCCTTTTTGGGTACTACCAATATATTAGTAGTAATATAATTATGTGCTGTTAAATAGACAAACAGTTCTTAAATACATATTGAATTTTTCCCATGGTTGTGGAAAGATAGAAGTGGGAATAGACAGTAATGTCGGTTCACCACACGTAACCATGAAAGTGTAACCTCATGGAACTCGTCTATGTATTTTAATTTTATAGTACTTGTACTTTAGTGATCAGAGTCTATTTCATCATGAACTTTGTCTTACACAATAAAGGCATGTTTCACTCAAATATAAAAAGGGACTTGTAAAACAATATCAATAATTTAATCAGGCAACAATTACAATATTTAAACAATTAAACAAATGCAAAAATATGGATAAAACTGCAAAAGAAGTACAATGAGGATTGATGACTTAAATGTACATAATTTTTCCTACCATTCTTACAAATAAAAAAAATTGAGTTATGGTAGAAGTCATAAGTTGGTGGTGCAATTTTTAATGCGAGCCAACTATTTTTTCCAATAAAACAAACACTTGACTCGCCATGCGGCTTACATTCAGTAGCACCTTAGTATCAAGTAAATTTGTTTGTTCACATGTACTGCAATTTTTATTCTGATTTAACCTATAAATACTGTGTACAATACCAGTAGTCTTAGTTTTTAGTTGGCATCAAGTGTCCACTGCTGTTTTCATAGAAACTTTTATCTTGGATATGATTGGCTGACAAGTACAATATGTGACTTTGAATCTCAGAATATTGAGCTTTGACCAACCATAACACCAGTGGCAGTGGACATTTACAGTCAACCAGATAAAAATATATATATAACCTTTCCTAATCTTTATTATATAATATACTATATGTAAATTAGGCTGTGCACACAAATTCTCTCTCTCTCTCTCTCTCTCTCTCTCTCTCTCTCTCTCTCTCTCTCTCTCTCTCTCTCTCTCTCTCTCTCTCTCTCTCTCTCTCTCTCTCTCTCTCTCTCTCTTTCTCTCTCTTTCTCTTTCTCTCTCTTTCTCTTTCTCTTTCTCTTTCTTTCTCTTTCTCTTTCTCTCTCTTGTAATGACCTCTGTAAAAAATATATACAGTATCAATAAGGAAAACTAATGGGTAACATGATGAAAGACGATTTTTATTTAAACCCTTTGTTAAATAAAACTAATAGGAAAGTCCTGTTTGTTATTCATTCCTGGAGACCTTTTTTTGTTTATAATAGGAAACCTAAAATGCCTATTCTTTATCAGGATTACCCAATAATCATCTGGCAGGGAATTTGTCTATGGTATTCTAGAAAGGCTAGAAATAGATTATTATGGTATAGAAGGAAAAGGGATGGATGGAATGTTCAGTTCTGGAGGCAATGATATAGAGAGAAATAGAGATATATAGATATAGAATATATAAATTGATAGAATATATAGATAGATAGATAGACATAGATAGAAAGATATATAGACAAACATAGATAGACATAGATAGATAGAAAGATAGATAGACAGATAGATAGAAAGATAGATAGACATAGATAGATAGAAAGATAGATAGACATAGATAGAAAGATAGATAGAAAGATAGATATACATAGATAGATAGATAGATATACATAGATAGATAGATAGACATAGACAGATAGATAGATATAGATAGACATAGACATATAGATAGACATAGATAGATACATAGATAGATAAATAGATAGATGGATAGATAGATAGATAGACGCTCTCTCTCCCCTTTCTACACACTCTCTCTCTTTGGAGGAGTCAAAACACAGAGATAGAGAGATAGATATAGAGATAAATATTGATAGATAGAGATAGATAGAGATAGAAATAGAGATACAGATAGAGATAGATAAAGAGATAGATAGATATAGATAGATAGATATTGATAGATAGATAGATATTGATAGATAGATAGATAGATAGATAGATAGATAGATATAGATAGATAGATAGTTAGGACGGCCCGGGCTGGCAACAGCGCATAAACAAAACTTGTCGTTTCTATGGCAACGCCAACGCTGCGTCCGCACAACGTTTTCAGCCTTTCCTTAAATGTTAACAGAGTATTCTTTGGTCTCTCTAAAGTTTGATATATTGTTTTGGTCTCAGCAGATTTAATTCATGCATGTATACATTATCTTAGGAAAGCAATATTTAAAGATACTGGCCATATCATGTTTCATAGAAAAAATACACATTGCCAATACTCTGATAATTTTTTTTATATAAGTAGGAAGGAAGAGTTTATATATATATATATATATATATATATATATATATATATATATATATATATATATATATATATAAAGAAGGTAATTTTTTTATTTAATAAGTCTGAAGACTGCAATAGGCAGGAACTACACTGCCAGACTGGGTTTGTTTACTTCTATTTGGGCGACCATTTTTGTTGTGTGAGCGGGGACTGCTCCAGAGTCAGCTAGTAGGTGTGTTGTGTTGTATCAAACACATTTTACCACTTATAAGCCACATGGAATCTTACCATGATGGCTGTATATGTTACAGCATAAAGTGTGTCATCACTTCCTCAGTTTCAGTTCACTATGATTTACACAGAAATATTAATTTTACTCATCAGTCCCAGGCCATATAATTTCACAATTATAAAAACTGTTTCCGCACATTGGCTTAACTTAGACTACGGTTTTTTAACTTACACCTAAATTCTCAACAACCAAATAGTCTACATAGTAAACACAATTATAAATTAAATATCTATAAAACATTATGAAATATGCTAAAACATTCATAATACAATCTCTCAACAATCGAGTTATCCTTCAGGCCAACCCTAACTTAGGCACAAATAGGTCCCCCCATGCAGCCAGTTTATCTTTTAAAACCCTGTCAATGCTATATATACGTCAGGTTATACATTAATAGTTAATATCACAACACTATAATAGCCTTGGCTTTACTGTTTTTGTGTGTACATTGTTAATATTCTACAGGACATGGGTACGTGTCGCGGTGTGCGAGGCAGGTGATGAAATTCACTTCGTTGATTTGTCAATTTCTGTCGTATATTTTTCTATATGACTTTCTTAACATACATATGAAATGTAGTAGAAAGACACCTGTCTCTCTGGGTACACCCATATGCTGAACACGCCACCATTATCTTAAAAAATGGCAAAGAATGTTGGTGAAATTGATGGTCCGACATGATCAGCTGTCCAATGTTTTGAGTCAATGGGGGGTAGGGAGGACAGCCGACCAATAGAAAACTGGCTTCACCTCTGTGACGTCATGCCGCCTCCTCTTAGATTATACCTCCATGATCCTACCTAACTTAGTTATACTTTTAAAGTTTAGGTATATTGCCATTTTGTAGTGTTGCCACATCCGGCTAGGTCCCGGTATTTTGTCCAGGTTAGATTGGTAAATATTGAAGGTAAATTTACAGAAGAACTGTGTTCACTATATTTTATATTTTAGTATCATTACCCACTCTTTTGGACCATTCTAACACACTTTTCATCTTTGGTGTTTCTCTCGGGGATGCCCCGTTTTACAAACATAATTTTGAAACTAGTCTGACATAACCTAACCTAACCTAGACCACAGCAAACTACCGGGTATAACCAGTGTAAACTATCATAAAGTGACTGGGGCAAATTCTCAGGACCTAGCCAAATGTGGTAACACTGCACAAGCCTACCCAAAAATCCAGTTATTCTGTAATAATACCATTGAATGAATTGCCGTTGTCATGTACGGTACGGTTTTTCTACCATCACTTCCTAAGTTACTTATTTACACCATTCTAAGACTATTTTCGGTATTATTACAAAATTACAGTACTGTGTTTTTAGTTAGGGCTGTGCAGTGTTACCATATCTGGCTAGCTCCCGGGAATTTGCCCGGTCACTTTATGATAGTTTACACCAGTTATATCCTGGCAGTTAGCCCAGGTTTGGTCCCAGTAGTCTGCTGTGGTCTAGGTCAGGTTAGGTCAGACTAATTTCCAAATTATGTTTGAAAGCAGGGTATAGATAAAAATTGCCTTAGAAGTTAGAATGGTCCAAAATAGTAGGTAATGATACTAAAATATACAATAAAGTGAACCCCGTACTTCTGTAAATTTACCCTATTTTCTTCTATATTCAAATGGAGCATTTTGAAATTAGCCTGACCTTACCTAACCTAACCTAGACTACTGGGACCTAAACTGTGCAAACTACCGGGAAATAACCAAGGTAAAGTACAGGAAATAACCGGGCCAAAATACTGGGACTTACCAGAGCAGGTAACACTGCTAAAAAACGGCAATTCTTTCAATAAATACCGTTAGATCCTGGTAGTTTGCTGCGGTCTAGGTTAGGCTAGGTAAGGTCAGGCTAATTCCAAAGTGTCCCATTTAAATATGACCTATTATGGAAATGGGGCATTTCCGGAGAAAGCCGAGTTATTTTTCTAGACTATTGCTGTTTTGTAGCAGTGTTGCCAGATCCGGCTAGGTCCTAGTATTTTGCCACGGTCAGATCCTGGAACTTTACCACGGTTAGTTCCCGGTAGTTTGCGAAATGCCCTATTTTAATATGAATTTTTTTGGAAATGGGGCATTTCTGAAGAAAATCCCATAGAAGTAAAGTGCCTTAGAATGGTATAAATTAGTCTGTAAAGAGGGTAGAAACATAGTAGTAGAAAACAGCAATATACTGGATAATTACTGGTACCAGTAGTTAAATGTATAAAGGGAAGAACATATGATAATACGAAGACATTTTTGTTATGTTAATACTGTAGCTTTCTATACTATACATGTATTTATGATGTTCATGCTTTTATTTAACATTTTAGGATAACCCAAGATGGCTTTAGAGGATGTCAAGCTATGTTGTCTTCAGCTTGACTCAGACAGAATCACAGATAGAAAGGTAAGATCAATTATCCTACTCATATTAGACTTGCGTTGTAAACAATAGATAAATACTCTACATTATTGTCAAAGCAGAATACTGTAGTAACAATTACAGCTGTGAAATGTGAGCTAGACCTGGATTACAATTTACTACAGTACCTAATACTGTACTATATAGTACGGTACTGTATACTGTATAATGTTAGCTAATTTTTTACACTTTGGCCCGGGACACACGGACGCTTTGTAGTCTCTACGCAAGGACCACACTCGGTAGCGGGGACGTGACTTCCCATAGGTTTCCACCAATCATGATGGCGATTTGTATTTTAGAATCGGAACACGAGGACCACACATGGCTGCTCAGTGGCCAGCAAATTTTCCCACCTCTATGGACGCCACTGGGCCTGTCGTTTCCATGCAGCTACCAGCCGGACACATGGGCGATTCTGCGACGTCCGTCAGTTAAACCACAAATTGCTATTATCGACCATGCAAGGACCACTCGTGTGGTCCTTGCGTGGCGACCATCAAAGCGCCAATGTGTCCCGGGTCTTAAGGGGATGGTATACTTCTGGTACATTGGAGTGCCTTGATTCCTTTATAGTATGTCAGGAAACAGGACCAGATTAACAATAATAATGGTGGTTTGTTGCTGGGAATAATTTCGAGGAATCGGTTGCTTCACATTTACCAACACTCTACTATCCCCTTAACATGACAGAATAAAAGTATGTAGCATGGCAAATGATCAGAGAAACTCTAATCAGTCATGACAACACTGAGGTTGCAGAAGAACATTAATATCAAGATATGGATAACAGGAGTCCCTGCTAAAAACTTCCTACACATTAGTACCATATATTAATAAGAATGGTATTCAGATACTGCAAATCTTTGCCAAGGCTGAGTATCCTGTCCCCAATAAGGTCCTTTCTAAAACTAGTGATACTTAATGGGCACAGTTGGCCATATTTCACACTCATTTCTTAATTAATTTGAAGGACCTTATGTACTGTACATATAACTTTTTTTATTTAAAGTTTTAAACACTTCATCCTTGGCACTTATCCTAGTTTCTCACATACAGTACTATGAAAATTGTTGCTGAGTTCCAATAGATGTGCGAGTTTTAATTACAGTAACAGTTATTGATTGGACAAACCATTGCTAAGAATTGACAAGATAAACATTTGAAGTGTTGCATACATGTATATATTATTTTAGGAGCTTACAATGTATATATTTTCAGTTGTTATTGTTCTTCAGTAATTGGCCTTTTGTTTGATCAACAGCCTTCCATAAAGTATAAGTTCCTTGGCAATCTATATACAGTACTACTGTATATTGATAATCTATAATTTTTTTATTAATTTCATGAGTATTTTACAATCCATATATTTAAAACTTTGGTGACTGATTTAGAGCTATTCTTATTAAAAGCACTGTACTTTTGCAGAAAGGAAGTGAGCAGCTGAGGGACTTGCTTAATAATCCAACTATTGTAGCCAACTTGGATACCCGTGCTTCAGGGGTCTTCAACTGGAATCAAGTGTTTCATAGTGCCCGAACATTTTTCTTAAAGGTGCCATTATTTCTGTTATTTATTAGCAGTAATAATGTTACAAATGGTATTTTTCAAGTTTTCACAATGAATTATATATGGTAGTCTTGATGACGATGATTGTTGTATATAAATTTGGACTGAAGCTTAAATGTAGCTCTATATTGTTCACTGCAATATTTGGGCTCATAGTAGCACAGAGATAAAGATAGTTTCTGCAATATGAATACCATACTGTACTAAATGTATTACAAACTGCTTTTTGTTTCAGGAAGCTAAGCGCATTGAAGAAGATGAGAGAAATAAGCCCTGTTGCTCACAAACGGTACTGACCAACAGAGCCAACCTGAAGCGAGCTGCTGCAGCCCTTCCAAAACTAGTTCTTAATAAGTCTTCCCTCAGTGAGTTAGCTATTTATATCAAAATAATAATTTGTGTTTATTGTTATCCCATCCCTAAACATTAAGTATTCACATATTATCTCAAAAATTACTTTTAGCCTAATCAACTGTAACCAAAGTAACAAACTTTCCAGATGTAATCAGTTCCCTATTATTCAACTACTGTACAACTATATTACTTATATAGTAGAATATATATCTGTCAGTGTAATGATGTAACCAGATATAATAAGTTACCATGTATCTCATTGCAGAAGCCCCACTTGTGAGTGGTGCTAATGTTGTAGAATTGGTGCTGACAGTGCTGGACAGACGGCGACCATACTTGCTGGAAAATTTTTCTGGGGACTTCTTGCAGGTGGCTAACAAATATCTGCTGCATCACTCCACTTACTACAAAGAGATATCTCCTGAGAACTGGAAAGGTAAGTGTGATATGGTACAGTACTGTAAAATTTTACACAGGTCTTGTTATTGTTGTAACATATCTCAGAATGAACTATAAAGATTATTTTCATAACTTGAAAGAGCAAAATTGAATACTTATACAACTTAGCTAATGAGTGTCTGTTGCTTCATATTAGTTAGTTGGGGCAGTAGTAGGGTTATACAGCTCCACAAAGGAGGATACAAGGGCCAATGGTGTTTGGAAATTACTGGCTTTGCTGGATCTCTATTTCTTATGGAGATCTGCCAGTCTCATGCATTTAAGATAACAGGCCAACCCTAGTTATAGTACAGACATGTCATGGCCACCAGATTATAAAGCCCCTTTAGCAATAGTTTTGGCTAACTATCAGCTGTCAAGCAGTCAGTTATCATTTTTAGTGTAGCAGTTCCATTCAATATTGTATAAAGTACATGATTGAGCATGATTTTTCCTGTAGGATCTTGTTCCAGTCTGGCATGTAGACTTAATAAAATACAGTACAGTACATCACTACATCCCTTTCTTCTCCAAGTAGATCAATTTATGGACTCTATCAGGCCTCACTGTGTTGTGGTAGCGTACGTAACTGAGTAGCCAAGGCTGGCGAGGGTAGGTAGGCAGTGTGTGGCAAGTTGCCGACTATGTGGAGGACACACCGGCCAGACAGCTAAGCCAAGCCCCAACTACACTACAACATAGTTACCACACACTAATCCTTCCACCGCTATAGCCACCAATGTAGGAACTCAGAAATTGATCTCTACTCATACTCGGAAGGGTGTATCCACGGGGAGTCGAACCCGGGACCTCTGTGATGTCAGGCAAAAGCTCTACCAATGAGCTAAAGGGAGCGCTCCGCTTAGCCAGTGATGAGATTCGCCTTTTCACATCACTACAGTACTATGCATTGTTGTGCACAATAGTCCTTCATAAATTATACCTTACTGCAATCTTAAAGCCTTACTAAACCCAAGTAGTTATATGACTAAATATTTGTTCAGACAATAATAATCATTTAGAATGTAAGGAACTGTCTATAACAGTATTTATTCTTTTAATGTGGCTCCTTACAGTATTTAGATTTATGAATGCATATTTTACAGAATTGATGAAAATATGCATTTGGCTGTATGAAAATGAAACAGCCAGTACAGACAAGCTAACTCTATTGAAAGTAGTGGAAGGTGTGGTGAGGTGCAGCAGGGAGCGAGAGACCTTCCACAAGCCCTCCAGCACTAACAAAGTGTTATGTTCAGTGGCCAAGTTCCTCAAGAAGACCCTAATCAGGTCTTCCAGTTTATCCTCACAGTATGGATTACAATCTGCTCTCCTTAGCCTGCTTCTCACCTTCACCAGGGTTGTGAGTATAAATATGATTTAAATATATTTCTGTTAATGAAATAACTTTTTTATGCACTTATTCCTGTGGTGGGGAACAAGGAATTACATAAACTTAAAAATGGTGGTGTATGTGAGTGTGGCTCAACTTTTTGGGAGTTAATAAGTTATTATTTTTTTAACCAATTATATTGTTTTTTCCTATCTTGAGATTGAGTATGTCTCAATAGTGTTATTATGTATTTAATATTTATGTTTTAGATGTAGGATATGCAAAGTAATGATAAAGTTTTAAAATTTTATGTTCATGTGATTCAGATGAGTGGTGAGTGGCGAAATCTGCTTTGCAGTTTGAGTGAAGAGACTTTCAATGCAGTCTTGGCTATGTGGGAGCCTAGACCTTCATCTCGCCAAACTCACTGGCTGCAGTACTTCAACCTCATCATTCTCATTCATCATCCACAGCAAGGTATGTAACAGTACTGTACGTCTTGAATGAAGTCACTTGCACTTTGCTTGTTATGTAAAATTAACTCTCTCATGTCATGTTCTGTTCTAAAAGGAATGTACAGGACTGTAGGAAGTGTAGGGTCTGACCTAGAAGGAAGACTAAATAGCTCTTTTAGTGCCTCTATGGTAGCCTGTCAGACATGCCATTGTGAAAGAGAAATGTAGCACTTATTTCATTCAAGAATGGTGACACTTCCTTGGGGTATCCCAAGTTTTTTTCTTAAGTATGGAAATAATGCATTGGCTTAGTTTTGAAAAAAATATGGGTTAATTTCCTAGCTTAGTTTTCTCTAGATATATATGACACGGATGATTGTTTTACAAGAACAATGTACGATGTTCAAGGGTTTACTGTAATTTATATTCCCCATTATAATGTAAAGCTGCTGATATACTATATGTAGGACACAATGAAGAGTACTGCTTTCCCCTCTAGACCACCGCACTCCTTGGCTACTGACAGAAAGAGTAAATGATGAAACTTTATTGTGGATTAGTTTACTTGTGAAATGGAATTGAGAATGTCATGGACTTGAAAGGGGGAATGATAGTGAATGTGGTGACTCATTTTATTTGGCAATCTGTCTGTCTGTGTTTCTACTTTCATTTTCCCCCATGAATCTGGAGCCCACCACCACTTGTTTATTAGAAGGTAATGAGGTCTTGACAATGTAGGCCTATATAAAAAGGAGCTACTGCATATGTTCATATATAGCATTTTCATCAGGTATGGAAATATCCTTACAGCCTGTATTTATCATTGTAATCAATAGATTGGTAGTTTTAAGCATAGGGAAGCGGTGTCCCCATTGCCCACCATTCTTGCGATGGTGCAGTTAGCCTCATGTCCCCTATGATATAGGGGGAGAGTGAGGGTTGGGAAGTTGCTCTCTAATAATGACCCCACTAGAGGCTCAAAGAGCTTTGGATCTGGATCCCTTGTGGTATTGATGATGAGATTGGTAGTTGCTGTTCTATTCATAATTGTAGCTATTATGTGACCTGAAATCCATTTTTTATTTTTTATTTGTGTCATAGATGGGGAAGCTTCTGGTGAAAGTGAGGTTAAAGAAGATGGGATGCATTGGCGCCGATGCCTTCACCACTTATACCAGTTACTTGTGGATTATCTTGATCAGCTGGCTACTAAAGGGAGGCTAGGGGGCACAGGACAACACACAATACCTCCTCTTCTAGTCCAGCTTTCTGCCAGACTCTGCCACAAGGTGAACTGTAATGGAACATATCAGCATTATCTGCCATGGATGACAGTTGTATTTCTGTATAATCTTATATCTACTTTTGCTACTCCAAGTATTTTATCTTGGATTTATCTAATTGTTTAAGGGTAAATTAGGATCATGCTTAACCAGTGGATGTCAATAGTAATGATTTGTGAATGTGTGCTACCAAGCCCATTTAATTTTAATGATTGTGGTTGGCCAACCTAATCATAATGTGTCATATTTGTTATTATTCTCAGATTTTCCAAGACTCTGGTGGATATGGGGTACTAGACCTAACTCAGGTTGGGAGTTCGCTGGTAGAAGGGACACAGACTAATGGTACCAGTACCACCAACTCGAGTAAGAGGCGGAAAATTGAAGTAGGGTTGAGTCCTTTTACAAACATGCTGCGCACTGAAGGTTGCCAAGTACATTTTTTACCTTGGTTAGTTGTTTCCTTATTTCTTTGCTTTTACTTGCAGATATTCCCTATATGGTGCATTTAATGTATATGTTACATTATTTTAATTTACAGCCATTCTGTCCCGGGAGAACAACAACAACAGCCACCATTTTCTATAGTTCAATCATTTTATGGATAACTAATGACTGTTTCATAAACTAGGCTTTCTGTAAAGCAAATAGACATATTAAAGTTGAAAAGTAAGGATTATACAATGGTTGTTGACCCAACTAGTAAGGTACCTCTGAATTATCTAATTAAATACAATACTGCACTTAAAATGAAAGATGTAGGCAGACCTAAAAGGTACCCAGCAACCTGCATTCATTTTCACCAGTCTTCAGCAACACCACTCAACCATAGATATCATGGGATCATCTGCAACCATATTGGTCATATTTCAGGTCAATTTACAGTACTCACCCTCACAACAGACCCATTGGTGATGATGCACTGTTTTGTAGATTACTGACATTGACAACAACCTGGGTTGCTCCTAGGAATATTACTTCTGCACAGACGCAACATGTTAAAAATAATTTCAAACTTTTTCACAGGTATCAAATCCTTTTTGAACTACTGAACTACTATGCTGGCTTCTTTGACTTTGCTCGGTGCTGCCTTATGCTGGATGCCTTCACCCAGGTGTTAGCTGAATGCCGGCAGTCCTTGGTTCAGGACCACATCCTCAGGTCAGTACCAGACTGTTGTGTAGGATAGTGAAAGATATTGGTTTTACCAAGGGTGGTAAACTAGTTAACATACACAATGTAATGAGACATAAAATTCATTACCATATATTTTGTTACAAAGAAGGAATGTCACCAATATATTGGGACACTCATGGATTTACCTCTTTCTCTCAGACTATGGTTTCTGGTTGCATTTCTGGCTCCTGCATTTGAGGTGTCTAAAATTTGCTTGGTAAACAACACACACATTGAAGGATATAGTCACCTACACCAGCTTTATCACAACTAAAAAATACTTGTCTTTATATCACAGTGCATTGCATAAACACTTCTTTGAGGATTGGCTTCCTCCATTGGTCTCCCAGGAGTTATATACTTGAGCAGTGCCGGATGTAGGAATGGGCAGGATGTATATGGGCTTGCTTGCATTGTCAGGGGGCCTCCACATGAGGCAAACTCTGAGTCTCCACATAAATATTATAGTTATATAGACTAAATAATATTAATTTCTCCTCTTTATTCAATTCCTGGTATATAATGGTTTATTGAAAAATTATTAAATATATTTTTAAGCAAATTGAGCAAGAAATGTATTTGTATATTAATAGGATTAATATTGCTCCATCAGAGAACTAAGGCAGGAAAGAAAGGGTCTTACTAAGGAGTTACCCGTCAAAATTTTCTACAACATTTGGTTTTCTGTTAATCAATATAATAAGTTTTCAATTTAATAAATTTAATAAATTTATTATATTGCTCAAAAGGTGCTACAGTTTCAATTTTTTTTTTTAACCCCCCAGCTGATCAGGCTCACTTTGCTCACCACCCCAACCATTTGCCAAAAATTATGACGATTGGGGCCTTGTATCCCCAATGATGCAGGGGGGAGTGAGGGTTGGGAACCTGATATCTAAAAATGACCCCACCAAAGGCTCAAATAGCCTTGGAGAAGGACCCCATGTCTTTCAGAGGTTCTACAATGACACTAGATCCTCCCCACCCATTGAAAAAAGGGAAATGGGTGTGAGGAAGTACAGTAGGTGACAGACTTGTTGCCTCAACGCCTGGATTCGGGGGAGTCCCTAGGCTCCCACCCCAAGTGTTGCCAGCTGAAATAAGCATGTTAGGGAATACACAAATTTAAAAACTGCACTGTTGACTTATTTTATCACCTGCAGTCCCCCACACCTGTTGGTGATGTGACTGGTGTTGACTTATATCATCACCCACATTTAAGGGGTTAAAGAATGGACCACAGTAAAAGTAAAGCGGAAATATGTAACACCGCTCTTTTATATTCTCTACAGAAAGTCTAGTAAATAAACCAAAAGAATTTTGGTTAATGTATTCTTTTCATTTTATCTTCTATTTCAGTCAAGTGTTGATAGTTAAATGCAACCCACATTGGCCTAGGGGATAAAAGGCAAAAACAACTGATACTTATTACTCTATTTAGATTATGAGAGAGTACTTGCTATGATACTGATTTTCAGATGCCTCAAGGTTCTAGCAGTGCAGTATAAGAGAGTCTGCACTGAAAATGACTTCAAGAGAGGCTTGGAAGGTGCCAACTGGATGCCTGTATGGGACAGAACACTCAGGTGAATTGATATTTACCCTCTAGCACTCAAAAGAGCTCAAAGAATTTATTACTAGCAGTTATTTATCATTTCATCCCATATCCTTCATTCTTTAGCTAGATAGATTTGTTCTGTTCCAATTTGAGGGTATCTCATTATTCGCTAATTATGCAATTATGGATAAATCAATATGATATTGTTATAATGAGACAGACTAAAAATAGTGCTTGTAATCAATTCACAGTAAAGGAAACTAGAGCTGGAGGGATTTTCACCTTTTTTCATTCAGAGTAAACACATTACAATATATTCTGTATATTTATATATACAGTCGACCCTCGAATGGGCGGACTAATTGGGGGGGACAGCTGTCCGTACATAGAAAGAGTCCGCACATTGAAAATGCGTAGATTTCCGTACCTTTTAACTACAGTATAACAGTTCATTACTTTAGTTATCCTTATACTATAATACAAATATTGTACTGTAAATACAGTATAAAAGAAAATAATGTTATTACCTTAATATCCAGCAGTTTTAAGCAAAGTATTTACACTATATATAAGCGACTCAGAATTAAGGTATCAAACGAAAGCCAAGTGTATTACTGTATTTTAAGTCTTTATTTACAAAAATCACAATTTTTTCAATTTTAATACTGTACAGTTTATTTATTCCGAGTCGGATTCTGTATCCATAGTTGTAGTTGTGGTGGCCTTGGTTCCGCTTGTACTAGGCTGTGGGTCATCGGGGTTTAACTCGTCAGGTTGGGGAGCTGCGGCTCGTGGGCGTGGGGCGAAGAAAGAGTCCACCTTCGTTTGTGTTCCTCCCATGTGCTGTTCCCGGATCAAAAGTTCACGTAGCATTCTTAGGTTATTATAGTAGGCCCCAGTTTCCTTGATTTTAGAGTACGTTGTGTAATCAATGATAGCGTCCAGGTAACTGCGCAGGGTGGATAACTTTATCTTCTTGCACTTAATTTCTTCTTCATCATCATCACTACTGTCCTCCTTGTCTCCTTCGGTGACTTCTGCAGCAATTTCGTCCATTGACAGCATCTGATACCCTGGGTCACTCTCATTTTCTTCAATCCAGTCACGGACATCATCCTCAGTCACATTCTTCTCCCCAGCCTTGTGTAACAATTTTTGAAAGTCCTTAGCTTCAAACCCTTCAAACCCCTCAAAGCTGTCTTCTTCATTATCTATCAGCAATTTCTTCCAGCAATTTTCGAGGGTGGATGCCTTCATATCTTGCCAGGAATTGGCTAGATTGTACAGGGCAGATCGTATGGTATAGTTTTTTATGTTTTCCTTGGTCCTGGCAGCTCGTGTGTCCTCTTCCATATCCTCTTCAGTCTCAACGACCACTAGCACTTCATCCAAGTAACGCTTGGTATATCGGCGCTTACAGGCAGATATTACGCCCTGGTCCATGGGCTGAATCAGTGAAGTCGTGTTTGGGGGGAGGTACATCACACGAATCTTCCCGTCGGCACTGATAAGATGTTCGGCACTGGGATGGGCAGGTGCGTTGTCCAGAATCAGGATAGCTTTCACATCATCAGGTTTTATTTTCAATACCTGCTCCTGGAAGTTTCTTACGGCCGTGATGAAATGGCTAAAAAACCAGTTAGTAAATATGGCGGCCGTGAACCATGCATTTACAGAGTTGTAATAGATAACTGGCAGATTATTCATGACATCTTTCAAGGCCCTTGGCTTCTTTGATTTCCCCACCACCACTAATTTCAATCGATGTGTGCCACTTGCATTAGCACAATGCAATGATGACAAGCGTTCTTTGCTAATTTTTTTCCCTGGCGTTTTCTCCTCACCCTTGCGCACCTGTGAGTTTTTCGGCATTGATTTCCAATAGAAACCAGTTTCGTCAGCATTATAAATTTGCGACGATATCAGCCCCTCATCTTCAATAACTTTATTGAGCTTTAGCCGAAAAGGCTCAATTGTTGAGGTGTCAGCACTTGCAGCCTCGCCATGGGCCACCACATTAAATAATCCGTGGCGATTACGGAACCGCCACAACCACCCATCACTACCCTTAAAGTTTGGGTCGCCCAAACTTTCTGCTAGCTTTTTGGCGGCGGCTAGAATCTCCACACCTCTAACTAAATGGCCATTGGACTTCATCTGCACAAACCACTTCATTACAGCACTGTCTAGCTGACTGTTACTGCCCGTTCTCATATATTTTCTAGGCTTCACCTTCCCGCTCTTACTTGATACGGCATCAACACAAAAGGAAGTAGCATAATGTTTCAGTTTATCTTTGGATTTCTTTATGTCCGACACAGACTGTTTGCTTATGCCAAACTCCTCCGTTATCTTCGCCACAGATATTCCCTTTTCCAGTTTCCGTACTACTTCTAGCTTTTGCTGAACACTAAGAGTAACACGCTTTTTTTTGGTAGTAGTATTCGTCGTTTTGGGAGGCATGTTGAAGGACGAAATATTCACTTGTAAGGTAAGCACACGTGGGTAAGCAAGGTAAGCACACGTGGGTAAGCAAAGTAAGCACACGTGGGTAAGCAAAGTAAGCACACGTGGGTAAGCAAAGTAAGCACACGTGGGTAAGCAAGGTAAGCACACGTGGGTAAGCAAGGTAAGCACACGTGGGTAAGCGACTAAGCGAGGCAAGCTGGGTGGCGGCTGTGAACAAATTGAACGCTTTGGCGGTAATATTCTTTCCCACGCCACTGCCTAACTCGCCACCTACCGGATGGCTTTAACATTAATAGATTTTGCCCGCGATATTCAAAGGTTTTCGGGATCGTGTTTTTGTATTTCTGTGTCCGCCCAAACCGAAATCCGCACAAGTGGGGTCCGCTCATGCGAGGGTCGACTGTACATATATATATATATTTTTTTTTATAAATAGTGGCACTAAGTTGGAAAGAGAATTAGGGGAGATGAGATACAAAAACTGTTAAGAGTGTATAAAATGCAACAACATTTTCTTTGCCATACACTCAACCTCGATTACGTGGATTACTGTGGGGATAGAGGCATCTAGGAACCATAATAATCCAGAAATTACTTAAGTTCGAAGATAACCAATATTTTATGGTATAGTTTCCAATAGGGTAGGGCACATTGCATATTAAAATTGACACAAAAACATAATAACATTAATAGAAATAAAACACAAAACTAAAATTCAGTAGTGTACAGTACAACTGTACTTACCAAAACTGGGTCTTCTTTTTCCTTTAAGTGTAGATGAAGCTGCATATTGCCATGATGGTATAGTGAGACCCCTGAACAACTTTATTCTCTGAATAACATTATTCAGAATCTGAGGTGCCATCTGTAACATCCAAGGGTCACTTGAGGACACCATTAGGGCCAAGTTGAGGTGATTCAGGTGGAAGATTGGGATGAGCAGCTATGGGCTTGAGAAAAGAGCTAGGATGCCCAGCAAGTGGTGTGAAGAAGTTTGACATTTTTGACTGGGGACCACAACAGTATTATGTTATTTTATTATTGTAACATGTAGTAGGCATATCTGGTCGCAGTGTGCTTGTATCTCTCGTTCATCAGAGAATTCTATAAATTGCCGAATTTTGTTTGTGGCATTCCTAATAACAGATAGCTTAAGTATGGCAAGCATATTCTCTTCCTTGTTGTCGTTGTCACTGCTACTCTGGTGGCTGGCCACTGATTTGACAATTTCTTCATCCGACAGGATTTGGTGACCAGATATTTAATCATTAATTTCTGTCCAGTCGTGAACATCTTCAGTACTTAGAGCAGATTCCCCGGATTTTTGAAAAAGAAAACTTCACTGCGTAAGCTTGCAAATTTGTATCCGACACAGTTTGTTTTTTATTCGCAACACTTCTACACGCTTCCAGTTTCTTGTCTAATTCTTGCATCTACGTTACTATATGGGACATTGTTTCCCACTGTGGGAGACAATGTACACTGTCTTGGCAATAGCATAAACAGTGGAGAGATGCGTGGCTACACAGTGGTGTCAGGACAACAAATGATCATTGGCGAGGTTACGGATCTATCATGTAGACTTATTAGAGCGATGCGATGTTGTTTCCGGAACTCAGCCTTTCTAACAGCGCTCAGCTGAGTCACTGCCCTCGGAATTAGGGCCATAAGCTAACCCAAAGTCACTCGAATGCCCAAACTTGGCCAAGGCCATACGAAGTCTTGGAGATCCGAAATCTGGGAATTTGAGGTTCCCCAAATCGAGGGTTGATTGTACTTTCCCTTATGCCACTAAATGAGTCTCATGGGAAGAAGTAAGGCATGAACACTGGATAAAATTATTTTACTTGATACATGCTATTTCAGGAATCTTTTTAATTGACTTTAGTATATTTCAGCCTTGTAGGTGGAAAACAGTGTAGTACATGTGGATTACAGCTATTACAAACCTTGATAGAAACTGAACTGATCAACCCAGTGCCATCAGTATACAAACTTTTTTACCAGGTGAGATTGTGTTTGTTTATTTGCATATGTGTGTGTGTTGTTTCCTTTTATTTTGCTTTTAGAAAGTATCATGTATATGATATTTTATAAGGAAAATTCCCAGACTGTTCTAATTCTGTTGAGGGGCTAAATATTAGAATGTATAATCTTCCAAACAATTGAATATTAGTGTACAGTACCATAGAGGATGTGTTCATATTTCAAGATTTTGTATGATTTTTAAGTTACAGTGCAGGTTGCTTGTACTTGTTTACAATGCAAATAGAGTTGTGGAAGGTTATGAAATCACTGAAGTGTGTTTGTTAGTTAATGAACAAGATTCAGTTACTCAATATCTCTAGGATGGATTGTTATAAAACTTTACAAAAAGGTTGGGTGTTATAAAGCTCATGGTGGTCTAGTGGGGGCACATTGTGGTGGTGGTCTAGCGGGATTGATTACCTGGGCGGAATCTTGTGTTTGGTTATCTTAGCTGTGTACGAGACTCTGTGTGGTATGGTACCCAGGAAGTTTTACCCAAGTAATGCCACGACTGGGAAGGAGTTGGCCTCCCCTCCATTTAATGACCTGGCACAGCCTCAAACCCTGACACCCCTGAGTGAGGCAATATGAGATGTGGATGTTGCCATATAAATCCAAGAAAGGATTAAAATTTGGTGGATCCAGGTTAGAGCTCAAGATCAGGAGTGGTTATCGGTCAATATATGGTTTTGGTAAAGTCTGTAGATTTATTTGGTATAGTGAGGGTAGAGTCTCACTAATTCAGAAATGAATAGGCAGGTAAAGTTTCAAAATTTGGATAATTGATTACCGGTATATTGGATAATTTTTTTCTTTTTTTCATCAGAACTCAGTTTTCTGTTTCAAAGTTAAAATATCACTCATGGGTTCAATAATTTCTGTCTTCTTGCTTAAAGACAAGACTTTTTTCCCAACCTTGAGTATACAGGTACAAAAAATACAAGCTGTACTTGAAATGGTGAATGATAATCCATAGTGCCTCACACAGGAGAAATGTGGCCATTTAGAATGAGTGACGATAATTCCTCCCAGTGGCAGTATCCACACTGGTGGGCTGATATTACTGATTGGTTGTAAATCAGTACCAAATGCATGGTTCATTAATACTGAATTCTGTTAACTAAAGTATACTACTGTTAATATTGGATAGAGTAGCTGGGAGTGCTAAGTTTGGATTAAGGTGAAAGTTGTTATTTAAAAAATTTCTTGGTACTAAAATGTTGGGATAATTGTGTTGAGAACTGACATGCTAGTCTGCAAATTATTGTGTAATGCAGTTATTCGAATAATGACGAATAATACTACATTGCTCTAAAATGCTTAGAGCTACGTACCAGTCTTTAGTCTTAGCAAAGAACTCGGTTGAAATGAATGATTTTATAATTATATTTTGTTTTTATAAGCAAAAGAAAGCCCTTAAAATTGTAATAGTAATTACAGTATAGATTTTTGCATTAAAATCAATAGTGGAGAAATATATTGGGAAAGGTAGGAAGTTGTATCCTTCCTTCATGGACTTGGAGAAGGCATACGATAGGGTGGATAGGAGAGCTATGTCAGAGGTGTTAAGAATATATGGTGTTGGGGGGTCTTTGCTAAAAGGCTTTTTATGCAGAGGCAACAGCATATGTGTGGGTTAAGGGTGATCTAAGTGAGAGTTTTAATATTAAGGTAGGGCTGAGATAGGGGTGTGTTATGTCACCATGGTTGTTCAATATATATATGGATGGTTGTATGAGAGAGATGAAAGCCAAAGTAAATGGTCTAGGGGTGAAATTGAGGCTGAATGAAGCAAATTGGTCCTTGGTGGCAAGTTTGTTTGCGAATGACACTGTGTTGATGGCTGAGAGTGAAAGGGAGTTACAGAGAGTGGTAGATGAATTTCAGTCTGTGTGTAAATGAAGGAAAACTGAAGGTGAATGTGGGTAAAAGTAAAGTGATGGTGTTTGAGAGAGCAGGAACTGAAGTGATTGACTTTGCTACACCGTACAGAGTGAAAGTACCAACTGGGACTAAGTGTGAGATAACTCTGAGGGGTGAGAGGATGGAGGAAGTGAAGGAGTTTAAGTTCCTGGGTACAGTTATGTGTAAACATGGAAGTATGGAAGGAGAAATTAGGGAGAGAGCAGTGAAGGATAGACAGGTCATAGGATCATTGTGAAGGATTATGAAGTGTAGAAGTGTGAGTATGGAGGTGAAGAGGGGACTGAGGAACAGTATAATTCTGCTAATACTGACATTTGCATCAAAGACATGGACATGGAGTAAGGCTCATCAGTCTAGGATAGGTGCTGTGGAAATGAGCTACTTGAGAGGAGCATGTGGGGTGTCTAGGTGGGATGGAGAAAGTAATGAGAGTGTGTACAAGAGATGTGGTATGAGTGAGAAGGCAATTGGTATTGAGTGTGGAGTGGTTGAGAGAGTGAACGTAGTACATTAAGATGGTTTGGACATGTAGAGAGAATGCAAGGTGAGGAGTTTGTAAAGAAGGTGTATGGAAGTGAAGTTGTGGGACGTGGTGTGAGAGGCAGACCGCCAGTTAGATGGCAAAACAGAGTGGAAGAGTATGTGAAGGAGAGAAACATAAGGGGCAGAGGAGGGTTTAAACAAGTAAGGAGGGAGTGTTGGAACAGGGAAAACTGGAGACACTTCTGCCGTGGCCACCCCCTTGAAGGGAGTTCCCGGAGGGAACGAGGTGTCAGAGCTATAGATAGATAGATTTTTGCATAATAATGGTTCTGTTATGTTAGGAGTCTGAGGTGTTTGCTTGTATAAAATACAAAATATGCCAAGTTATCATCTGTATAATAAGGATACTAAGAGGATTAATTTCTTTATATCATTTCAGGGTCGAGTTGATGTGACAGAAGCTGCTCTATCCACTCTTCTCACTCTCATTACTCAGCTTCCTCCACCTAAGTACTTTAAGGTGAGTTTTTATTGTTTCAGATTTTGTAATACTTAGTAGTAGTAGTAGTGACATGCATGTTGTCAAGAGACTCATGTTATGGTGCTGATGGATTGTTTAGTTTCATTGTGTCTCTTATGTTTAGGGTACAATCCAAGCCCCAACTATGCAAAACATATTTGGAAATATAATCTCTCATACCATTTTTGTATCTCTTAAGATCATAGTACATTTTATTATTCAGTATTATAAGAAATTTCATGTGGGAGGTGGGTGGCAGAAAAGATTATCCACACAAAAGGTGAATAATTATTTCTATGCTTTTAGTAAATGGTGAAGAAATATTGTTTATTTTAGATGATTGATCTGTCTTACTTTTCCACAGAATGAATCTGCTTTGTTTTCCAATGAGCAAATGAAAGAATCAAGAATCACTATTCTACATTTACTGCTACCTGTTCCAAATGAAGGTAAATTTCTTGTTGACCTTGAATATTCAGCATGGAAATGTGAAATTTATTCAGTTATTGGTACTTTTATGATTATGAATGATGTGACACATTGATGTTCTCATTGTTTTACAGTGTCAAGGGTATGACTGTGAATGAAAGGAGAGTTTGTTAAAATGTTTAGTTATTTACAGTACAGTAACCCCATTTTATACATTAATCCTGTGCAAGCCCAACCCAGACCTTGGTTGCTGGTTACATTTATTTCTGTCTCCTACAACTGGGCTCCATACCTTTAGAGCTGGCATCTGCAGGCACCTTGGTCATGATGCACGCTTGGGGCTGAATACAGTTGTGGTTCTTGACCATTTCTTTTATTGGTCTTTCTACCTTTGAGCACTCATAATGTTAAGTAGTAAAGGTAGACAACCCTGCCAAGGGAGATACTTCCACCATAGTGTTTGGAGTCATATAGAACTGCTCTTTCTTTCTGAGACCTTAGTTACTGGTTATAATATATCTTTCTATCTCTTACACTTTTGGGTTTCAGGCTAACCCCAAATATCTCCTTATGGTGTGAAAGTTTTTCAGTCTCGCAAGTTTACCATCTAGGAAATAATAATGAAATTTTCTATCTTTGAATTTCTCATGAATTTCTCACTGGAAGTAGGCAGTGGCCTTTGTATTAGAAACCTTCATTAATTGGGGCACTTTTTTGAGGGAGGGAGGTGTTATTGTATTGGATATATGGATGGTGTGTACTCTATGTGGCTGTTGGATAATTTGACTATCATAATATTTATTTGTTATCCAAAAAAAAGATGAATAGTTATTTCTATGCTTTTAGTAAATGGTGAAAAAATTTCATTTATTGTGCATGGTCATCATGAATCATAATTTTTTGGGAATTTTTTTCCTAATCTTTTCACATAATTGAATCATAACTTCATTGTGATGGTTTGCTGTTCAGAATTTTCATTTTGAATTAATGAATGTATATAGGTTTCATAATATTACTAATCTATCTATCTATCCATCTATAACTCTGACGCCTCATTCCCTCCGGGTACTCTCCCCAAGAGAGTGGCCATGGCATAAGAGTTTTCCCTGTTCCAACATTCCCTCCTTACATGGTCAAGCCCTCCTCTGCCCCTCACATTTCTTTCCCTAGCATAATCTTCCACACTATTCTCCCATCTAACTGGTGATCTGCCTCTTATACCAGGTCTCACAACTTCACTTCCATACATTCTCTCCACATGTCCAAACCACCTCAATGTATTCTCAATCACTCTACACTGAATACCAATTGCCTTCTTACTCGTACCATGTCTCTTATACACACTTCAATTGCTATCTCCAGTAGGGCTCACCCAGTCTAGAATAAGTGCAGTGGAAGTGAATTACCTGAGTGGAGCATGTGGCCTTACCAGGTGGGATGGGGAAAGCAATATTATTAATCATACTTTTAACATTATTGTTCCATCTTTATTACTGTATTGATATATTTTATTGGTAGGTGTAGGAGGAATGAGTGTGCAGTCCCTGGAAAACCCATCAATTTTGGCTCACCTGCTGTATTGTCTTTGTCTTCATGACCCTACATGTGTTGCAGTAAGTACTCTCACTCTCGTATGAAATCTTTTTATGTATATCTGCCATGTAGTTACAGTAATGACAAGAAATGCTTTACTTGAATTGCATGTATTACTTACTGGAAAAGCAAGTTTCAAGAAATAATTATGAAGATCGGTAGGTTGGAGAAAATTGGATATGTTTGATTATATGAATACTTTATTATATTTACAGTTATTTTCATTTGCCAAAATTAAGAAGATAGTTATGTGGTTCAGCTTGTTTGACTGGTTGTTGAGTACACGTAGATTTTGTCTTGATTTCTCACATTTCCTTCAGTCACCAGAGTAAAGTTGGGTATATTATATACTGTGTACAGTTCCTATGTTCAAAATTGGAAAGGCGTGTGCTTCATATTGGGAAGGAAAATGGTATTTGAAAAAATAAGAATGACAAAATTTATTTTTTTAGCAAATACAGTAGTGGGAGATATATTTGAAACATTTATTCATAGCCAATTAAGTGCTGATACATATGTTTTGATGTACTGTATGTATCAAGGCCAGTCTTTTTATAAGCATAAGCTTTGCAGGCATCTCATCTCATGTGAGAGTAGGCTGGAGGAGGGAGGTACAGTATATCAAGTCTGTAAGTGTTAGTGATGGAATAGGTGGAAGGGAGGAGTAAAAATCCCCACTACTTTTCAATACACATATAATCATGGCTGTAGGGTAGAAGGTAGGGGGGGGTCATTGTCATGGGGGACCCCCTTACAAGATCAAGCATCTCAGTCTTGAGACATGGCCTTGTCATAGAAAACTACGCCATAAAAATAACTAAACTATGGGAAACTATAATTTGGTTCTGGTCTTCTGCCTATCACCATACCTTCATACAATTTTTTCCACCAACAAAATAATTAAGAAATCAGCCAGTGCATGTATACACACAAATTAAAAATAAAGGGCGCTCATTAAGGGCCCTGTGATCGTGTATGAAAACTGGAGGCTTCTGATTCCTCCTGACCACTCCATGAAACAAGCTCATTCCATATAGGTGGTGTTTCTTGGCAATATTTGAAGGACTCATTTATCTCCAATTTTCTTACTACAACACAGGGTCCTTAAGACGCCAGTTATAGAGATCCTTATAGGGTTCTACTAACTTTTCCAAACCAGCCATAAAGCCACCACACCTTCCCTCATTTCCATTCCATTCTTGCACTTCTTTTTTTGCCTGTCTATATTCACTAGCAAGACACTTAGGTTTTTCATTATTGGTTCCCGCAGCACTGCCTCTCACTTATCAGCTTGTCTGTCACTGCCAGTGTCCACTGAAGCATCTTCTTCCATAACTTAATCCACCACAGCATCAATAGTGTTGGTGCAGGTGCTTACCACTTCCATCACACCTACTGTGACCAGCACATCCAGGAACTTGCTGGGCAACATTAACAGCCTTTGCATGTAGTTGTGTCAGCTCCTTTGGCTCACCATGTGCTGAGGTGTGGAAGTTAGGTAGGATTAGGCTCCAAGCATGGATGATGATGGTCTGGCTTAGCTTGTCCCAAGCCCTAACCAGCCCCTCAATTAATTCTTGATATTGTAGAGATGCCAGAACTCAGCAACACTCAGCACATACCTTGCCGTAGTAGGGTCAGCCTCATTAGTGTCTCCCTCATCGTTCCTACCAGCCTCACCCTCTTTATTGCTGCCAGGTGTAGGAGCAGGCCCTTCTATCTCCTATAGAACCTGTAGTTCAAGTGCAATGCTGGCAACAGCCCCTAGGAACTTCTTGTACATGTACTGACTGTACATTACCTTGGTGTTGGCAAATATTTCCAGATCTAAAGGTTGCAGGAGAGATGTTGTGTTGGGAGGAAAAACACGACCATTACTTGTGGGTGGTGGAAGGAAAGGTGTCGGGGGTGGCATGGGTCATTGTCAAATAACAGGAGAACCTTGAAGGGAACACTATGCTTTTTGCAGTGCTGTTTTGGATCTCTAACAAACAAATCACCCCACACAACCACTAGGCTTGACGTCACCCATGCCTACATTTGCTGCCGCCAGTGCACTCCTGTCTCCGACATATTACGAAGGTTATTGGAAGGCTCTGGGCTTCTTAACTATATGAATGATGAAGGGCCGTAGACACACACAAAAAAAAGGTCACACAGTCAAGGGTCAAGGCCTCACTGTGGGAGGCCGGCGAGTCGGGTGGTAACTAAACAGAGTAGGGGTGGGGGAACGAGTTTGGGGAACCTGTTGTCCGCCAGGGGAAAACATACAGAGCAATTCAAAATGAGCCAGTTTTTTTCAATTTTATGGGCCTGGAAACATACAATGTCATAGTAAACTGCGGCACACTTAAATATGAACGTCATAAACGATTTGACTGTTTATCCAAATAAGCACCAGTTGCAGTCCATTCATGCCAAATCATAGCTAGAAATATTCTTGTTAGTTACTTTTAGCCTTTGTTAGATTATGGCTTTTAGGAACTATGATAAACAACATATCGTATTGGACAATGTATGTGGTCATTGGAGCTTCAATGGATAATGACCATATTTCAGCAACTATGATAAATGAATGATGAATGATAAGATGGTAGGAACTGAACCCAGGCTTATCATGACTACATTCTAAATTTACTGGAGAATGGCATACATATTTTTGTGGCCCAAATTTTCCTCCTGTTGACATAAATATGTTCAAATTATACTGTTGTCAAAGTATTTTATAATATGTAATCTATAACTGATTCAGCTCAATTAATGTAAAGCACGTGGTTTGTAATATTGTAAGACAATGTAAATCATAGCACTGTATTTTTTAAATGGGACGGACTATTTTCTTACAACTTTCAGGATGAATTTAAAAGGATATTGAAATACAAAGAAGATTCAATTACAAAAGATGCTAATGCTGAGTGGCTGAAACAACTGGAGAAATTGTACAGCTTTTCCTCACTGGTGTCCTTGCTGCCTCAAGTGCCACACCACAGTGGAAGTAACACTAAAAGAAAAGTTGAAAGGAGAGGGGTCATGGTGATGCAGGAGCAGCATGACCAGGTTACAAACAGGCTCATAGCTTTCCTCAACCAGGTGAGCACTTTCTTTACCAACTCACTCATGACTGAATCATGTGTGTATTACAATGATCAACTCTTATACGCAGGTAGTCCACAGTTTTCACAACTGAGACAACTGATATCCTCACAGTTATTGATGTAATCCAACAGCATACACTTTAAAGTAATTTGATTAGATGTGATCACTTTGTATTGAACAACTAACCCTGACACACAAAATACATCCACAGTTTGTAAAAATTTTACTTCTATGCACATTTAAATGTAGCTGTTTTATACTTTTATTATGTTGTTTGAGGAAGGAAATGTCATTGATATTTTTAGCAATAGGGTATGCATACATTGTACCCTATTATATTTATCTCTTTAACTTTTTCCAGCTGGACTCAGAAAACACATTTGAACAACCAAATGGGTTAGAACTTAGTCTCAAGGTGGCAGAGCTTTTGGTTACCTTTCTGCTTCTCTTACAAGATGAAAGGTTAGTTAGTTGTGAAATAATACCTACCTTGTCAATTCTTTGAGGTAGGGCTGTTCCTTATACAACTACAGTATATAGGTAGCCTACTGATCCAATTTTTTTTTTTTTTTCATATTGTTGACTCTAACTTTATATATAGTATAGTCTCAGAAAATGCTTTTGTTTTCTTTCTGATTAAGCCCCAGATATTTCTGCTGCATCATCATAAAATTTTGATAATTCACAATATTATGGTATTATAGTATTTAGCTGAGTTGGGGATTTAAGTCAGTTTTAGGAACAAAATACACATTCTGAGAACTAATCATGGACATTTCTCATCTCACAGCTTGGGGTTCATGTTTTGGGGCATTTGTTGAAATACTATGGCAATGGTTTCTGCACTCGATGCTTAAAGTTTCACCGGATTATGTAAAAATTCTCCTGTCAGTGGATCTTCAAGGCCAAAAATGTTACCTTGGTAACATTTATCCTCATAATTTTTTAAAGGCTTGGAGATGTGCTACACATTTGATCTATACTACCGAAGTCAATAATACTACAAGAAGTCTATATGTATGATATTATTCCCAGTGGAGGAGTTTTCCTCTGTCATAGACTGAATAGACTACCTATTTCACTGCTAGGTGACAGGTGACATTGAAACTAATTTTCTTAATGTTAACAGGGGAAGGTTGAGACGGTTGAGACAAACTTTACTGAATAAGATTTGCGTTAAGGAAAAAAATTGTTGTACTGTACTGTTAAATTGATATAGTATAGAGTTACTGACATTAAATGTAACTCTAATGAATCGCATGATAACTACAAATGGATCTGAAATTATACCAATACTGATCCTTTAGAAAATGGTCAATGCTACTGATATAAATACTGTTGGCACATCTCTGGTAAGGAAGATTAGACTGTTCTTGTTCCCCCGGGGTAGAATGGCCTCCTTACCCACAGACCCCTGTTACATTCTGGTTGCAGTGAAAAAACAAATTAAAATAAAGGAGGGGCTGGTCCTATATGCATGAGCTACCGAAGCAAATCCCAGGAAGAAGGGACCAGATCTTATTAGACCAGGGAGTCTGGGGCCCTCCGACCGCCAGGGAGATTGGGGGAAAAGTCTTTAATCTCACAACCAATGCTGTGGGCCCAAGTCCACATTACAACAAAAGCTACAAGTGGGTCTGCACCTTCCATGAGACCAGCCCTGAAGGGACCATAAAGGGGAAGGGAGTTTATACTGCTACATGAAAAAGGGATAATGCACCTCAGTGTGCAGAAAACAAAAATAAAACAAAAGGAGCCTTCTGTTGCATTACACCTCAAATCCACTAGAAAGTGACCAGATTCTACAACAATCTTTATTCTAGCCCTGTGGGGGATGGCTAGTATTCACAGAGAATAAAGTCAGCCCCCGTGGGCAGAAGATTAACCTATATATCTCTGATAATTTCTATTGTATGACTATGTTTGTTTATTTCAGATAATTTCTTTTCTATGACTATGTTTTATAATTTTTCAGATTAGAAGAGAGACTATGTGCTGTTTTGACTTTGGTTACCTCAGGTTTAGAAAAACTGAGCAAGGAGTCTGAGTCAACACGGTGGCACTCCTTACTTCCACATCTAATGAGTGTATATCACCTCTATCTCCCTGCCTCCACCATTGCTGAAGATTTACAGGTATTACATACAGACTCTTTCACTTCCAAGGCCAGAAAAATTTAGAGTGAATTTTTTTCAGTGCACCAAAAATGCATTATCAGTTTTGCAAGTATATAATTTTGTGAAGTTTTCTTATGTAATATTATATTATTTCTTTATGTCTGCTAGAAACTGCATTATATCTGTAAAACTAAACATGCCTGATTTGCTGGTTCTGATCTGCACTCCTAGAGAATCTCTTCCACTTTACCCTGTCTTGCGCAAGTTGTTTTGCATCACCTATTCCTAATCCATACTTTCTTAAACACTCATCATATCATACCATATTCTCTCCTAGCTCTTCCCCTACTTCTTTGCCTCTTATAATCACTCTCAAACACCTCTTTTACTTTTACCAATCTAGATTCATTCATTTTTTCCACCAGCCCATACCACCTCAAAACACTTCTTTCCTCTGCACAATTTTCAAGTGACTCACACCACACCTTTCTTGGATTTCAGTATTTCTTACCCCGTTAATTTTTCGGACTCTACACACATTTCTTAGTTTAACCATCTCTGCTGCTATCACTTTCAGTTTCGTATATTTAAGCCATATGAATATTTCACAACCATATAATTGTGTGGGTATTAACACTACCTCATTCAATCCTCTTGCAGCCTATCTGCTTAACACTTTAGCTTTAAACAGTGCTTTTAGTGCTCACACTACTTTTATCCTTTGGGTTACTCTATTGTCCAGTTCGTTATCACATTATCCTCTTATCCTGTGTTATTCCCAGGTACCGGTATTTAAATTCATCAACCACCGAAATTATCACTAACCACTTTCACATTATCTACTGACTCCCTTTTCATCGCCTTGCTTTTACTATCTTTATCTTTAACTCATCTGTGCAAAAGTCTTCGCTAATCTACCTAGGTCGTTTTCATTGCAAAGTAATTGCATCACATCATATTCATACATTAGGTTTGAAATAGACCACCTTTATCCAGCCTGCACCATTTATGCTTCTCGTTCCAGTTCTATTGCCTTAACCTCTTTAAAATATTTTGAAGCTGCTATCATGTATAATGTTTTGTTTGCTTAAATAATTGATCTTCTCAAATCTCAAATACACAAATTATTTTAGGGTGAAGAAACCAAGAACTGGAGTGAGAAAAAGAGAGAGAAACTTGTACCTCTTACACCTCCTGCCCTTTATACCTTAGTTATGATCCTGGCAAGAGATACACTGTCCAAACCAGCTACTGATAGTCAGTTGGCAGCTAGAAGCTCCTTCACACAGGGTTAGTAGTATTACAGAATTTTGTTTTGACTGTAGCAATTGATTTGTACTTGACTTGTACTTCATATCATATTTTGGGTTTTTGATTGACTTAACTGCTTTACATGTTATACTATGATCTATTTCACAGATGTTCCATTGTCCTTCATTTGCTATCATATGCGGTGTAGACACCCTCTGAAGAGCACGGTTACTTTGCCCCACCACACACTTTTTCAAAGACAGGAAGTAATATAATTTATGATACCTGAATGAAGAAGGAGTACTGGAACTGGGAGAACTGAAAACTCTTCCGCTGTGACACCACCCCATTGGGGGAGTTCCGGGAGAGAGTGCGGCATCAGAGCTATTGATAAATAGAGAGATTGTGTAGGTATGTGGAAGAGGGCTGGCAACCCATGGTTTGAAATGATCAGAATTAGGCAGAGTTCTTGTTTTGGCTTGATCTCATTTCATTAGAAATTTTTAAATTATTAACATTGTAGAAATATACTGTTTGTATACTACATAGTGGCTTTAACCCTTAATTCACGGGTGTAGTAAAAATTCGAAACTAACAAAAAATCTGGAGCACCTCGACATTCGACATTCTGCATTCGACCGTAGTTTTTACATTTGTACGGTCCCTAAAAAGCTAGTTTTTGATTGGTAGCACTGTGGCTGGCAGCCTGGGACTTGGCTACAGCCATCTCACCCACCACTAGTCAGTCTTACACGAACAGTGAGGGTAGAAAAACATATTTTTAAAACTCCTCTTTTCCTGTAATTACCATATATGTACGTAAAAACGACAGTGACATTATATTTCATATTGTTGTGTTGAAAAATGTGATTCTGACATGTTTTATAACACAATTGGAGTGTGAAAACTTACTTATATATGTACATATAGTGTAAATAGACTGTAAAACTTAATTTTAAGATGATGTCATTGTGAGGTGGCTACCCATCCTACAGATGTCATTTTAGTCATCACAAGTACATCAGGAGACAGCTAAAGGTTTGTGCTTCAATATCCTGTATCATTTATTTATGTAGTGTAAGTGGTTTACAAGCTATTACCTGTCAAATGTTTTGTTTACATAGTGACCGCACGAGAAGCCCGAGAGAGAGAGCTGCCGTGATAGATAATGCCTGCGGCTGAGTAGTTAATGACATGGAATACAATATAGTATTTTGTCTTTTAGGTTCTCTCTCTGACAGCATGGAATTGGATTTTGACCTGAGTGGAGGTGAGCCATTACCTGCCAGAAATGACTTTCAGCAATTTGAAGACAGTGACTCCAACACTCTACCAGAGGCAGTTAATGAAGGTACTGTACTGTACTGGCTTTATTATGCTGGTGTGGAAATATGGTATGTTTGTATACCTTTTAGTAGATTTGTCATTTCTTTCTTTATGGTTACAGTGATTAAGTGCAAAGATATACAGTGAAAGCCCTTTTATCCGGCACCAGTGGGACCGAGAAATTTCCGGATACAAGAAAGTGTACTTTAAAATTACGTTACTCTACATTCATTCACAAGTACAGTTAAATCTCGATTTAAAAGACCCCGATTCAACGTATTTCGGTAGGTACATTATTTACACATCATTACATAACTATTTATGTATATATACAGATGACTCAAATAAATCCCAGAAGTTCTTATACATAACAAGCGAAATTATAATAAACATGTCACAAAATTATATCACTGTTGTCTGTGAAGTGTGTGTGTGTGTGTTGCCACCACTTCTCCCGTGCTCCTTCCCCCCCTACCCTCAGTCTCCATTCACCCTAGCTCAAGGTCAAAGTAATATAGGCCTAGCCTGCATTGTGTGTGACTCACTCGTTTAGTTTTTATTAATTACGAGTTAACTTCAACACTCAGTCATGTCAGGTGGTGCATTTACAAAACGGAAGGTCATAATATTCCTTCCATATGAAGATGGAAGGTTGTTCTTGAACAGAGAAAGGAGAAGGAAAACCAGAGTATGCATATTTTAAAAATGTAAACAAACGATATCACGCGCTATCTTCCCCCTTCCCCCTACCACCTCCACCACTACCACACATGACGACTACTCATTTCAGCCATAAGACGTCTGCGAAAACCTTATTACAAATTGTTATATGCATTTAATATGCTTAATACGAATTGTAATACTGTATTTACATTTGTAAAGTAACAGTACAGTACACTTCTCTTCACTTTTAACACTCGTCACTCCCTCTTCACTCTGCGCTCTGAGTGGGTGAGCGTAGCAGCTCTCTTTTGCTATATTTATCTTTTTATGAAAAAAATGCCGGATACGGGAAGTTTCCGGTAAACAGAATGCCAGATAAAGGAGCTTTCACTGTACTATTTTTTGTTGTTGTTCTCCCGGGGCAGAATGGCGTCCTGCCCCCACTACCCCCTGGTACACTCTGGTTGCGGTGAAATAAATAATTAAAAAAGGAGGGGCTGGCCCTATATGCCTGGGCTACCGAAGCAAATCCCAGGAAGATAGGACCAGAGCTTACTGAATCAGAGAATCTGGGGGACTCCGACCACTAGGGAGATTAGGGAGGTCTTTGATCCCACAGCCAATGCTGTGGGCTCAAGTCCATGTTACCACAGGAACTACAAGTGGGGCAGCAATGCCAGCACCTTTCATGAGACTAGTCCTGAAGGGACCATAAAGGGGGAGGGAGTTTAGACTGCTGCATGCAAAGGGATAATATAGGAAGAAGAGAGAGAGAGAGAAATTTTCATGTGTCACAAAGGTACAGTACAGTAATACTTAATGCAGGTATCTGTATGATGTCACCATGTTTGTGCAATGTGTATATGTGTAATTAGATGAGTGATGACAGAGGTTAAAAGAAATGGTGGTAAAAGTAAGGTGATAGTGGAGATTAAAGGAGAGTTAGTGTGTAATGTGCAAGAGGATGGTGAAAATCTTGAAAATGTCTTAGCCTACAGGGCAATGAGGGTATGCTTATCATTGTCATCATCATAATAACCACTTTTTTCCTATTCCAAGGAGGGTACTTTATAACTATGAAAATAAACAGTTTTTGTGACATAATTCTATCCTGTTACTACACAATTATAAAAATATTATTTCTGTTGGAGGCTACTTTAAACTTAAGTGTTTTCACCATTTTTTGTGGAAAAAATGGAAACTGTAAACACTTTTTCCTATAGTTTGCATTTTTATAATGTAATTTTAATGTCTGTTTTGATACAATAACTTTTCTTATACTGTACTACTATAATTTTCATGCATGACTGGTATTAAACAGTATGTGATGGTGAATATTAAATGACAGTACAGTAATGAACTGGTTGTTAGTAAAAAGTTATGTTTCTTATACACAGGACAGAAACTGAGTTTGGATGATGTGAGTACATGGAGTCCCCAAAATCAGTGTGTGTGGGCAGGACTGACCTGGCTCACAGCTGCTTGTCCTACCACCAGCAGCCTTGACTCTCCCCCATCTACAATGAATCCTGGTACTACAAGCCTCCATCAGGTCATCAACCTTGTTTTTGACCTCACAGAGAATACCTCTCTAGAGATGGCAGATATTGGAATGGTGAGTCTTGCCATATTGTTTAGGCATAACCATGAATTGCTACAATTCTCTGTGTACAATGCAGTTGCCTCCTCTGTGTATTGTATTCTAGAATCATGTCCTTCACTGCCATCAGATTTTCCATATACACTCCTTCATGGCTCAGGACAGGTACAGCCTCTTCCTCTTTCACTTTCATTTCTCCAGCACTGTCAATTTGTGCACTTCACAAGGTGTGAACCATCAGTTTCAACTCTTGTATGTGAAACCCATACTAGTATGAGTCAGGGGAAGGTGATGGAGGGGTTGTGGCATGGGTGTGGTGAGGTGTTATTTGGAGGCAGGGAAGGGCAGGGAGTGTAAGCAGTAATGTAGTACTAACTTTTACAGCAGTGGTAAATATAATTTGCAAAACAAACATGGCTGTCTTATCACAACAATGTGACGGTAAGGAAAATCCTTTGTTTTTATTTATGATATCAGTACAATTCTAGCACTCTTTTGGCCACAGCTAGGTGCTGTCTTCTTGAATGTTATGTATAGGCTAGCATTCAAGGCTTTGTGGAGTTATTTCATGTTCTGCATCATACCATTAAAAATGGTGACTGCACATAAGTAAAATAGTTGGAATCTGGAGTTCGAGAAAGTCACCGTGTTGCAAGAACATGCCAAGTCACCATCAGGTCTCATAATTTAGTAGACACTTGTCCCTCCATTGTATTCATAGTAATATGCTTATTATTTAGTGATGATGGCATTGATTTATGTCAATAATAACAATTTCTAATGTTAAAAAACCACTATGCATAGCAATAGTGGTGTGAAGTCAGTTGTCATTTTACCTTGTTTCTTGGCAGCTCCGACCAAGGATAATATTTTTTTGTTACGTACATGGTGAACTTTCACTATGTTATTTACAAGCGCCATAAGGCATGCCTCGTTAAACAGACATTTGGCGTACCGGTATCCCGACCCATTAGAGTGTAATTGAATTAGCCCAAAATTTTTATTTTCTGATACTCCAATCCACCTTGTAAACTCTGAGATTCTTTGTTACACTGTGATGAGTTCAGTTTTTAGCTCCGGCCTAAGCCGAAAGCTCTAGGTTTTATCGTAATTATTGTTCTCGGGGCGACCACTTCTTAAAAGAGGTTCAACTCACTCACTCACTCACTCACTCACTCACTCACTCACTCACTCACTCACTCACTCACTCACTCACTCACTCACTCACTCACTCACTCACTCACTCACTCACTCACTCACTCACTCACTCACTCACTCTCTCTCTTCCTCCCATCCATTTTCTTTTACCGACATTGAATCATTTATTATTATTATTATCATTTTTTTTCTTCTTGTGGTGACCACTTCTTAAAAGGGGTTCAACCAATATTTAAGAGGTTCAACCGAGAGGGGGTTCAACCGAGAGGGGGTTCAACCGAGGGGTTCACCCTCAATAAAAAGGGTTCATTTTCAAAATTTCAATATAGCCATATGAATACGAAAATCCAGATAAAACATAATTAATATTTTTGAGACCTTTACATATGGATATTTTATTATTTCACTTGAATCATTAAGAGCCGGAGCTTTTGAAGGGTTTTCCTTCATGTTCTTGTTTTTTTCTCTCTTTCGTACATTTTCATTTAGAATTATGAAATTGTTAGAATAATTTATGTATTACAGTACATTAATTTTTTATGATTGTATCATTTCAGATTCTGAAGTTTGTGGAATCCCTGTTTGTAATGAAGTACAGTGAAGATAATGTTGAGGATGGACTCCATATGGTTAGCTTGGTATGTAGCAAACATTCTGCTGACCCTCAAGTGGCTGTCAGTGCTGTCAGTACTATCACTGGTATGGTAACATTTTCTCCAATACTGTACTGTAATAATACTGCATTATCATAAATGTTGCATTTCCAATTCTTTTGTTTGTATATCAGTCTATCCAATAGGCATACAACAATAATTGAGGTTGAGAAGAGTTATTCTATGTCAGTTTAAAATACTTTACTGTATGTGAAATGTAAGAAACAGATCGTGTTAGCTGGTACTATTATTCAGACCTTGTTACCATATAATAATTGATATATGTTCATAATTGTACAGTAGCTGCCTTTAGTAATCTTTAGTAACTTTGATATTCTTTGGCCCAATAAAATTCTTAATCTGGCAATGTATACAGAAGCTAATTTATGAGAAAAATCAAGATGTCTTCCGTTTTTTAAATGTTTCTGTCGTAACAGAATAGATGTTATTTTTCTTCTAGAGCAAATTGTGGTGTCCCAGGTTAATATCAAAGTGTCTAGGGGTTTACTTGGACAGCCATTAATTTCTAGCAATTCAAAATAATGATTAAAGGATTTCAAAAGGAATGACCATGCAAACAATAACGTATCACAGAATATTATTTACAATTAATTACATTTCATACAAGTTAAGTTCACTTATGATAAACTAATTTATAATTTCATTACATTCATGAGAGCAAAGTCTGTTAACTTTATAATCCCATTAAGTTTTTTCCAGTTACTCAAATATCGTCTCTTTACCTAGTACTACACAGTGTGAGTGGAGAGATGAGTGAGGAGTAAAGTGTGTAATCTTGTGCAGCTGGTGTTAGAGAGAGCTGGCGTCCCCTCAGTTTCCTCCAATCTTTATGACCCAGGGACATGTGACAACTCACATTCACAGTTATCAAACTTAAACAAACAAAATGTTAATACAGTATCAGTGTACCCATCCTTACAAACAATTCCCAATTACTTCCAAATTTCTAATAAATTCTCCCAATGTGCATTATAATATTTCTTACCCTCAAACTTCCCACCCCCCTAACGGGAACCGCCTTGCCGAGGTGGGGGGGCTTGTGTGTCTCTGAGATCTAGCGAGCTAGACTAGAGGGGGATCCAGCCCCTGGTCTACCCCGATATCGGGGAGAGAGGGCTTCCCATGCTAGGAAAGTCACCTGTGAGAGACCTGATTAAATAGTTAAATAGTTCCCATCTTTCAGTTCTTCAACTATCCCTCTTTTCATTTTATTTCCTATCACCTTTTTCTGGCGCTATAGGACCTCGATGTTGCGGCGCCTAATATCCATCAATCAATCAATCAAACTTCCCAGATTTAGATAATTCATTATTAAAAAGGAACCAACTCACAGGTGTTCCCAGTGAGTCTCTTTCTCTCCCTTTGTTTCCCTTTTATAGATTTAATCCAGCGTGGCCCTGTGGTCAGCCTTTGGTTACTCTGTCCTCTGTTTCCCTCGTCTGTATACTACCCAAGTGCGGCACTCCTACCCACATCCCCTCACTCTTTGTCTTCAGTCATACTCTCCTTAAAATATATCAATCATACCCCAAATTGCTTATATACTCTCCCAACACTAGAACAAGAATCAACAAGTCGAACAAGTAAGACATCCATAATAGATTCATACAGATATCAATCTCAATTCCTTAATACATCACAAAATAGATTTGAATGCAGGCAATACATTTATAACTAAATATTGATTTTTTTCCATAGCTGGCTGTGTTAACAAATTCAACCACCCATCATTTGGGGGTTAATCTTGTTTATCATTACTGTATTTGCTTAGCTATCATAGAATTGCGCAGATGTTATAAATCTGTTTGTAAATCCCTCCTCAGCCCTTCTCCGTGTGAATAGTGTACATTTGTCATCGGAGTCCAGAAACAACGTGGTGGCCTTAACCCGTGCCTTTATCACCAAGCTGCGGAGTGGCATCTATGACCAGAGTGTCAGCCAGGCCATCCTAAATCTTAGTATGCAACTTTGTAAGGTATGATGTTAGCTCTTACAGTTTATTTTAACGGTACCTTTGTCTGAATTCTGTTACATTCCAACAAATTATTTCTTCATTCTAACCAGTCAAACCACATTGTGGTTTGTGTTTACTTGCTGTGCAAACTGTCTCAAACTTATCTCACTATTATTATTATTATTTAAATAGACCAGAGACACAAAGCTGGGAGAGAATGCAAGTATGCACTCTCTTTCCTACCCCTCTTCTGTGTCTTGTATTCCACTACCACTGCTGCTATCCTCATAACTAGTGTCTTAAACATTTCATACACATCATTCACTCCCACTCCCTCCCCTATACACAGTCTTGTTTCCTCCAGCACCTCACCCACCTTCCTCTTATATTCCTCTCTATACTCAATGTAATTTTATTTTTTACTTGCCACGTCCCTCTTGTTCTCCCCTTCATCCCTCCTACAGTACTCCCACTTAACTCTGACATTAATTTTTAACAAGACTACATAATAGTCAGAGCATTGGACCATTCCTCTCGCCACTTTAGCATCCATCACATCCTTCCGTAATCTTTCATCCACAGCTACATAATTAATTAAACTCTTTTGTTATCCTCTATCATCCCTTTTCCTCTATGTATACCATGTAACAATTATAGCTTCAGACTCAAATGCTATGGTAATATTAGAAATGTCAATTGGATATTGTTACGACACCATGCACCACCTGTATAAACAGGGGTAGTCAAGATATCGGTTGGGGTTAATGGCAAGTCGGGTTGTCTCTCTCTATTTATTACAACACCGGGTACATGGTGTATAACAAGAGTGGATAATAAAATCATCTAGCTTTCCTCAGGTTGTTTTACATGTCAAATTTAATAGCTAACCTGGAAAGCTAAACTAGAATATAACAAGGCCGTTATGGAACAGCCTGTAACACCTCCCCCCTAAAAGAACGAAATTTCCCGTGAGAAATTTCGGCCCATTGTACAATCTGGAGGGGAAAATAGCAGAGATAACAAAAAAGTTATTCAAAGTCGACATGCCTCTCACAGTGTAGGCGAAGAGCATGGTACAGTGGGGATACGGCGCACCCAGTCCGTTTTGGTCCCCAGCTCAATCATAGGCTGGAATATCAGCAACAGCGAATGCTGTTACTCAATTAAGCTTCTAGGGGTGAAACCTAGACAAAGTTGGTCATTATAACAACTATGCCATAACCACTCAGGCCAGTAGGCTGTGAGGAGGACCCCTATTATGGGCAAACTCCCTGCTGGTCTTGTACTTGGCTGGGGTGAATCTTGTGCCCTCAGCAAACACTGGATAATCGAAGAATTCTTTCATCTGATTCTCCATAATCGTCTTGTCTTGCTCCCATATGCGGTTCAGGAACATTATAATAGACTCGCCAGGCCCATCCTATGGTCGGCACATACTTCAACGCCTTTCTGACGAAAATTTTGCAGACCCGAGAATACAACTTGAGTCTGCCACCATCCAACCCATGAGCCAATCAACCTCGAAGGTGGGGTTCATGATGATGAGTGCATGCTCCTTGCCCCACTTCTGGAAGGACTCATCTGACGTCAACACTCATACTTCAGACCCCGACCACCAGTCAACCAGGAACAGTACCTGGGACACGGGGGAGTAGATGAGGTAGTAGTTTTAGTCCCACATCTTAGCGATATTCTTTGTTTACTCCGTTGAAGCGAGAAATGGAATGAGGCTGTCAATCACCACGGACAACTGTAATATTCACACTGTTCAGAGGTGATGTAGTGAAGATAACCGACATCTTCTCTACAATGTACGTTACAATGTTACAGGAACTGTAATCCATAAATACAACCGTATTTGGTTGTATAGCACTACCAAATCAATGGCATATGTTACATATGCCTCATGGCCTGACACATAACAGAAGGTGATAATTATTCACCATAAGATCCGATTCCTCATTGTCCCAAAGTTCACAAAGAACTCGAAAAACGAAGAGAGACATATCAACTACCGACTGCCATTATCAACTTAACCCCAACATCTTGACTACCATCCTTGCAGGGTCGCCAATTTGTTACGACACCATGCACCACCTGTATAAACAGGGGTATTCAAGATATCGGTTGGGGTTAATGGCAAGTCGGGTTGTCTCTCTCTATTTATTACAACACCGGGTACATGGTGTATAACAAGAGTGGATAATAAAATCATCTAGCTTTCCACAGGTTGTTTTACATGTCAAATTTAATAGCTAACCTGGAAAGCTAAACTAGAATATAACAAGGCCGTTATGGAACAGCCTGTAACAATATAGTAAACACTGTGTCTTGTTAAACTCCATAGTGCTCTTGGTTTTTGGGCATCTGTGAGAAGAGTGCCACTCAAGGTCTGGCCACTGAAGCCAAAGCTAACACACCTTCTGTGATTATAAGATGCTTTCAAATTGTTTTGTCATAATATGCATGTCTTTTAACATAGAGAAATACTGTTGGCAACATTCAAATTGTAAATGATTTATCCCAAAAAAGCTGTGGGTATGTAATTGCTAATGGATGAATATTTCTGCATGAAATTTTATGTGGAAGACAAAATTTTTTAAACTTAAGAGAAATATTTATAAATGACAATACAGATCACAAGACTGATTAGCTAAGCTTATAACAACAAACCTTTAGGTGGATTCACTGGATGTCTGGCAAAGGGAGAGGTCAGGAGAAGAAGGAGTGTGTGGTCAAATACCTGCTTTCCTGAGTTGCCACAATCACCAGCTACGCATCAGTGCTGCAACTAAAGTTCATTGCCTCCTTACCAAGCCATATACATCAGATGCTGGCTGTCTGGATAAAATCTTTCAAGAGCTTTACCAAGCTGTGCTGGAGGCCCTCACCTTGCAGGTATTGCTTGTTGAATATTATCCTTATTCTCTGATTTGCCATCTCTTTAGATTCTCTTAATTGCTTCACCATTGCATGAAAGTTACAGGAATTGTAAATGATGCTTACTATCTTTACATCATCAATAAATACCCCACAATACGTGTATTAAAAAAATTATGTATCTTCCCTGTTAAAACAAGAACATGAAGGAAAACCCTTCAAAAGCTCCGGCTCTTAATAATTCAAGTGAAATAATAAAATATCCAAATGCCAAGGGCAGCAGAGTTCCTGATTTGTTTCTTGACAGACAATTATTTTCTGTTTCCTGAAATACAAATTACATGTACAGTATAGCGAATACTAAGTGCCATACAATTTTTATATCATGAATAAGCATTTGGTCTGGACCTCAATTATGAAAGACATACTAAATTTTCTTGTATATATTGAATAATATATAATGTTTTGGAGTTTACCTTACTTGTGTAATATTGTGGAAGAGTATTTAAATTTTGAATTAAAAATAGATAAAAAATATATTTTTTTTACTCATAATTTTAGTTAATGAAAAACATATAATTAAAATGTCTGATCCATGAGATTTTGAAAAAATATTTTATTGGAGTGGACAGAATTAATAAATGTTGACTATATTTTACCATTAATTAAATTATTTGAAGATCTGTTGTTTGCAAGTTTACTAGATGGAGTTGTTGAAGTTGTTATGCATAGCCATCTTATTTATTTACTAATGCAGTATACCATGGTTTTAGGACTCTGTACCAGATGACCTAAAGCTTGATGAAACCAGTGGACGTGTGTCAGGTTTCTTCCTTACCCTGGGCATTATCGCACTCAACTCCCCATACCTCAGATCTCGAGCACTCTTTGCCTTATGTCATGTTGTCCCTGAACACAAGGTGGATCCTGCCCTTGTGGTAAGATTGATTAGCAGGTGGGTAGTATTCCAACTCAGTTGTACCTATGTAAAATGTAGACTGAGGTGTGAATATGAATGTTGATAAAAAACATAATCCTTTGGTATATTTACCTCTTGTACAATGCAAAATTGTATTTATTACAATATATTCACTGGTGTTAATACATTAGTATCTCCCTCTAGGTTGAAAACTTCTGCCTGGTAGTGTTCAATACATGTATGATGTATTTTGTATGGCTCTTTTGATATTTTTCTGTATCAGAGATAGAAGATTATCATGAATTTAATAATAGTAGACATTTTGTCTTTGCTCACTTGCATGGTGTTGATGGATATAATGTCACTTTTTGGTGCTGTGTAGCATGAGAGGTACCAATTCATATAAGGGTGTGAGTAGCTGACACAAGTTAGTGACATGGGTGGCTTTGATACAGTCTGCCTTTCTATATGCTATCTTGAGGCTAAATCCTTCTAGCTGTCTGTGTAAATCTGTGAAATTTTATGTTGTCTGTACAGCAAAAGAATTCCCAGAATCTTGTCCATGTTGATGAATCTCTACTAAATTTTGAAAGTTCCATCAGATGCTTTCACTATACATCAGTCTTCTGTAGCTGTGGTTACCTCCATTGAATTTCTCTTTATAGATTACAGACTACAAAGACTTTAAAATGTTTGCAATTGAATATGTATTTGTTGTACAGAGTGGCAGAAGGCATTGGATCATCCATGGTGAAGTTAATGAGAGAGGAGCTTCCTTACCTGGCAACACAATGGGTGCAGCATAAGCATCCTATTGCAGAGTTCCCCCCAGCCCTTTTGGCCTGCCCTGACCCAGTGTCCTTCCTAACTACATACCGAAATATCCTGCTGCCCTCTTTGTTGGAATGTGATCGTAGTCCTGCCTTGGAGTTCCTGGAAAACTTGGCTGGCACGTGTGGTCGAGAGGCAAAAGACCTCTTTGCAGACAACTTTTCTACCCTTATGGCTCACATCTTTCCATTCATTGCTGCTGAGCAAGCTAATTATACTTCAGTCTCTAAGGCCAGGGTAAGTACATTGATTTTTTGTTGTCAAATTAGAATGTTGTTATTGTTCCAATTGCTCAGTATATTTCTCTAATTCCTTTCTTCCTCCTGGGAACCCTTAGAAGGGGTTACCTTAGTATGTCACCTTTCCTTGGTAGCTATCCAACATTCTAATTCCCTTAGTCCCTTCTCTTTCTTCCTATCCAGGATGTAACACAGCATCCCACACAATTAAATTCATAATGGAAGATACACTAAACACGACCACACTTGCCAAAAAGGCAAAATACATACCTTAAGGGCTCTATAGGAAAGCTCGGTCCAGGCTTCCTCAGGGACTTGGAGCTGCTCAGCCAGACAACTGGAGGAACGTCAGCATCAACAACAACCAACATATTTATAGTCAGCTTTGTCAAATGTTTTGACATGTTTTCATGCCATCTTCAGAGAGCTAAAGAAGACAAGACAAATTTTGTTCAAAAATGTAATTTTAATTTTGTATACTGTATATAAATACAAACTGTTCCCTGGGCTCCATCTTTTAATTTTCAAAGGTAGAGATGGATTTATCTCAGATGTGTTGGTAAAGTTTGAAAAATTGACAGAGTAAGAAAAGGTTCATGGCATCAGTAAATCGCTTGACCAAAAATATAGGAAAGTGTTCTGGGATAGTATGTGGAAAAAAGGATAAAACTTGATACTGTAGGTGAAGGTGTGTGAGAGATATTATATGAGGGGCTAAGAAGACATTGAAGATCTGAGAAAAGATGGTCTGATATAGTAAATAATTGTTCAGGAAATATAGAACTTGTGCATGAGAAGCAAGAGTGAAAGATATTTGCTTGCTTGGAGGAGTGTATTTTGGGACTGGCACCCAGTTTTAGCTTATCATTCAATGGAATATCTCTTTACCATGGTTAAATATAAAAGGTATTTTGTCATTCTTGCAGGTATTTGATGGGGAGAGCTGAGATGTTTGTGGGCTTGAAAGAAGAAGTAAATGTGGTTGTGAGCCATTTCACTGGGTATTGTCTAACTCTCTGTTTTGTTGATTTATTTTTTTAACCCTGGCCTTGGAGCCATCTAGCCCTTGTAAAACTGGAAATGGGATCAAGATGATAATATTTTTATATGTATGGTATGATGATTACCATGGCTCTATGGGTTCTACTTCCAAATTTCTTTACAATAGACAGGATTGTTTACTTTTTTTCCTGTGAGTAAAGTCACTTATAGATCATAGTTATTATGTGGCTGAAAGTAGGAAGTTATTGATTACCAGTTTTCTTTTATTTACATCTTCCAGATTCAGATGGCCAAGAAACACTACAAGCTTATAGAGAAGGAGCTAGGAGAAAATTTTAGTGATCATATGAATCTCCATATTGGAAAGGTGATTGCAGGAGTGGTGCAGCTTGCTCATAATTCAGAAGTAATGATACCAGGAGAACTTGTCTTGGCACCCAACCCACCACACTTTCCCCCAGTTTTCATTCATACAACTCTGTCCTTCATAGGCAGAATGTTTGGAGAGGTAAGTGGGAATACAATATGCATTTATATAAGTTTGTTAGTGAAACATTTTATACCATATATTTTCCTTTCACTAAATATATAGCTACAGTAGGTGCAATAGAGGCAAACAGTCACTTTTCGAAACTGTGAAAGCCAAGAAGTTCCTTCACGGAGGATGTTTATACACTAATGCTATAGTTTGGCCCCATACTGATCCCATCTTCTGCATATTTGAAATATGCATAAGTTTTAAACCAGATGCTATTTTTATTATAAAATGTATTTTATGCCCGTATCTATAGAAACTGCTGTTAAGATTAAGAAGCTTACCGAGAACAAATACATTTTGGGATTATAGCATGGATCGCATTGAAACGAGGTGCTTCCTTGTATAATTACTAACAAAAATGCAACCAGTTCCCATATTAATGCATGATATAACATACAGTACAACCCCCACCACATGGACTGCATAATTATCCCTCAGCCACTTACTAACCTTAACCTTTGGGTATCAATTATTGTGAGGGAAGTATCTATTGACCAGAAAAATTAGCATCAAAATGTTAATAAAGGCTCCTCCTTAAATCATCATACAGTGTTATTCTTTACTCACCTTGTACAGTTATGTTAAAATTCAAGATTGGAGGAACTTAGTACAGTACTCAATTATTTATTCTGTGGGGAGTTCTAGACCAGTACAGCAGTTCATTAGGCTCTGAATTGTAATGGTGATGAAAAATTGTCTTCTGCTTAGGTCTAGTCCTCAGTTAAATGTATAAACTGTACTATACTTGATTTCCAATACACTCTATTAACTGTTAAGTCTAGTTTACACATATGCTAATAATCTCCTGAAGCTGTCACAAATAAGCGAACTGTCAAAAACCGGGGACCTGGAAACCAAATTTCAGATTTTTATCTTTTGCTACGAACTTCCGCGGATGGTACTACGGTGGATCTTTGGTGTACTGTATATCACAAATGTTCTGAGGAAGCCCCCGGATTCACTGTCAGCGCTGGGACAACTAATTTGTAATGATCATTTTAACATTATTATTCACCTGTGACAAGCCACTGTACCTGCCGTTGCTGGGGGTTTATTTGCGGAATGTTGTGGGTGTAATGGCAGTTTGGGTATTTCGAAAATGTTAAAGTTATCTCTATAAACACTGAGATGCTACTTGATTATAACTTCCCAACAATTTAATGTTTCTGGGAATGATTGCATGTGAACGATTAGGAAATAGTGGTGGGCGTAATCGATTATTATCGGTAATTGAGTCGTCATTAAGGAGACGAAAGATTTATGTATAATTCTAGAATAAAAAATAACTTTTGTTGATATGCAAGATTAATTATACCTGTATACACAAAAACACAAAACATACTGTATAAAGAAAAACAAATGTCCATATTTTTCTCTGAAAGTACACTCTACAGAAAATGTTAAGCTATAGCATTTTACTTATGATCAAGGACCCTCATACTAGAGCAGCATGTCAAATTTGCCAGGGAAGTGCCAGGGCGACATTCCTGGTCTACCCCCAACTTATCCCCGTCCCACCCCCGACATTAAAGTATAAAAAAAAATTGAAATGCGTATGAATTTGTATATTGCTGGTGCAATAAAAGGCCGGAGGAAGGCTGCAGATGAGCCGTAGGGGTACCTACGGTTCCTCTGCGACTTTTTATTATTCATCTGTCCTGAAATGTTTGGATGCCCACCAACTTTTTGTGGTGTACCACGAACTTTCAGCAAAGCACCCTAAGTGCCGCTGAAGGTCCCAAATAAGGATTTAATTTAAAAATATTCTAAATTTTGCTTATTTGTGGTGGTGTCAGGAGCTTATTCACTTATGAGTAAACTAGCTTTTAAACAGTAAATTTAAATTTCAAATGTAGAAATATAAATGTAGTTTATCATGTAAATTTGTGTTATTGTAAAATCTTGCCAACAATGTTGTTGCTTGATATGTAAATTAATCCGTAATAGGATTAAACTGTTATTTTGGTGTTGCAGAATGAGCCACTTTTTGCCACTCTGGCCAAACAACGGAGTGAGCTTCAAGTTGTGCTGGAGAGTGTGGCGGTGGGTGTGACCAGGAGTCGTACCCCACCTGCGGCTCGCCAAGCATTGACAGCCTTGGAAGTAACAATAGAGGCCGTGCTGCCCTGTCTCATCCACCATTCTCGAGCTGCAGCACCGGCCACTATACGCTCCCTCATCCACACACTCACTGCTTATCTTCCCTCTCTGGTCAAACTTGCACCATATCTTGCAGGTTAGATGCTAAATTTTTTTCCTGTTACAGATATTTATCTCTTCTACTGCCATATGATCTGTTTGAGATCAATATCATGTTTGTACAGGGGTATTTGAATCTTAGTTTAATACCTTTTAAGCCTTCAAAAAATTTAGTGTCTTAATTTTGTTAATACATAAAATTGTTCAACTCTAGAGCTATACAAAACATACAATACTCAAATTTGCCATGATCCAAAATTCAGAAGTGCATATTAATCTATACAAGCTAGGATTTTTGCTGAATGGGGATGATTCAATACATATCAATACCCTAACCTACTTGAAAAGATTTCCCAAATCTATAAATACACTCTCCCTATACAGTTAAACCTCGTTATTTCGGACCCCGTTATAACGGATTTCGGTTATAACGGACACAATCAGCTGGATTTTTTTTTTCTGAATTTTTGTTTCTCTATTATATTTTTTACATTATACAGTACAGTAGGTATATTATTTACACATCATTACATACCTATTTATGTATATATACAGTTGACTCTCGAATAAATCCGAGGAGTTCTTATACAAAATGAGTGAAATCATAATGAACATGTCACGAAATGATATCACTGTCGTCTGCCAAGCGTGGGTGTGTGTGTGTTGCCACCACTCCCCCCCCCCCCCCCCCCCCTTACCCTCAGTCTCCATTCACCCTAGCCCAAGGTCAAGGGAATTATAGGCCTAACATGGGTTGTCACTTTGTGTTTGACTTGCTCGTTTTTAATAATTTACGAGTTAACCACCAGCTTCATGTCAGGTGGTGCATTTACAAAACGGAAGGTCATGTCCTTCCATATCAAGAAGGAAGGTTTTTCTCGAACAGAGAAAGGAGAAGGAAATACCAGAGTGTGTGGTTGATAAAAGTAAACAAACGATATCACACACTATCTCCCCTCTTCCCCCTACTCTCCCCCCTACCACCTCCACCACCACGGATGTCACCAACTCATTTCACTCATTACTCAAAATTGCGTTATTCGAGTCAACTGCATCTATATTTTGTGGTAATTTTTGTACATACACTATTTTTTTTTTTCGTACCCCTCGTAAAAATTCGTCGCTATAACGGTCAAACCGCAATAACGGATACCATCTTCACCCTATTGGTCCGTTATAACGAGGTTTAACTGTACCAGGATGTGTAAAAAAATTGCCAACACCCTTCCATTTGTTTATAAGACTTTTTGTTACTAATCTCTACAGAACTTTGTCAACAGTGTTATTTAGTCCAAGTATACAGACCAACACTCTTCTCATCTAATTGCCTCATAATTAACTCCAAATATTCTTATAATTTTGATTGGCATGACTTACCGGAAGTCTGATTGAGATCCTTGATGATTTTCCCTGTTCAGCTCATATTCTTCTGAGTGTCTGAGATAATTAAGTCTAGCAGTCTATTTTTAGAAATTAATCATAAACTAATTGAAGTACAGTTATTTATGTTTTCCCTACCCTTTTTGAGAATGGGAATTATGTTTTTACCTTTTTCTTATTTTTTGGAAATCAACAAAACTCAGGGATATACAGATGTAGTTCAAGGAGATTTTGATGTACCGGTACAGTAAGCAATTTAAATTAACCCATATCATACTCCAACAGATTACTGTATCAACCTTCTCTCAAGAGTATGCAGCTTTACCATGGAGAATTGTCCAGACCAACTCATACCAATCGTTCCTCTCATCTTTGCTCGGTAATTACTACAACACCTCTTCTTCAAGGTAGTGGTTGTAATGTAAACAAATATTTGTGTACTGGCTACATACTAGTAGTACACATTTTTTAATTTAGATTTTGTACACATTTGCTTCCTATCTAAGTTCCTATCATCATCATCAATACCCAATGATGAAGCTGAGAAAAAAATTTGCACCATTACATCTGTGAAATATTTTTCATGTCCGAACTCTTAGATTGGCATCTAATACAACGCTCTTATCTACACCTTAATCATTTTTTAATATTGACAGATTACTGTTCACTTCTTTCAGATGTCAGGAGACATTTCTCTTTATTTGTAAATTTGCAATTCATAATATTAGCCCTGTGGAGGACTTTTGAACAACAGTAATGAACTTGATGTCTTCTTAGATGGACTCTAAATTTTTGTATTCCTCTTGACACAGGTTACTTCCTCTAAGCAAGACTGAAAGTGAGGTACAGGTGATGTGCATCAAAGCATTAGGAAATATACAGAAGAGTGAACACCAGGGAGTCCAAATAGCTCTTGCAGCCCTTCCTCCTCTACCGTCTGAAGGGTGAGTTGAATGCAGTTTATTTGTCTCATTCTGGTCCTTCATTATTCTTATGTTATGCTGTCAAAATCAAGATTTTTATGACGGGTGTATTTAGTGTAATCCAACTTCTAGTTGTTAATTTTCCTACTCAATGGCATATATAGTTATCTGTGCTCCTGGGTATGTTGCTCTTGTGAGAGGAGAATTGGGATGAAGGAGAATGACTATCTGACTATCAATATTGAACACTTAGTTAAAGCAAGAAATATTAACATATACCCCTCATGCAACAATCCAGGTTCTATATTACTTGGTGTAAAGCCAAACTCAAAGTAAAAACAATTAGCAATTATTATGAACACTAAGTAGGACAAACACAATACAATAAATTGAAATTATATCAGGTATTCCCGTATTATACCTCAAAGAAATATTACTCACTCAACACTTGGTAAATGCACAAAGAAATGAAATACAGTACTAGTGAGCCACTGGCCACAGAAATGACACAGCAAAAATAATAGTAATAATAATAATCACCATCACATAATAATAATCAAGTACACTAATGATAACAATCATTCACTTAATAACACAATAATTATAATGATGAGACTTCACTTAGTTACTCAACAGTTAAGTTCTGAGTTATGACAAAGTTTAACAATATACTTTAATACTGGCAGAAATTCTTTAGTTACTCTACTCACTTAGATATAATTATATTGACTTGGATGAGTTTACACACAGAAACATAGGCAATGAGAATCATAGAATGATACTTAAATAGACAAGATATGTACAACAGACAACTTAACCACAAGCCTCCTCTCTATGCAGACCAAAGCACGCACACCACCATTTGCTACCAAGTTACTTTAGTGTCTAACTAAATGCATCAAAACAAGCTCTTATATACTGACCGTTCAGACACGAAAGTACCACTCCCTACATGTCCCTCTGGTACCTGTGATCCTGATGGAAATTCACGCATCCAGGACGAAACAAACCCATTCTCATGTCCTTACGGTCCCTGGGTATGGACGGGAATACACGTGCCCATGATGTGGGAATCCCTCTCAAAGGACCTCTCACTCGAGAGGCTACACTTATACAACAAACAACACAATATTAAATAAAGACAAATCAGGCTTACGGTATATAACACTCTGTACAGTCTGGACATGGTTTTATGACTCACTATCTTTGTTCACTTAACAGGTTAGAACATTAACCAGGCATCTTAGCTTTAGTCCTCACCTAATTTTCCGGCAATCTGTTAACCGGAAACTTCCCGTATCCGGCATTTTTTTCATAAAAAGATAAATTTAGCAAAAAAGAGCTGCCCGCTCACCCGCTCAGAGCGCAGAGTGAGGAGGGAGTGACGAGTGTTAAAAGTGAAGAGAAGTGTACTGTACTGTACTTTACAAATGTAAATACAGTACAGTATTACAATTCGTATTAAGCATATTAAATGCATACTGTATAACAATTTGTATTAAGGTTTTCGCAGACGACTCATGACTGAAATGAGTCATCGGCATGCGTAGTAGGGGTGGAGGTGGTAGGGGGAGAGAGTAGGGAGAAGGAGGGGAGATAGCACGATATCGTTTGTTTACATTTTATTGAGCATATTCTGGTATTTCCTTCATTCTCTGTCCGAGAAAAACCTTCCTTCTTTATATGGAAGGATTTTATAAATGTACCACCTGACATGATTGAGTGTTGAAGCTGGTGGTTAACTCGTACTTACTAAAAACGAGCGAGTCTCACACAAGATGACAAGGCACACTAGGCCTATATTCCCTTGACCTTGGGCTAGGGTGAATGGAGACTGAGGGTAGGGGAGGAAGGAGCGTGGGAGAAGTGGTGGCAACACACACACACAGTGTATATACTCTGTGCACACACATACTTCACAGACAACAGTGATATCATTTTGTGACATGATTATTATAATTTCGCTCATTATGTATAAGAACTCCTCGGATTTATTTGAAAGTCAACTTTATATATACATAAATAGGTATGTAATGATGTGTAAATAATGTACCTACCGAAGTTTATTGCATCGGGGTCTTTTAATTCGAGGTTTAACTGTACTTGTGAATGAATGTAGAGTAACGTAATTTTAAAGTACACTTTCTTGTATCCAGATATTTCTCGTATCCGGAACGTTCTCGGTCCCACTGGTGCCGGATAAAAGAGCTTTCACTGTAGTGCCTTTGGCGCCCTTGTGCACTACTTGAAAAAAGTAGTTTATTACAGCCTCCTAAGCATATGTATTATCCACAAAATATTTCATGTTGATATCTCGAAGGACCTAGAAGTAGTTAGGTTCGGACGGACAGAAGGTTGGACAGAGCCACTTGTGAAATTATATACAGTACAGTATAGATTATTAACTTTTTTATGCAATAGCTAGTTTACTATATATATTTGTGTTTCAGAGAGTATGAGTGTTTAAGTGAGCTGCAAAAGACACATGAGAAACTGACGGAAGAATGCCGGGGAAACATGTTACTGCGAGAGGAGGTGGAGACTTTCCTCACTCTCAGCCGAGACCAAATCCATGCCCACTGCTTAGCTCATCTCTTCACTTTGGTAAGATTGTATACAAACCCTATCCCAAGTTCATAGAGATATTGTAGTACAAGCATTCAGAGATTGGATAGATATATAATGATATTAAGTATAATTGTTCTGAGTAACACAATGTGTATTGAAATATTATATTATCTCTTTACAACAGCTTGAGAGAAATCGAAGTCAGGTTGCTCAGCTATATGAGAATGCAGGAGCAGGGCAAGAAACTACTGCCCACTGTCTCATTCATAGGCTAGTCACTCTGGCATCTGGCAACCAAGAAAAGGTACTGTATCTTCTTTGTTAATTTTGGTGGATGTATAGTATGTTTTCTTTTTTGTTGACCTATAATGTACAGTATGTGTAGAACTGATAGCTTTAATGCAACTTAAATCTTCCTAGGTATAACTCTAGCATTGTAGATATTAATTTATCGTTACGTTTTATGAGATTTATATAGCTTTTCATGTGATGCCAACATTATCATCCTAGGATTACCTATTAGCAGAATCATAACATATTGAGTGTAGTAGAAGTTTATATGGTATGTGTTTCAGGTTCATTACTGCCAAAAATGAAGAAAATTATTGTATATAGCCTCCTTAGCTAGCTGATTGTATTTGTACAGGATTTGAGTGAAACTTGTAATATCCCATTTACCTTATTTTATCATGAGTAAGATGGCAAGATGGTAGGTCTAGCAGTGAAGTGGCGGAGATATGTGGGGTTTAAGACATTTCTGTTAGGTTGAGGCAGAGAAGACTGAGATGGTTTGGACATGTGAGAAGAACAGAGTGTTAAGTGAGGTGGAGGAGATGAGAGTTGGGGGCCAGGGACCGGCGGGAAGGCCGAAGAAAAAGTGGAGAGCGAGTGTAATGGAGAATATGAATTCAATGGGAATAGAAGAACATATGGTACAAGATAGACAGATGTTGAGAGCAGTCATCGCCCGTCCAACCCCATCCTAAATGGGAAAATACGGATGTTAAACGAAAATGATGGATGATGATGACCATATTTTATCATCCATATTTTTTAATCTATGAATGCTCTTCTTGCACACAACTACATTCAATAATCAATTCCAATATCTATTTCATGATATCTTTACAACTTCTCTTTTTGTGTGTTTTTTGCTGTCTTTTTATCTTTTGAGATCAAATACTACAGTATATAGTTTTCTCAGTCAGTTGCCTCCATCCATGTTACATATTTATGCACCATTATCACACTGTGTTGATGGCTGAGAGTGAAAGAGTTACAGAGGGTGCTGGATGAGTTTCAATCCATGTGTAAACGAAGGAAATTGAAAGTGAATATTGGTAAATGTAAGGTGATGGTATTTGAGAGGGCAGAAACTGAATTGATTGACTTTGCCACACCCTACAGAGTGGGAGTGCCAACTGGGACTAAGTGTGAAATAACTGGGGGGTAAGAGAATTGAGGAAGTGAAGGAGTTTAAGTACCTGGGTACAGTTCTGTGTAAACATGGAAGAAAGCAATTTGTGAGAGAGCAATGAGGGGTAGACAGGTCACAGTAGCACTGGGGAGGATTATGAAGTAACGTTAGAAGTGTGAATATGGAAGTGAAAAAGGGACTAGGAAAGTGTATAATCCTGCCAACACTGACACATGTGTCAGAGACATGGACATAGAGTAGGGCTCATCAGTCTAGAATAGGTGCAGTGGAAATTAATTATTTGAGAGGAGCATGTGGACTTACTAGGTGGGATGGAGAAAGTCAAGAGAGAGTGTATGAGAGATGTGATATGAGTGAGAAGGCAATGGTATTGAGTGTGGGGTGTTTGAGAGAGTGAAGCATAATACATGTACATTGATGTGGTTTGGACATGTGGAGAGAATGCAAGGTGAGGAGTTTGTAAAGAAGGTGTATGGAAGTGAAGTTAGTGGGACCTGGTGTGAGAGGCATCCCTCTGATTAGATGGCAGAACAGGGTTGGAGAGTATGTAAGGGAGAGAAACGTGAGGGGCAGAGGAGGGCTTGACCAAGTAAGGAGGGAGTGTTGGAACAGGGAAAACTGGAGACACTTCTGCCGTGGCCACCCCCTTGGAGAGAATTCCCGGAGGGAACGAGGTGTAGGAGCTATAGATAGATAGATATCCCATAATCTCTTTTCTTTCTTCCCCTTATGAAGGTCCAGATCTAGTAGACTGTAGCAAAATTGTTCTTTCTCTCACTCCTACCTTCCATATATTGTAGATTTTAGTTTTGAGGTTGAAAGGTTGAGCTTAAGTTGATATATATGGAGAAAAGGGAATTTGAAGGCTTATGGAAAAGTTACAAGGGTATCTTTATTAAGAATGCCTAAGGTGTGTGTGGTAAGTGCAATAAAGTTCTAATTAACCTTGGTAGGTGGCATTAGAGGCTTGTCGGTGCCTGGGCAAGCTTGGCCCAGCATCACTTGGCTCCTCAGTTTTCTACATCCAAGACCCTGAACACTATATGGACAAGAGTGGTGATGCGGAGAGCGAAGCCACACACAAATTGCTCACAGAACTGAGAAGGTAAATACAGTGACATAATTAATCAGTCAAAAAATCACATTAAGATTTATAGAGTAATGAAGGAAAGTTTAGATGACTTTCTCAACTGAAGTTGGGATGTTGAATATCAGTTTAGTGTTCATGCTGCTCTGACTTTGGTCAGCTACTCATACATATAGAAGTAAGTGTTTAGCCCTTAATGATGTAAGGCTTGTTTCATCAGCTACATTTATTTATTAAAGAAATCGGGTAATAATTTTTGTTCTATAGAAAGGTTACTCTCCTCTCTAAGAGTTATATCTTTCTTTTTGTGGAAAGCCTCATTCAAAACAATGGCAGTAAATTACGCATACCATGTGACATATCCAGACTTACATTAAAGGCTATACAGGTGCTATATTGAGTATCCTGATGTGTAAGACAGTGAGGATAGTGTAGTTTTCCTATTTTTACAGTAATAATTACACATATGATTTGTAATTTTTATTATTAAACTTTCAAGTATTACTGTGGTTACTCTAGATACCTTACGGATGATGACATGGAAGTAGTGGTTGCAGCGAGTAGAGTGTTACAAAAGATATTGGCCACACACACTGGCTATAATACCTTGTGCCACCTCAGTCATGCCACAAAGCAACAGTTGCATCTCCTTACACCTGTCTCTGCACCAAAAGCTAAGACCACTATTATTCCAGGTATGGTTTATGTTTTTGTTTGTGTATAAAGAAGTTGTGTTATTTATTTTGAAACATATAGAATAGCACTATATTTTAATTGTTTATAAGCAGTCCCTAATTATAAGACATATAGTGAGATATGCTCATAATGAGTAATGCTCATAAGCCATACCTTGGCCAAAATATTATAGTATTTCTCATGCATCACTAGTGTTCAAGGAAGGAATAGTAATTTGTGAGGCAATTAAGTACTCATTTACATGATTTCACTGTTTATTAGCCTAAATGACTGTGTGATATGGAGGCAATATGCATTTTGGTATGCAGCTTTTAACCAAGTAAATAGTGGATGTTTATCTGAGTATTCATATATTTATTGGTTTGTAACTATTGACCATTCAGATAGATATGCATTATTCATTTTCTATTCTGTTATGTTCCATATAATTACAGTGATTGACCTAGAATACAAATGTTTGTGCAGGGCTTGATGCTACTCGTTATCAAGAGGAGGTAACATGCAATAAGAAATGGTTTAGTGGAGAAGGCAAATATGAGACTTGGGTGTCAGGCCTGGCATGTACAATTATTGAAGCTGGATGTGGCAGTGATGTCATCACTCACATTCTTCCTGTATGTAAGATCAAGGTTAGTCTCATTTATTTATGTCTATGCTAAGTGAAGGTATTCTACTCTCCTGCCTTTGCTAGCTCATAAGAGGAGTTTCCTTGAGGGACCTAATAGTCACTCCATATGAATGATTGAATAAATCAATCCGTATGAATTTAATGTACTGTACTGTATATGTATGCATGTACCACGTGTCCTTGTAAAATGGTGGTACAGTACAGTACGACAATAAACCGTAGCCGTTTCACTTCAAAGTGAGCAATAATTTTACTACATATTCAGAGGTTGTCATTATTACAAATGTCAGTTCTCTTTCAATATACAGTAGGGTATGTAATCTATAGTACAATTTTTGTGATGAATATCATTTGACTCATGTTCTCTATGCAATAATGGGTACTTTAAAGCAAAATGTTTCAGGAGAGTAGCAATTTACAAATAAAATAACTTATTTTTTCATTAAAAATACTGGCTCACAAAATTTAGAAACACATTTTCAGGGTCAATTTACTGAATTGTACACTTTCCTTATAGCTACAGTACCACCAATACAATAAGAAAAAAAAGCATGTAGCCCTTTTCGCTAAAATAGGATGGTGTCCATTTTGGAAAATGGCTGCCAAAAGTGATCAAGGCAAAATCTCGAGGGGGTCCCTATCCAAAATTGTTCAGAATACATATTCTACGTGTGTACCAAATTTGGTGATTTTATGAAAAAAATGAACAATTGATCTGAAATATCAGTCTATGCTGCTGCACTATTTTTTATCATAGCTATATTACTTCCTATCCTGGCAGCCAGAGTTCAGTGCCTTGGTATTGCCTTTGGTGGTCCACGCAGCCCTGAGGTCTGACACCATTGGCCGTAGGGATGTCTTGTCATGCCAGTTTTCCAGTTTCTTCCATCATCATGTTGAATCTGTGTCATCTAATACAGGTGGTGTACAAAAAGGTGAGCTGTAGTTTTTATTAAATGTCATGAAATGTAACCCAAATAACCTAAATCTTTGGATTTATATTCTTTGTGGAAAAGTAAATCTTATGGGTTCAGTTAATGAGGCTAAGAATTACTGGACAATTTTCGTAAGCTTCCATATCTCTTCAATTAGCAGTAAGTGGGTACCCAGACAGTAAGAAAATACTGGACAGACACCTGTCGTGTGTAATTTCCATAAGTTTCAGCACTTGTAAAGTTGTGACACTAACATATTTAAACACAAAATAATATACAGTCATGGTTTAGGACCCACATTATTTATTTTTCTGGCAGAACTATGTAAGTTGATATATGACATATATTTCCAGGGAAAGAAATGGTCACCAACAAGGCTGCTCTCCAAGTGATGCTCAATGTAGTGGATTTCCTGCGAACACAAATGCCTCAAAAATCTTTCTGTGGCAGGTATTGCAGAACTATAACAATTTTTACATACTGTTCACAGGATTTATCATAGCAGTAGGTAAATTTATAGAGGGAGGCAGTGTGAAGGTATGTGCTCATGTTTAGCATAAAGGTTTTGTTTGATAAGGGGAAGGACAAAATTGACAGTGGGTAGGAAGGTGTCTCCATCCTGCTTGGTGGAGAGAGGGTAAAAGAAAATATGTATGATTGGTGTGCATTAATGTGAATGGAATGAAAAGAAATGTTGAGAGGATAGAAATTGTAGAGAGCTACAAAACTGTTTGAAGTTTAGTCATGTTGGGAACTGTGGAGATCCACTTGGAAGGGTGCTAAGTAGAAGAGAGTGGAAATTGAAGGGAAAGCATGATGTCTATCTATCTATCTATTGCCAGATGCCTCAATCCCCGAAGGGGGTGGCCAAAAATTAATCTTCTCCATGCACCACTGTCCCCCATCAACTGACATTCCTTCTCCCACTCAACATCACTCTCACTCGTATATAGTAGGTTCGCCTATTGCATGCTTATTTGGGTGGCAGAGGAGCTCATGTATAGGAAAATTGCATACGGTAGTATGAATACATCTTTATGTGGGGAAAATTACTTATGGGCGGCCACTGCCTTACACTGACAATTTACAGATATCTTATACACCAATATGCAGGGTACAGTCCAGTATTTGGTAATTGTGATTTGATTATAAGTCACATTAGCAATGAAACTAAGTAGCTTGATGAGTGTTGCATGCTCTCCTTAGGGGAGGAAGCCGCATTCTATTTCTCCACACAGACTTTCAAAAATGTAATCTCTTCTTTGGTTGGTTGTCAGGGAAAGAATAACACCCTTTGAGAAGAATCTGTGGTTGAAATTAAACTTCCTAGAGGTGGCCCAAGCAGCTCACTACTGTGGTGCTCACTTCTCTGCTCTGCTCTTCCTCCATCTTCACTGTGAGTATTAAAAGTAATTTGTGTTATTAACAGCAGGAAGGTTTCCTAAGAGTGCATGAATGGCTAGTTATAATCAATATTGATTAGAATATTGGATATATATTCACCAGATTTAACTTTTGAGGTAAAATTTTGGTGGGATGTTAACCATTGTAAATGAACAGTAGAGTATGTAGACTTGCAACAGCAAAACAATATTCATTGTATTATAGTAAAACTTTGTTGTTTCTGACCCTGAATATCTGAAATCCTGAGGATTTGGAATGGCAATCCATCTCAGTCTTATCCCTTCACTGTACAGTACTGTACCATTCTATTAAATTAATACTGTATTATTATGGTGTAATTTTTGGTTTGAGGCTTTAACACTTCAATGGGTACCTGATGAGACTAGGTTTGAGAACACTGGATGTACAGCAATAGATTTCAGTTATTTATGGAATCTCATACATAACTATTAATCCTTTCACTAAGGGTATGAATGTTTTATGTTTATCCCCCCTGACACCTATTTATTAAATATTAAAAAGCAATATTACAGATGTATAAGAGTTGTAAATAAATATTGTTGGTACAGGTGAGGGGATGCAGAGTGCAATATCTGAAGAGATAGGTGTAGAAAGGCGTCAGGAGCCCCCACTCACACAGGTATCATCTCACCCTGATGCCCCCAGCCTCACCACCCTCCTCCTGCAGGTTGGTTATGTTTACATACAGTAATCCTCTAGAAGTATATTTATATATAAGTAATTTTCTCAGGGTCAGTGGCAGAGTGGTTAGTGTTCTGGACTCATACCCTAGAGGTCGGGAGATCGATCCTCTCAGGTGAGGGCCTGAGAATATTTACTCTTCCGATTTGATTATCAGGCACTAACTATAAGGCCACCGAACGTCGTAAAACACCCTCGCTGGTACCACAACAGCTGCAGTATTTGGGAATCACCCTCACTTCCCTCTCTCTGTGGCTGGGTACCAGTTCGGACGTCGTGACGTGTGTGTGTGTGAGCATCAGTTGACCTGGGCCACGATAACGGGCTTGATTAAGCCTATGTCCAGTGTCGGATCATATAAGAAAAAAAAAAAAAAAAAAAAAAAAAAACTGGTTCAGGTACAGACCATGGCCTTCCTCAGGAGCTCAGAGCTGCTCGGCCAGACAGCTTGAGGAACTTCGACAACAACAACTGGTGTTTGCCAGTTTCCTCAAGAAAAATCTGTGCCGGGTGTTTACAAAAGTCTACTGGGTGCCATAGATAACATGTTTTCTTATTGGGGAACAAATGTAAAAAGTACTGTATGTATAATACATACAGCTCTCCTTTAATACTTTGTAGGTATTCATCAATGATTTTTAAACTTACTTGTGTCTAGGAAGAGAAAGGTACAAAGTTTTGTTTGTAGGATTGTCGCTACTACCGCCCTGACGAAATCGAGAAACCCATTTCCTCACAGACTGATGGTTATCACCAGTTGAATTAGCAATTTCTTTTGTTTGATGGCCTGCTTCCATTAAAGCAACAATTTTGCAATAGTGTCTTGTATTGGCGGGGTGTTTTTAGCCATTCTTTGGTCGTGACTTAATTAAAAAAGTATCACAAAAGCGGGACCTCACACTCGATTGACCACACCCTACGAGCCAAGGCAACGATGACATTAGTGTTAAATGCCCTCCAGAAATATACCACGTCACCAGAAGACTTTTGAATTATTTCTTCGTCAAGATAAAGGTCTTTCTTTTTTCACCAAAAGTTTGTACTAGCCTGCATTACCTGGAACAGACTTTTATCGAGCATTGTACAGTATATACTTGATATTTTATGTGTGCTAAAGTGAAAAATTAAAGTTTATTTTGTAGGTGTACAGCAGTCTAGGGGACCGTGCAGGGGTGGAAGGATGTGTAAGCAGCAGTAGATTTGTGGGTACAGAAGCAAGAGCACTGTGCTGTCACCACCGTGGACAGTGGATCCAGTCATTTGCTCTCCGAGATGTTGCCTCAGACACCTTTGGTACTCATTGTTAATTTCTAAGTTTTGTATTTCACCTATGTGGTAAATCAAGCATATATAAAGCTGTTTTTTCATAATTATATCCTTGCTAACTAGATGGTGTTAAAAGTTTAACTAAGAACACTCGTTAGCATAAAATTATATTGTACAAACATTTCATGATTAAATTCATTATTAAAAATAAGATAAAGTACTGGCAGAAGTATTTTAGCTGTCACATCAGAATATAAAAAGTCAGTTTGTTGTTGTTAATATTGCTGCCATTAAAGTGTTGTAATTTACTGTATTACAAGTGGTTTATGGAGCATTACTTGAATGTAAACTTAATTGCATGTGAAGTTGTTAACAAGAATAGTTTACTTAAATGATTCAGCAAAGAGTTCATTAGCTCCCAATATTCTCTTTATAATACTGTAAGCTACAAGTATGTCTGACACAATAGACTTTATTATTTGGATTGGTTACCAATTACATGTCGGTGGATGTTTGTAGGCAAGTAGTGGCACCATGCTGATTAACTTATTGGCATTCACTAAAAACTTCTAACCACTTATTCCAACCTTACCAAGAAGATGTATTGTCAGGCAATATCTTGTTTATTAAGACATCCTTCTCACCACTCATTAAGGATAGATTTGGGAGCTATTATACATGCACTTGGAGAATGATTAGATACAGTACTCTACTAAATCACAAAGTTTCTATGATACAGTATACAGAATTTGATTTTCCATAGTCTTTATTGTACAGTGGTATAAGACAGGAATATTGTACAGAATTAATGAAAATGATCTTGAAGGAAAATGTATGTTTTTGTTATCGCATTACAGTGATCTCATGTGCTTGTATACACCCCCTATTTCTTTGTACCATTATCAGCCATCTATAGTACAGTACACTGTATCACATTGTCCTGTTGTAAATAAACATATGCAGTTAAGTTATTACCTTATGATAATCTATGAGGACTTCACTTAAAAATCAGGAATGTATTATTATCCAATTTAAATTTGCATATACAGATACAGTACATATATCTAAGAAAAATTGGTCATATTAATGCACCATATTCAGTGTCTTGTAGCATTGAAACTTTGCAGTACAGTATATGACATTTGTCAAGTGACTATGATGTAAACAATATTGAAAGGATTAACTATTTTATTGTTCTCTTTGTTTAAATAACCTAATACACTGTATATTAATTATTATTCTTTACAAACTTCTTGACAGGTATGGTTGATGGGCTACGATCCTTAGGTTTCTTCAACACAGTGAATGCATTTTTAAGCAATTCTCCAAAAGTTTCTGAAGCACAGTGAGTTGTGATTAATGTTTTTGGTATTTTGTCTGTAAGTGTAAGGATTATCAGTAATCAAAAAATGACAGAAGAGACATTAACAGACAACAAAATGGGCTACAGACACTTTCTGAGTCCCCTTTTATATCCACAAATTATTCAGTCCCAAAAATAGCAAAATCATCATACCACATTAGAGATGTAATACAGACGGACATTGTTAAGACAGTCCTGGTATTTATAGGTGGATACATTAACATTTTACCTATACTGCCCAGACACAACAAAACCAGAGGCAGAAGCAAGATCAAATTGAGACAGATGACATTTATGGATGTGCCTGACTGACCATTGTTTGGGTGTTCTTGCTGTTGCAGTTGTGGGACCAGAAATATGATAATTTTAGGAGGAGAGTAAATTGATAAGGTTAAATAAATTATCTGTAATTTTTTTAGAACAAAATGAATGGCAGAAGCATGAGTATGGAAGTGAAGAGAGTATTGCAGAACAGCATGAGCTACAACTTTGAAATGCATGCCTGAAACATGAACATTGAGTAGGACAGTTATGTATATGAGAATGTGGTAAAGGTGTCAGAGAAGTTGGTGTTGAGTGTGGAGTGGATGATTGGGGAAAGTGTAATACTGTACATTTAAGTAGTTTGGAGACAGATAAAATGCAAGATGTCCATTTTTATTTTGGGTGCAACATTTATAGCACATTTCCTGTTATAACTCATATTCATATATAATACTGTAAGCATTGTGGAACCATCCAGTGATGACAATATTTTGAGTTTGTTCATCTCTTTCTATCACAACCATACATTCTATGGGAGATAAATGCACAGTAGGGCTAATTGAAAAAATAAGTGCATGTTTTTTAAGTTCTTTTTCTAATTTACTTTTTCAATGTTACCACTCAGATGGGAAGCAGCCTGGCGACTTGGAAAATGGAATGACTCATCATTTGAAGACCGGCTGGTTGAGGATGATGTCTCAAGATGGGATAACAAGGATGATGAAAAATTTCACTGCTCTTTGTATTTGGCTCTAAAGTCCCTACACCACCAAGACCTTCCTTCCCTTCACAACCACATCCTTACTGCACGCAGAGGAATTGCAAATAAGCTCAGACTTGTAAGTACAGCACAGTACAAGAAAAAGCATTCAATTATTTAGTGTATCTGAACTCAATGAAAAAATCATTCTGAATGGTGTTGAATGTTATAATGTAGAGCGTGTTGTTCAATGTGGAGATTTGCTGACCTTAAGGGAGAAAAATGCTTTCTTTTCTGCAAAAGTGTGGAATATTGTGTTTTTGCCTTGATCATCCCTTTTGTTTCACAGAATCGAGTAGAAAGCAGCAGCTTCATATACCCTTTTCTAAGTCAGCTTCAGATGCTCTCAGAGGTTGAGGCAGTCTCAGATTGTATCAGTTGCCTCAACAATTTTGAACAGGTTGGTGTTTTCTGTTCTGTCAGCTTAAGCATGACAATTATTGTGTAGTCTTATCAGTAGTAAATTAGTACTGTAACTTCTTTTATTTAAAAATTGTACTACCGTAATTATACTATGGTCTCTGTAACAATATGGGATACTGGAATGTTCGAAAGTACATAGTGGTACAGCCCAGCCTAGGTAGATGATGCTTATTCTTTTCACGTAACCATCCTTTTTGGAGTAGTCAGAGGCATGAATTTCTATTGGCAATGGTAAACAGGTATTTGTTGATTGTCCTTTGGTCCTGCAGCAAGCCAGGCATTTTTCACCTTTAAGTTGCAAAAAAAAATATTCATGATTAAATATATTTACAACAATACATTGTATGGTACTTTAAATTATTGCAGTTGGCATGCTGATATACTACATTACTGTAACTGCTTTTGACAATAATATACTGTAGAGTAAAAGTCCTGAATTCTGGAATGTAGTGTGCAGCAGTAAAGCAGATTTTGTAGTTTTCTGGTCCTTCCCTTCACCAGAAGCCACAATGACCCCCCAAAACATCCTAGAAATAATCACCTATTTGGGGGGAGGGAAAGGCATACAATATCTCTGTGTGGTCAACTTTATGTCTCGACCATTTACCCAGGTCAAAGACAGACTTCTATCACATGATAAAATAGATACACAATGACAAATATTTTGCACCAACTTGTAAGTTGTACTAAAATTTTATCTATAAAAGAACAGGCTACAGAAGACAGATCTATTTTTCTTGGGAAGTGAGATATATTTATTTATTTATGAGCCTCATGGCACCCCTCTCTGGCAGTCACCGGGGATGGACCCCCTGTCCCCCTATTAATCAGCATGTCACTGGAAGGTCTGTTCTCACCAGTTACTTCTATATTTTCTAAAATAAGAAATAGCATTGTCTTCAGTTAGACTTACCTTCTCTTCATTTGGATGTTGCAGTTGAACACTTGTATATCAAGACTGACAGCATCATGGGGAAGGCTGGACATGAAGTCAGGTGTGGCTGCTGTAGAACACCATTACTGGGAGCCTGTTGTAGCAGCCCGAGTGTCTATGCTCCAGGCAGTCACCACCACAAGCAAGATTCACCAGCTCAAGTCTCTCCTCCACACCACTCTGGTCAGTTTAACATTTTACTACTCAGGTATTATGTAGATAGCCTACCCCTGAGAAACACAGAACTGTCGCTTTTGCAATAGTAGTTTCTATAGTGGCCATTCCAGCCAGACCTTGTACAGGCATTTGAAATATCTTGCTCTCAAGTCATTGTTTACTGTGCTAAAGTAGACATCTGTTCCCATATGTAATATATTTGTATGAGTATGTAATTCAATGAGTGAGAGGGGTAATTGTTTTTGTGGGAAGAATACAGTGGTTGCAAATGTGAGTTAGTGGGTGAGTGGTATTGATCATTATAAGTGCCAAAATTTGTCATGTAATGTCATTTATCGGGCATTTATTTCCTTTGCACAGTACTGTATTGTATTATTACTGGTATTTATATATTTTTATAGAGGAAAATGAAGACCTAAGGTAAGGAGCCCACATTATATCCCCACCTACAAAATGAAAAAATAATGTAAAAATGAAAAGGGTTCAAAATCATGTCCAGTTTACATGAAGATACCTAAACACATTGAATTTGAAGGAGGTCAAGTTGCAGTAAGCTGGAAAGATAGATTAAGATGGAGTGTGGAGCCATATCCTGTAATCCATTTTGCTTTGCTATTTCAAGTGTACGGTAATGGATAGGAATGGCTTGAGACTGACAGTATGGGAGAGTGTCCCCTTTCTGTAGATAACTGATTAGATGTATGATTGCCTGGGTTTTACATTCTCTGGTCATTGGTTGAATTTCTGAGTTGGATAACTTGCTTATGGATATTCATAGGACAGTTTGTGATTATTAGATCGTTATTATTTTGGTTAATAAAAAAATATCCTTTTACACATGTGTATCTTATTGAATCATACTGAATTAAATTTAACTAAGTGCTACATCCATCTTTCAGCTCAACAAGAGTGAATTGAGCCGTGAGGATGGAATCAAAGGTGGAATTGGATGTGAGTGGGCAGTGGCTGTTGCTAAGCTGTTGGACCCTTCCCTTCCTCTACCAGCTGCCTGGCTTACTAAATTAGAGGAGGCACATGTGGCCAGGAAGCGAGGTGATGTACAGCTGGCATTGCGATCTCTTCAACCTCTCATAGATCAGTTCCAAATGGTGAGAATTACATATTATCAATTAGTATATTGTCAAATCTTTAAGCTACCTTGAGACTTTTTATTATACAGTACAGTATATGGGTTTGCTCTAGGTATGTACAGTTGCCAAAGAAGGTATTGCGACAACTATTGATACAACATTATATATATTAATGGCCATAGTTGTTTGTAGGGATTATAAGTATGTATTACAGAAGGATATGTATATTTCCTTCTGTTATACATGCTAATAGTCCCTACAAATAGTTGTGGATATTACTATGATTAAAGTTCTATCAAGATTTGTCGCAACTGTAGGTAGCAGTGACTTGTGCTTTTTTATCATTGTTTAATGAAATAGAACAATTATGTCCTTAATGCATACAGTATACTGTAGTCATCTTTATCATGCAAATAACATTTAAAGTGTGTTGTATCATTAGCATAATGGTCACAAGTTCATTGTCTGTTTACATGGCACTTACAGCACAAAAGTAAGGTGGATTAAAATGTCACCCAGAATATGATATAATTGAATATGTGTTATTTTTCCCATTTTAAGAAACTTTGTACAATGCCATGAATTTTGGAACTACTGTACAGTAGTTACTTTCATTAAATGTAAATTACCTTACTATGCGAAATGTAAATTCTTAAACAATGTGTACTGTGTTTTAGAACTCGAGAGAGAAGAAAACACCAGGGGGTCAACGACTCTTTGTCTCTCATTTCTGTTTAGATATGTGAGCTAGTATTCAACAGGAATGTTCAGATGCTGCATATTAGGCCAGTTATTATTTTCCTGTTCAGTTGGTCATGGGCTCATGGCACACCTTTTGAAATAGAAAACTAAATGTAAATTTATGCGTGACCTGCAGACATAATTGAGGGTAATGGTAGCTCAGTGATCCATTATGGGTTTCTTGCCCACCAAGGTATTACTGCCATGATATCGAGGAATAAGCAGAAAAGCTTGGCTTCCTCTTTCTTTCCCCAACCTTAATACAGTAAGGTCCCGGGTTACATCAGAGTTACGTTCCTGAAATGTGACGCAAGTCGGTTTTGTATGTAACTCGAGTTTCGGTACATTTCACTTCCCACTAAAGCATGTTGTGGTATTTCCAACCAATTATTGTTTAGGTTATAGTGCTACAGGTAAGTGAATGGTTATAATGCTACAGTATGTTATTTACAACTACAGTACATATATATACAGTATATGATACACAAGCTTTTGCATTAGAGAATTTTAATTATAGGCTGCTGCCGTGGTGGTGTCCACACCTGCCCTTCAAGGCCGTTGTCATGGTACAGTACGGTAACTGCTGGGTGTCCTGCTCTCTTCTTCCCTCCCTGCCTCACTCTCTCACCTTGCCAACACATTTTATCCCTTGACATTAACTACTGTCAGTAAGCAGCTTTCTTTTAGGCTCCATTGAGCAAGATATTGAAAATTTGAATGCAGTAGCAGGTTAGCAACTCAAAACACTAGGATGTAGCGTCAGTGAAACTGAGGCAGGGAGTCACACAGGGTGGTAGCTTGGTATCGTATTCAATGAGGCGGGAGGAGTGGCGGGAAAACATTAGTAACACCTGGTGTCCAATAATAACACAAAACCCTGTGCTTTAAGCTTGATGAATATTCAATTTCCTTATTTTAAAATTACCTTGCAGTGGACTGACGTAACTCGAGACCGACGTAAACTGGGAGCTTACTGTAACTGGTTACATTTTTTTTTAGTCTTATGCCATTTTTGGTCTTATTGTACCATACCAGCTACACAACACACACATTTATGAAAATAATCATATATGTCAGCTGTCCTCTTATCACATCATATTAATTTTTTCACAAAAACAAATGCAGTAATTCCCTGTAAGGGATTTCCCCTCACTGTTAAAGTCATTGTTCATTGTGGTTTCTGTCATGACTAATTTCTAGGTGTTGCACTCCCCGGGAGAAAACTCCCCGGGAGAAAATGAGGTGTCAAAATTATAAATGGCTGGAATTCCTATGTTTGTTCTCTTTAGTAAAGCTTGTTAGCAATGGAACATAACATAGTACAGTATGAGTTGTTTTTATTTTATATGAAAATTAATTTCAAGAGAATATAAATATTTGTGCATTAATTATTTCTTTTCGGTAATTATTAATTGTTATACCCACAGCAGGAGAACATAGAGTCAAAACATGAGCAGGTGGTGTGTCGTGGCCTTACTCTATATGGGTGTCTTCTCATGGATTCTCGCACACGTTACCCACAGTCCATCATCCGAGACTACTTCATGCGTGCTGTCACTATGCTGGAGGGTAGCAAGGGTCAGTACTATACTTTTCTATATTAGTGAGTTCATAAATAAGAGGTGCTTGTATCAGCTTACATACTAGAGATGTTTTTTAAGGTAGTTGTTTAGTCACACTGCTCACAGTTGTAATTTACCTAGCTTCTACATCTATATTAAAGCTGCAAGAATTCAACAATCAGCGGTTTTCTTGGCTCTATTTTTCTCGTAACTCCACTGAAGACAAAAACCTTGAATTAATGAAAACATGATTTATTATTCTCCTTATATCATAACTTTGCTGTTGTATGACCCAAATTGTACTGCAGATATGGTTGGCAATACCATTCAGTCCATAAAATGCAAACCAAATGTTATAAGGAGTGTAAATAGGGCTCGCTATCAACACCAAGTGGTACATAAATCTCTTTACAATTAACTCTACATATGTAATAACATCAGAACACATTGTACAACTAAAGAACAACACTGCCTAATAACAACTTACATGTCAGAGGGCGACAATACTGAAGTGTTGGAAGAAACTTACTACCAGCTGGCCTCATATGGAGACCAGCTTTACCGGCAGCTTCATCAGCATCTGGAAAGTGATGCTATCCAAGCCAAGCGAAGTAATATAGCCAGATCCAAGGAGGAGGTAGAGCGCTTGGAGGGTCTTGCACGTAACTGCTCAGACCTCACTGAAAGGAAAGAACTTGCCAGGTGAGTTCATAGTTATTAATGATCTGTATGTAGCATAGCCCTTTAGATAGAACTGTGAACAACTACCTAAGCTTCAGATATCTTTTTAAATCAATAATTGGAGATGGATTACTGAATGTTCGTTTTTTTTTTTTTTTTAGGAAGTTGACCATCCTGAAAAAAAATATTTTAATTGACTGCAACATGCTAAAGGATCTTGAACGTGAGCAGGAAGATTACTTGAGCCTGGCCCTCAACAACTACCTCAAATGTCTAATAGTATCTGAGAAACACCACTTACACATATATCGGGTGGTGGCACTCTGGCTACAGAATTTGACTCTCCCCTGCCTTAATCAAATGGTATGTACTGTATATATATCTAGGCCTATGTACTGTATGTATGTACATGCCTTCCTTGCTGTAACAGATTGTTAAATGACAGTCATGGGCTCTGCAAACTATAACCTTAACATTTTGATTCATAAATTGCAAATGTTTAGCAATTTGCTATTGCAATATCATAATCATTATTACCCCATTTCCCTTGTGCAACACCCATGTCCCATATTACCCCAAACTGGGGTGTAGGGGCCTGAGGCTGGCCTACAGAAAAGATAAAAAGGAGAGAGATTGTGGAACGGTTCAGAAGAAGAAGATTGGATGTGCTGAGTTATACAAAAAGAAATGTTACAGGGTGAGGGGGTAGCTGAATGTAGGACTGGAAATAAGAATGTGATGTGGGAGGGCATGGAAGAGGATGATAGGAACAGGTATAACTTCTTGTTTTTATTATTCTACAGTCAGTTTATCCTTTTATATGTTTTCTCTCTTAGGCCTGGTACATTGCACTCCTTTAAAAAATGGAACTGAAATATCAGTGATGAAGTTGAACAGCATGACAATATAATCTGAATGTTTTGGTTTTTATTACAGATGGATGAGCTTGGCAAACGAATCAAAAGTTGCCAGTTTGTTCCTCTGCTCTACCAGCTGGTGGCTCGGCTTAGCTGCCAGCGTGACCAACACACTTCTTTCCATAAAGTTCTTCACAACCTACTGGGTTAGTCTGCAATATTTTTTCAGTCAGTTGAAATTTTGGTTTAGTTATTGAGAACTTGAAAGGGGGAGGGAAAGGGATGCTTTTACTGTATTCTGTTTAGCAAATATAATGAGGGTGAGTGAAAGGGAAATTTTTTTAACTGTTTCTTCCAGTCACTCACTCAACATAAAGTAGAAGAGCCTTTGCAGTTGTATCGCTCTCCAATTACCTTAACAGTTCCCTTATTTCACTGTGGCTAATGGATATTGCTTCCTCTTCATAATTTTGCTTTCACACTCATTGCGAACAATTACCTTTCAGCATTGTGAATATTTGAGCATTATGGTACCATACGGTAGCCATAGTATTGAAATTTGAATATAAAAAGATCATGTATATATGTATAGATGTTTGCACATTTTTAATTTTTGTATTTAGGAAGTCATATGATAAACTGTTTTATTTAATGGGACGAGCAGAACGGATGAGTATGGAGCATCCTCATCAGAGCCTGCCAGTGGTGGTGGCACTGGCACACGCTCATGCTGATGATCGTATCATCTCTGCCAAATCTTCCAGGAAGCATCACAACAAAGTTGTTGAGGAGGTGAGAAATTTAAGTGCATAACAGTATTTGAATACTGTATTTATTTATTTATAATTTATTACAGAATGAGCATTATATTTAAAGTTCATGAGTGTCATTTTTACCATTTATCAACTCTAAAGTCATTCAAATATCAGTCAGCGGCAAAATAACTATTTCATAATAAATTCAGAGATGATCTTTGCACATACTGCCTCAACTGCTTTTTCCTCCTTTATTCAAGAATTCAGTGTACAGTTCAGTAATTTGCTCAATTGAATAAAAGTTTTAAATGCATTATTTAACCACAGTAAAAATATGATACCTAATTATCTGTAATAGCATAATTTTGAAATATCCATTAATTTGCCACCTGTAAGAAACAGTATCAGAAGTTTTCCAGCCTAATCATATTCACATATCTAGTGTTTGAGCACTAGAGAATTATTTTTCTATCCATTTATAATGGTTGATACATTTGATTTTTGGCAACCAGGATCGGGTTCAGGCAGCAAAGTCATTGGTGGCCCAGTTGAAGAAATCAGCAATCAGAGAACATGTGCAGGAGTTTGAGAAGGTATCAATGGCTTATCTATCCTTGGCCAATTGGTGTGGCACTATGGACAGCAAGTCACATTCTGGCCAGCAGGCAAGTACAGTATTTCATAGGATTTACTAGCCCTATTGGCCCACTTCACTGGCCTAATCGGGTAAAGATATCCTAGAGGGAGCTTTAGCTCTTTTTTTTTTTTTTTTTTTTTTTCTTGGATGCATCAGAACCTTCATACTAGTTTTGGTTAAACATTTGTTAAGAAATAGCAACTATGATTCGAGATAGGCAAGCATTGAAACTTTCTTGCTTCTTATGGAGAATTAGTCATTTATATGGTACCGTAAGTACCACACACAACCTTATTTAGAATATAATTATTATAGTGTTTAGTGCAAGAGGTACTGGTATCTAGAACTACTCTATATTTCATTGGCCATATTTCTGTCAAAAGCCCACATACTGTACAGCCATGGCTGATAGTGCTTGACCAGGGTCCAAGGAGTGTTGGAGAGCAACTGAACTGAGTTCGAAAACGTGAGTCTTCTAAACCTCTCTCAACGTTAAGAATGGTTTGTAAAATTCACTTGATCGAACTCTGTTCAGTTGCTCTCCAACACTCCTTGGACCCTGGTCAAGCACTATCAGCCATGACAATACCTTTCACTCAATACAGGTGAAGATTGATAAAGCCCAGCCACTTCTGCAGCTGCGTGACCTACGCTACACTGCTGCCCTTACTCGACCTTTGCGAATACAGCCCTCAGCACATTATGATCCACCTCTAATCCAGGGCTGGGATTCCACATGTTCTCTTGTTGGTGGCATCAATGCACCCAAACGCATCACAGTCAAGACCTCAGATGGTATGAAGCAATTTGAGCTCCTAAAAGGCCGAGATGACCTCAGGCAAGATGCTGTCATGGAGCAAGTAAGTCATATTTTTAGAGTAATATATAGGTATTCAGAATGTTTTTTGAAAATAACATTCAGTGACTTGTCCTAAAGTGGTATTTTCTCCTGGAAGGTCTCTTTTTCTATCTATCTATAGGTTTTGATGCTGCATTCCTTCCGGAAACTTATCTCAAGGGACTGCCCACAGAATTGTTCATCTTTCCCTTTTCTGACTCTCCTTGCTCAATCAAGCCCTTCCTTTCCATTCACATTCCTCTCCTTCATGCACTCTCAAATCTCCAACTTTTCTCCAGATGTGAGGAAATTTGCATCCTATACCATTCCTTGGCCGATTCTGTCTGTCTCTCTTAACACTTTTCTTCTGGTTGTTGGCAAGATATCCTGAATGGGTAGCACAGCAAAGGGGGCTGCGGATGTTGTTTTCCCGGGGCAGAATGGCCTCCTGCCCCCGACCCCCAGTACACTCTGGTCGCAGGGAATGAACAAATTAAAATAAAGGAGGGGCTGTATGGCCCTATATGCATGGGCTATCGAAGCACATCCCATGGAAATGGGACCAAAGCTTACTGGAGACTAGACCAGGGAGTCTGGGGGCCTCCAACTACCAGAGAGATTGGGGGAAATGTCTTTAATTCCACAGCCAGTGCTTTGGACCCATGTCACGTTACCACAAGCTACAAGTGGGGCCATACCTTCCACGAGACCAATCCTGAAGGGACCATAAAGTGGGAGGGAGCTTACAGACTGCTGCATGCAAAGGGATAATGCACCCTCGTGTGCTGGAGGTCCATACAGCAGTGGAAGAAAGAAAGAAAAAAAAAAGAGCCTCCAGTTACAGTACACCTCACTTGGATTTTTAATCTATGTGGTCAGATCTCTTCAAATCCACTGGAAAGTTACCATACCCTACAACAATCTTTATTCTAGCCCTGTGAGGGATGGCTAGTATTCACTGAGATTAAAGTCAGGTTTCAGGGGTGCATGCCCATGAGCCAGTTGTCCTCAATTCCACTGCCTTCTGAAAATCAGATTTCACTATCTCACTAGCTCCTGTCTTGGGGTCCCTCTCGAGCATTTGCGCAGCTTCGCTCAACCAGACTCAGGACTGTTTGGCTAGACAGTCAAGGATAATAACAACAACCATCTTCTTTTTATTGCTAATACTACTGATACTTTTGATACCAAATACCAAATATAGCAAGGAGGGTTGCACCCTTTTCTCTGTTACTCAGGGAAGTACAATACAGGACATCCATCTAACCATCATTATTTCCATCTGTTCCAGTCTTTACATCCTTCACTTCCATCATGCAGAAATGTGTTACACTGTGAAAATTTAATACTCAAAGGTACTTCCTGTTTCTAATTTCATGTTTTCTTTTGGTTACAGGTATTTGGGATTGTAAATCAGCTCCTGGCCCAAAATAATGAAACTCGAGAACGAGGACTATCAGTGCGCACATACCAAGTAGTCCCATTGTCTCAGAAGAGTGGCCTCATTCAGTGGTGCAACAACACTCAGGTATAATACAATGAATCAAGCTTTAGTGATTAAACTATAACCTCATAGCCTTGAAAACACCAATTTGAGTTAAATCTCTTTATAAGTAGGAAGGAATAACTCCAAACAATTGAGTAACCCCCCAAATATGGTTCTCCTCAAAGCAGTGATGTGGGTAACTTTTTACTTACTCAGCAATACATAAATTAGAATTTTTATTTACTGCATATGTATATCATGTGGTTTCTCTTTATCACTGGAAGGACTATACTGACCTGTATATCTCTTGATTTTTTAGGTTTGTACTTCCTTGAATCCTTATTTATTACGAAATTGGGATACTTTTTGTGTTTATATATTGAGTACAGTATTTATAATTTCAGGCATTTGGGGAGTACTTAATTGGTAACAACAAGAGTAAAGGTGCTCATAAGTTGTACCACCCCAAGGACTACTCATCTGATATGTGCCGTCAAAAGATGATGGCAGCCAAGGAGATGTCTCTTGAGAAGCGCTACGATGTCTTCCAGGTCAATTTCATTTTTTCTTCTGGTTAATGAAGAGCATTTTGATGTTTTTCAGATCAGTTATTGTGTTAGAATGAAATGAGGAATATAATCCTACATAATATTAATTGCAATGGGATTCATTTAAAATATGGTTAAAGCTGATACCTAATCACCTCAATTTCTTTACACTTTACAACACCTTCTTTTGTGTTTCATGGTTACCATATTAAGTCTCATGAATCTGCATCTCCTCACTTTGGCATTGGCTCAGTGATGCAATGTGTTCCATAGCCTCAGTCAAACTGGTCCACTAGTTCTTAGCGAGTTTCTGTATCCGTAATCTCTTGGCTCAGGTATTCATGCTCCGGTATATTATATTAAACAGGACTAACAATTTCATGGGAAAGTGGTTGGAAAAGAAAGAAGTACAAATCGTAAGAATACTTCTAGAAAGGAAGTGGATATTCCTTATGGAGGAAATGGATGTGTGTGATACACTTGTGATATGCAGAGAGAATGATAATACAAATACAGCACTGAATAATTACAGCTAACGCAAAAGAAATCGTTGCACCAGCTGAAATTCGTAACCACGGATGATTTACTAACCTTATAAACTTTTTTTGGAAGAATGAAACAATTTTTTTTTATGTCATGAAGGATTATTAGTATGTAGTCATTTTTCCATAAACTTTTAACACAGCTTTGATACGTTTTGGCATACCGTCAGCCAATTTTTTACATTACTGTAATCACCAACCTCAGCCCACAGCTTCCTTATCTTCACTACCCAACAGTCAACATTGGATATTGGTAGTTTGCCTAGCTAATACCACTGGTTCTTTTTCTCCATGGGCAGCTTACTAGGACACATTTTACAGCGTAATAAAAAAAATTACTGCGGAGTAAAATTGGCCAACTAATATCGGGAGCGAGAGGGGGGAGTAGGGTATCCCCAAGCACCCTCACTGTAGGCCTGATTAACCGTTACTAAGTACACAAATTAAAACTCGAGCATAGAAAATGAAACCAAAAGTTACCTAATAGGTGTTTTTTGTTGTATTAATTAGCTTGTAAGGTTGATGATCCCGAATAAAGATAAGGCGTTAGAAACTGTCGCAATTTGCTCGAGTGCGACGATTTCTTTTGCGTTAGCTGTATAAACAGTGGCTGAGTGGCACCATTGGTTGTGTTTCCCTTATTTGCCAGTAAAGATTGCATTTGTTGAAAGGCTGGGAAAACCATATATAGGCACCCTTGGCTACACTCTCGTGTTTCTGTCTGATTTTTGCCATCTGCTGTCTACTGGAGATTAATACTGGTATATAATCTAAAGAGACAGTGCTGTATAAAAAGTTGTATTGCTTTTAACATTTACGTATTATGTATTTCCTTATGTGTTGAAAGGAAGGTCATAGTCAAGCATCATTGTGTCTATACTGTGCAATCTCCCCAAGTTAGCCACAGAGTACTATAACTTTCCACTGTTTACTTTCAGTTTGCATAACTGATTTCTGTACCTAATTCTATCCTTACAGTTACCATAATACTTCTATCCCATAACAGGACATACTGGAACACTTTCACCCTGTGTTTCGTCACTTCTTCTTGGAGCAGTACCCGTCAGCACATGAATGGCAACGACGACAAATAGCATACACACGATCTGTTGCTACTACCTCTATGGTGGGATACATTTTAGGCTTGGGTGACCGCCACGTGGAAAACATCCTCATTGACCGCTCCACAGCAGAGTTGATCCACATTGACCTTGGTATTGCATTTGAGTTGGGAAAAGTTCTCCCAACACCAGAAACAGTTCCCTTCCGCATGACACAGGTAAGGCCATACAAGATAAGTGAGACATTCAGGATGGGATAGAATGGTATCAGTAATGTGGTGATATTTTAGGTGACAAGAGAAGATTTACTAAATTTGTTTGAGAAGACTGATATTAAGATGATATGAAGATAAGGTTCTGTGTGTCAGTTCACCTTTAATGCTGATGATGAATTTTACAGTAACCTTTCGTAACCTGTAAAATAATTAAGTAATAATATTATTTTAAGAAACATTAATTTAATATCTTAAGAAGCTTTTTTACAATATTAAACCTGTTGTTATGATCCACATAAACTTCTGTTGTTAATCAGTTTTCATATACAGTCCTGTATAGTACTGTACATAATACATTGCCCATCTCACTCTGCCACACTCTTTTGTCATGTATGGAACGCAAAATATGGAGTTACAGTACTGCATGTGCTGGGGAATGCAAGGTAAAGTTCCATAAATACCTATATAAAGTTAACAGAAAAGAAGCAAGCTTTTCTTTGGAAGTTATTGTTTGTGCCACACCAAGTAAGTAACACAATGATTTGTGAGATACAAATTGAGTAAGAATGCTTCTGTAGATTACCTCTTTCTCTTTCAACTCCTTTAGGCAATTATAAGAATTCTTCTTGACCTTGTCATTCAGTGTTTCAGACTTTTAATGCACAATTTACATTTTCTCCATCTCATCATTCCACTTCATTTTCATAAATCCTAACATTGCATGATGATAGGAATATGTAAACAACCCTTACACTGCTTTGGCATTAGTGTATCTCCTGTCCCCATTTGTGCTACATATATTAACTTGTGTATACCTTTTTACCAGTAGATGGTAACTCGGACCAACCTCCACTCATACCCACTTCTGTTAAAAACTAAATTTACATCATCATCAATACCCCATTTCCCTTTTTTCAAGGGGTTGGGAGGCTCTATCACCAGTGCAGGACCCCAGACAGGCAAGGAGTCCTGATCCAAGGCTATTTGAGTTTTGAGCCTTTAGTGGTGTATGGAACTGCTGTGCCCTAGGTAGATTGCCACACCAGGTAACTTCAGTTCGAGGTCGGAAGTAAATATCTAAGTAGATTCTAGCAGGTTTATTGAGACGAGGAATAAGAGAGAGCAACGTTTGCACCTGAAGCATTGTGGGTACATGCACTGTTGCCTTTATTGGGAGAAACAAACATGCCTAATACAGATATAACTTTACATGTGAGAAATGGATATGAAAGGGTAGAATAAAGTGCATATATTGAACAGGTAATATTATACTCAAGGCACTAGTGTGTATGTGTTACATTCATAGATCACTGGGAGCTATGGACACTTTGCTATTATCTACAGGTGGGGTCATTGTAACAAAGAGTGTGGTCCCCAACCCTCACTCCCCCTGTCCCCCCCTGTATTGCAGGAGATACGAGGCTGACTACACAATCACAAGAATGGTGGGCAATGGGGACGCCACTTCCCTATGCCTATTATTTTACATACAATATATAATTATAATTTCTCACTTGTTTTGCATATTTTTGTTCCTAAGATGGCACCTAGGTTTTGCAGCCATATTATATTGCAGGACATGGTGGATGGACTAGGGGTACTGGGTGTATCAGGAGGGCTACGAGGAGACTGTGAGGCAACCCTGGGAGTGTTACGGAGTTGTGGTGAGGTGCTAGTGACTGTGGTGGAGGTGTTACGACATGACCCATTGCACACCTGGACACTTTCGCCACAACAAGTGGGACGCCTTCAGGCAACTGGAGATGATGATAGTATGGGTAAGTGTGCCAACAATAATTAAATTACTTCTATCTATAGCTCTGACGCCTCGTTCCCTCCGGGAACTCTCCCCAAGGGGGTGGCCACGGCATAAGTATCTCCAGTTTTCCCTGTTCCAATACTCCCTCCTTACTTGGTCAAGCCCTCCTCTGCCCCTCACATACTCTTTTACTCTGTTCTGCCATCTAATCGGAGGGCTGACTCTCACACCACAACTTAACTTCCATACACCTTCTTTACAAACTCCTCACCTTGCATTCTCTCCACATGTCCAAACCACCTCAATTTATTAAGCTTTACTCTCTCAACCACCTCCTCAACCACCCCACACTCAATACCATTGCCTTCTCACTCATACTACATCTCTCATACACAATCTCTTGACTTTCTCCATCCCACCTAGTAAGTCCACATGCTCCTCTCAAGTAATTAATTTCCACTGCACCGATTCTAGACTGATGAGCCTTACTCCATGTCCATGTCTCTGACACATGTGTCAGTGTTGGCAGGATTATACACTTTCCTAGTCCCTTTTTCACTTCCATACCCACACTTCTAACGTTACTTCATAATCTTCCCCAGTGCTACTGTGACCTGTCTACCCCTCATTGCTCTCTCACAAATTGCTTTCTTCCATATTTACACAGAACTGTACCCAGGTACTTAAACTCCTTCACTTCCTCAATTCTCTTACCCCCCAAGAGTTATTTCACACTTGGTCCCAGTTGGCACTCCCACTCTGTAGGGTGTGGCATTTACCAATAATTACTTTCAATTTCCTTCGTTTACACATGGATTGAAACTCCTCCATCATCCTCTGGAATTCGCTTTTACTCTCAGCCATCAACAGTGTCATCCGCAAATAAACTTGCCACCAAGGCCCAATTTACTTCATTCAGCCTCAACTTTACCCCCAGGCCATTCACTTTGGCTTTCATCTCTCATACACATACATGTATCCATATATATATTGAACAGCTATGGTGACATAACACACCCTTATCTCAGCCCTACACTAATGTTAAAACTCTCTAACTTAGACCACCCTTTACCTGTACACATGCTTGTCTTTGCCTGCTAGCAGGTTCGGCACAATGTATATTTTGCCTTTACTATGTTGCGTGACTAATTACTCGTTAGAATGTTGTTATATTTATACAATATCTTCTTTAGATAAACCAGCAAAGATATTTTTTAGTCGATTTTTGACTCAACATAAATATTCCTTGAAACCTTACAGAATGCCAGATGTATGGTGACGAATCGGTACTAAAATACTGTACTTAACCATTTATTGAGATAATAAATTCCCTCATTTATGTGAACAACATGTAAATAGTAGTGTGTAAACATTGGTAATACACCTACAGAAACCATTTTCATACAAAAATTAATTAAACTAACCGTAGTATTAAAGGTTTTACAGATATACTAAACACATCGACTACTACTATCGTCTTCAGTATTGCCAGGTCTGCTTGACAAAATTTCCCTAACTTCAACATCAGAATTTCCCTTTTTACCTCAATTATTACCTGTTTACTCTTGAACAATGACGGTCTTTTTGGTATTTCGTCTGACAGAAAATTCCCTGTTTACTATAGAACAATCTTTAATTATAATCTCCATGTGTGGACTTCAATATTCCCTAAAACAGAAATTTCCCAGCACCTGGCAACACTGGTTGTCTTTCAGTCAACCGTCTTGGTTTAGTAGAGTCGTCTGGCAACTCGACACGTCATATTATGTGCTTTAAATAACGCATACATGATGTATGATAGTATTTATAACTTTAGGCATCTTATAGATTTAAAAAATATATACCTGTGTATGGAAATAACTGTATACGAATGTCAACAATAGATTACTAACTGGTAGTATCTAGCAACTATACATTTTTCCTATACTAACTTGAGAGTTATCGTGGAAAACTCAAAGATGAGCAAACATGGTGGCCGTCTAGTCTCTCTATATAGGGTCTCTACCTAACACCATAAATTCTCAACACTTCTGTCATAACTCTCCTATCAACCCTATTGTATGCCTTCTTCAAGTCCTTGAAGTCAGCATACAACTTCCTACTCTTCCCAATATATTTCTCCACAATTGATATTAATCCTCTACCCTTTTTGAACCCTCCCTGCTCCTCACTAAGTTTATTCCCTGTTATATACACCTTACCCAGTACACTAATAAGGCTTATTCCCTATAGCTACCACATTAATACTTACTCCCCTTCCCCTTATATAAAGGTATAATTATAGCTCTCCTCCAATCCTCCGGCACCTCTCTGTGCATATAAGCCTCAACCACTACGTGCCCCCCACACTTCAGCAATTATCCTATCTTTAACTTTCCTAATTCTCCCTGTACAACCTGTCGTCTACCAACTGCCTCCATCCCCATGCATGTCCCCAGTCCCCTCCTTCATCATACGATCAAAATGCCTCTTCCAAAATTCTTTCACTTTCACTCACTGTGACTCCATCCTCTCTCCCTCTTTAACTACTCACAACTACTCACTCAGATTCCTGCCAAACTCCTCATCCACTCTCCTTTTACTGTCACTCACCATTCTCTTCACTTGCCTCTTACATACATTATATTCTCTTTTTCACCTCCTCTTACACATTCCTCTGTAGTGTTCTCCTATATGCCTTCCTTTTCTTCTCTACAGTACTGCATCTTTCACTTCTTCTGACCACCATGCACTCCCTTTCCTACCCCTCTTTTGTGTCTTGTATCCCTCTACCACTTCTGCTGTCCTCATCACTAGTGTCTTATTAAACATTTCATACACATCATTCACTCCTACTCCCTCCCCTATATTCAACCTTGCATCCTCCAACACCTCACCCACCACCTTTTATTCCTCTCTATACTCAATGTCATTCAATCTTCCACTTGCCACCGTAAATTGGTCAGAGCAGTGAACCATTCCTCTCACTACTTTAGCAAGGCCAATGCAGTGCTCATTCCAGGAGGGACACGGGCCATCAGCATTAAAAGAAGGGTCATAATATTATGTAAAAAGATATATACAATTTCTAAAACCTATATGTGAGGGAAGCTAAGTCTAACCCCTCACACCGCCTCCCCCTTAGCTTCACCTCCTGCTATATAAACAAAATAAGGTGATAACTGAGGTTGCCACATGGAGATGGGTTAAGGCTTACCTACCCTCCCTGAAGAGGGGTAGGTCACCGAGGCGATTCCTTTCCCAATACTTACGGTTAGCTTTACCGAAGCAGCACAAATACTTTTATACAAATTATATGTTTCATGATTATGATGACCATTGAGTGCATCAGTCAAAATCATTAACCCTTTGCTTCTTATATTTTGAATTTCCCAGCATGACATGGCTGTGACAGAAGAAATTCCCTTCTTAGTACCAAATACTGTATGGCCTGATACAATTATATTTTTGCTTTCATTATTGTATTGTACCTAGGTCCGGTGGCCTCTGCTTCAATGGCTGAGCGTGTTGTCCTGCGAGTACAACAGAAGCTAGCAGGAGTAGAGGATGGCTTCCCTAGAACAGTAAGTGAGCAGGTAGCTGCTCTCTTACAGCAGGCCACTGACACTGCTAACCTCTCACGCTTATTCCCTGGATGGAGGCCATATGTGTGAAGACGAGCCTGCCCTGCATATTCTGGCTTATTACAATTATACCTTTAAATACTGAAAAAAATGTGAGATGATTAGGAGCTCATCAGTGAATAAAACTTTAATACCATACTGCATCAGTATTAGTATCAGGGAATACAGTACAGGTATACTGAAGAATAGTGTAATCAAATAATACATCCAAAATATACCCTATGATTTGCACATACTGTTTCTGTTTGACAGTGATATCTTCTGTGATGACATAAATGCTGTAATAGTTAACTTATATTGGTGTGGTGTTATAATTACAAGTACAATAATGTTTGTATTATTTCCAATTGGAAATATGTAATTATTTATGTCCTAGTTGAATGTATAGGTACTGTAGTATGCCAGTCTCTGTTCCTCTGTGTAATGTATCTTGTAATTAAATATGGTAGTTATTTCCATTTGGCAGTGAATGGTGCTAATGCTGAACTGAATTATTGTACAGGCCCTCAAAAAAATATTCAGTACAGTACCTTTAAAGTGGGATACATTAGGCCACTCCACACAAACCACTCTTGAATTAATTCCTGACCACACCACATTTTCACTTTGTCCATTCCAGTGATCATTACAGAGGGTAACAGCTAAGTGCTGAAAATGTTTTGAGGGAATATACATTGTATAGTACAATAATGCCTTTGCCAGACACAACCAGCACTTCTTTGAAGGTGCAAATAAAACTTTATTTTGTTATCTGCATGAGCTACATTACTTGTTGACACTTTCATCAACCACTGATCCAATGGAATTATTAATTCTGGGAGTTGATATTTGGTCACCCTTGGAGCTGCTACCATTTTCTGATATTTACAGGGTATTGGATATTAGTGAATAATTAATAGAAATGGAATATCTCAGTTTTGTTAATAGAATCTCACCAAAATATTGATTGTTTCTGTTCATAAAATTTACCATACATGTAAATTAAATTTATTCCATTAGGAAAAATTAGAATTATATATTTTATGCATAAAAATGAAATTACCATTGCAATGGCGATGTACACATGATACGGTACATCTTTATTTACCAGTACTGCAAAATAAAATTGTCGTAAATCAAAATTTGTATAATATTCTTTTGCTATCCTCAGTTGTTTACCTATCTTTACAGACTAATCAATATCTACTGGAACTTTTAGCCTTGCTTTACAACTATCCTACATACCCTTAGGCCTACCTGTATTTTACCTACAAAGTGTAATTACCTTCCCATATTCAGCTACTGAATTTATCCTTTCAGCATGACTTACTCTAACCCTTTGCATTATAACCCAAGTTCCATAATTCCTCTCGACCATTAAATTTTCTCCATCTTACTTATCTGTACTTTTCGCAATTCAGTTTAAGCCACCCCTTTTAATTAATAGACAACACATCACAGCCTGTCCAAGATGCAACAGTACCCCATACTATTAAACACATTATTGAAGACTGCAATACACACAACCACACTCGCCAACAACACAACATACACTCTCTGAGGGCACTGTGGGAATGCCCGGTTCAGGCCATGGCCTTCCTCAAGAGATCGGGGCTGCTCGGCCAGACAGCTTGAGGAACTTCAACAACAACATCACAGCAATACAAATTTAAACTCATAAACAGCACATCGCATGGCAAAAATTCCCAGAAAACAGACACAAATCCCTCACAACAAATATACAAAACACCGCACAGAGAGAAGGATCTGGAGAAAGTCTGAAAGAGTGGTGAGAGAGGAGATGGAGAAAGTTTGACGAGTGGAGAGAGAGCTTGAGAAGTGGAAAGAGAAATGGGGATAGAGTTTGTAAAGTGGGGAGAGAGGGAACGGGAAATTTGATGAGTAGAGAGGGAGCTGGGGGCGAGGGAAAGTCTGAGGAATGGGGAGGGGTTATGAAGAGGAGCTGGGGAAAGTCTGAAGAATGGGAAGAGAGGTGGGGGGGTTATGAAAAGTTCATGGAGAGGGGGCTGGGGAAAGTTTGAAGACTGGGTGGAGAGTCAGAGGAATGAGGAAGCTGAGAATAGACTTGAGGGAAACTGGGAATTACAGAAATGGGGAGATGAAGCCGAGAGAATTAATTAAGTTTCCGAGGAAGCGAATACAAAAAAAAGTTGGGAGCTGCATGCATGGGTTTGGGGGGGAAAAGTAAGAGAAGTGAGGATAAAATCAGTGAGGTGAGCAGAAGAAAGCGCACTAGTACCGTATACTTTGGGAAAGAAAACATGCATCAATCACTCGAGGAGGAAAGCAAACACACGGAAAAAATTGTACACTCGAGGAGCAAAACTTACACTACACTCAGAGAAACAGATCGTATGTCCACTAAAAAACGTGTACAGTAGCTCAAAAAAGTATCGCCCATTTGCTGCATGAAACATTCTGATACCTAAGCGATGGATACTGAAGTGGCCAAGTGGTTCGTGTGCTGGACTCATAACCTACGTATATACAGGTATCAGGAGATCGAATCCTCTCAGGGGAGGGGCTGAAAATATTTACTCATCCAATTCAAGTTTTAGGCACTAACTATAAAGCCACCGAATGTCATAAAACACCCTCGCTGGTACAGTCATGGTCAAAAGTTATGCAACCTGGTGAATCAAAGCAAGCCATTTGATTAAATCTTATGAACAAATATTGCAGAGACCAACAGCTATATATAGCTTCGGATCATTTTTTCAAAGCCATCTCATTGGAAGGTGTTGCAGGACTATTGACCATGACTGTACCAAAACAGCTGCAATATTTGTGAATTACCCTCACTTCCCTCCCTCTGTGGCTGGATTCCAGGTTGGAAGTTGTGACGTGTGTGTGTGTGTGTGAGTAGCAGTTGACCAAGGCCACAGTAACGGGCTTGATGAAGCCTATGTCCAGTGTTGGATCATAAAAAAATAAAGAGCTGTAGCAATCATTTACAGATCCCTTGGACCCCTCCAGCTCAATAGTGATTTGAGCTACTGAACACTCAAAGGATAAAACGTATCTGTCTGGGAGTCACTGTACAGGTGGTTCAACAATCAAAACAATCGTCCACAGTAAACTCAAACCAAAGACTTCTTTAGCTGGGTTCCCACTTAGCCGACCTTCCCTCCCGATGTCTCCTGACCATTGAAAAAATTAGTGGTCGGCTCAATTCATCACCATGTTCGAGGATAAAACCCGGGTTGGCCTGTCAGGACACCTATAGTTGCCCGGCGGCCCGGGGTTGTCTATAGGCAGGTGAAAATTTTGAATGTGCCCAAAGTTGGACGGGATGGTTGGCATGGTTGTCAAACGTCGGCTTTGGTCGGTTCACTCGTCCTTAACTGCCCCCTGGCAGGACGTGTCTAGTTTTCCATAAACGGGGACAGGACGACCACCAAATTTCGAAAAACATAACACTGGGAGTTGTCACTGAAATGGCAACAGAGTGCCAGATGATGTCGGCGATGCGTCCCCGAAGTATAAAAGACGACCGCGTACCACCCGCTCGTGTTGGTGGAATAGTTAGAGACAATTTTCCCAGCTCTCTATGTCCCTGTTCACCTAGCAGTAAGTAGGTACTCGTCTGTTTGAGCAAGGATTGCAACCTTGTAGGCTGGGGGAAGATGTGTTGATGTAACAGACTGACTTTGATGCCCTACATAATTATGAGTCAAAAGGCATAAAGCCCAAAATCTTCACTCGCTCATTTTCCTGCCATGCCTTGCCTGTAGAACACCTCAATCCTTCAATGATGCCTTCACGTCCTACAAGGATGTCTGCCACTGCAAAGACCACCTTCAAGAAGATTAAGGTTTTTCGAGGAAGGACCATCAACTTCTTCCACAGCTCTGAGGGACAGTGGTTGCCACAACGACAGTGCAGAAGTGGCGCCCATTTTTAGCTCCGGCCTAAGCCGAGAGCTCTAGGTCTTATCGTAATTATTGTTCTTCTTCTTGGGGTGACAACTTCTTAAAAGAGGTTCAAATGACTCACTCACTCACTCATTCTTCTTGGGGCGACCATTTCTTAAAAGGAGTCACTCACTCACTCACTCATTTCACTTGAATCATTAAGAGCCGGAGCTTTTGAAGGGTTTTCCTTCATGTTCTTGTTTACCCTATTCCTGTTGCCAGCACATATAAAAGCAAGACAAGGGTTGAGGCCAGACAATTCCATGTCGAAGTTGAGCAGAGGTTTATAGGGAAGATGTTACTCCTGCAGAAGGGCTGAGTGAACTGTCAAATGACAAGGGCTACACCCACCTCATCACATCGCCTCATCCTACTTGGGGAATGTTGTTGTCCTGTCCTCGATTATCCAGGATTTATAGTCAGGTCCTATTCTTGACCAAGACTGGATGGCTGTTGTCGCGGGTTGGATGCGGAGGTGAGTGAGGCGTGGCACAGTAATCTAAAGTCGTGCACGAAAGACAACGTCATTCGAAACTTTGGTGGTCGGGAGGGAAGGTCGGCTAGAACTTTAGAAGGGAACCCAGCATTTTGAACTCTTCTGTCAGCCGTATTATAAAGGCCTAGTGCCCGTTACCACGTGTGTCACAGTGAGGTCACCGAGGTATGACGAGGGTTTAAGTGGAGCGAACGGTACATCTGGAGACGACAAAGTGAATATACAAAGAGAGGCTGAGTGTTATTGTTATGCTGAGGGGGTGAGTATAGACTGCTATGTTATTCCAACGTATGCAGGCTACATATCTGTCTATGTGTGTGTGTGTGTATGACTCTTTGTATGTCTATTTATCCATCCTTTCATCTATTTAACTATCTCCATATATCTAACTATCCGTCTACCAACCTGGTACATACCTATCAGCATTCTTCCTACCCCTCTGCCCTGACAAGTGACAACTAAACAAAGGAATAGGTCAAGAGCGACAGAAGTGTGAGTGTGTGTAACCTTGAACCTGTATGTCCACGTGTAATATAAATTTACTTACCGTACATTTTAACAGAGTGTAAAATATTGTATAATTTTCTTGCACAATCCTTTTGCATTTATCGTTTCGTATCATCTTTGTAATGTATTGTCTTGTATTATGTTATCTTTTGAACTAATATTTTGTATATATTATCTTTCCTTTGAAGTTGAGTGTATACGTGTTATTGTTTATCTTTTGCATTGCCGGTATCATTTTTCTATTACCCATTGTCTTAAACTTTAGATTTTTAGTTGAAATGTTAACGTATTTTCTTTGTGCATTATTATTTTGTTTGACAGTTGAGTATAATAGGCTATATGGATATACAAATATACATATGCACAGATATATTGTATAGTTTGATACATATAGATAGCTAGACTGATAGATGAGATATGGATATTAGAGATGGATAGGAGAATCATATAGGGAGAGCTGGTAGACGGATCAATCTATAGATAGGTTGATAGATTGCACGAGATCCTGATTGTCAAATAGATCGTAGCACAGGTAGGTGAGTAGACAGACAGACAGATAAACTGATTGATAGATAGGTAGGTAGCTTAAGATAGATATAACTAAAGCAGCAAACAAACAGAGAGAGAGAGAGAGAGAATAATGATGAGTAGGAGGTAGGGTCCGCTATTCGCTCTCCAGACCTAGATAATAATAATACAGTTCTTTGGCTGCTAGCTCGGTCACTCAACCTTTCTTCCCTCACTCCTCCCTTCCTTCCCTCACTCCTCCCTTGCCTCCTAAGTTTTCTTCCTATTTTCCCTTAGTTCTTTACTTCTAAATTTCTCTCTCTCCTCCCTTCTTTCCTCATTTTCTTCCCTCCCCCCCTTCATTTTTTCCTTCTAAATTTCTTCCTTCTTTCCCTTCCCCACCTCTTCCCCCCTTTCATTTCTCCCTCCTTCCGTATTCACTTTCTTCTTTCCCTCCTCCTCCTAGCTTTCTTTTCTCCCTCCTCCTTTCTTTCTTTCCTTTCTCTTACGGTACCTTACTTTTTTCCTTTTAAACGATCTACTTTCCCTCCCTCCTCCCTCCTATTTTTCTCACTTTCTTCCCTCCCTCCTCCCTTCCTTATTTTTTCCCCGTCCATCCTCATTATCTTTCCTTTTTCCTCCCTCCTCCCATATTTCTTTAATTCCTCCCCTTTTCCTTCCTCCTTCATTTTCTTCCCCCCTCCCTCCTCCATTCTTCCTTCCTTGCTCCCTTTTCCGTTCGTTCTTTCCTTCCATATTTTCTTCCTTTTCTTCCATGTTTTCTTCCTTTTCTCTCCATATAAAGGACCAATGTATAGATCTGCAGTTGCTTGACTTCCCTTTTATTTATATATTTTCTCTTCCTTATGTTCGTTCTCATTTTGCATCATCCTAAACACACACACAGCTGTATTGAATTGACATCTAGTGGAGGACGAGGGGAACTTTGCGATGACATGTAAAAATCGTCTGTCGTTAGTATGAAAATCCCTTGTATCAATATATATAGTCCGAGCGCATATCCAATTCTTATTATTATTAAATGTCCCTCACGTTCTGGCCACTTGCCCTTTATATTGTCCTATAACCTAACCTAACCTGATGGTACCTAGCCTGTCCCTCACCGACAATATTTTACCCCATAATGTCACTTGGGGAGAAGATACAGTGTTGGTAAATCTGGAACAACTGAGTCTTCCAAACTTTAGTCCTGGCAACAACTTACCATTATTTTGTGTTTATCTAGTCCTGTTTCCTAGCATACTTTGTAGGATTCAAAGCTCTCCAATGTACCAAAAGTATACCATCCCCATAAAGGTCTACAAAGTGTCTTCTCAAGGAGGTAATTTATTTTGCTTTAGGTGAATCGGGGAGCTTCTGATTCATCTAAAGTCTAAACAATGCCAGGAAAACAGCAGATAGACAATACATTGAAATGAGTAAAGACAGACAGGCAGGCAGGTAAGCAGCAAGTAGAGTACAAGGGCAGACGACAGGTAATCAGGAATGTTGGCACGCACGTAAACAGGGCAGGCAGGGTAAAACGGGAGTGAGAATAATAATGCAAGCAAGGCATGCAGGCAGGCAGAGAGGTAGGACAGGAAAGGGAATAAGGGTGGGCATGAACTAGGGTAGACTAAGAAGTGGTGGGTAGGTAGGCAGGTCACTGAAACACACACACACACACACACACACACACACACACATTCAACTTCAGTCCCGCCCGACCCACCGCCCTGCTCACTCACATCTCCCGCACTCTCATCAAACGCTTCTTCCCATACACCCTTCCCGCCCCTGCCTCGTCATGCTCTCTCATCAGGTATACAGTCACGGACCCTCACTACAACAAAACTCATGTCTCATCCACCAACCTATTACGGGGGTAAGGTGATGTTGTCGGCGATTAATTGGAGCACATGGACACACTCCTGCAAACTGTTGTGACAAGTAGGAATATGATTACCTCAGTATTGGTGTTTTGTTTTCCTTCCCACATGGTTTGGAGAAATCGGTCGTCTCCTACCAAAACACCATTCAGAAGTTTTTTTCCCCACCTGCACGGTCCACTCCACCGAGAAATATGACTGAGGGCAACATATGAAAATTGTGCAGGTGGACTCGTGTATAGTTGCCAAAAAAGGTATTGCGACAAATCTTGATAGAACTTTAACCATAGTAATATCCACAACTATTTGTAGGGACTATAAGCATGTATAACAGAAGGAAATATACATATCCTTCTGTAATACATACTTATAATCCCTACAAACAACTATGGATATTAATATATTTAATGTTGTATCACTAGTTGTCGCAATACCTTTTTTGGCAACTGTACATCTTAATATAATGAAAACAAAGATAAATTACGCAAAAAAATTACACAACTGGGTATATAACTTCAACATTTAAACGGTGGACTGTTCGCCAAACGTGTTCTTATGGTCATATTACTTAGAAGGGAATCGGCGCATTTTCCCAGAATGTTAAAACAGAAAAAAAAGAGCTATAACAATTATCCCGACGATGGGCCATAAAAGTGAATCCCAATACCAGTTAATGATTGAAACTTCTGGGTGTTTAAAATACTGGTGTCCAAACCGTATCATAATAGCTTAGAGTAAAATATATGTGAAAAGAATCAAAATCTCGATAACCGTAAACTTGCAAAATATATAAATAAATATATATACCGGTAATACATATAAAAAACTCCTTCAATGTTGTAAAGCTTTCTCTCTATCTTCTGGACAGCCATTTATGTTTCAACTAATATGAATCCTTCCATTTCTTGTCAAAATTCATATTAAATTTTTCTTTAGGCTACCGGTACTGAAATCGACATTATCTATATAATAGTATTTTCGTCCCTTTGATTTTGTTTCATGATTATCGGCGGCAAATGACCTTTACTGCAAGGTCATTCCCTTGACCTTGCTTTACTGCATGTTGTGTCGTCATTTTACATTTATATATTTTGTATTACCAATATTTTGCATTCCCTTATTTTTGCTTATTTATTTATTTATTTTTTTACTCCCATAGACGAACCAATCTTAATTAAGGTGAGATTCTCTTGGTGGTGAAATAAAGGCCTACCGATTCCTCCAAAGTAGCCTACAGTATATCAAGAAACATACACCCTCATTTGTAACATTGAGGTTGTCTGTTTTCTGTTATAGTTTGTTGGAATCAATAGACCCTCCAATTTACCAACAGGACAATCTCCCCTTAAAGTTGGCAGCTAGGAGGGCGTAGACGGCAGTTTCTCTTGAAACAAACTGGTAAGCCACGGATTCTTCCATACCGGGCTACAAAACACATCTAGTTATACAAAGTCACTATAGTCTGTTTCCTAGCATAGCTTGGAGGAACTAACAGTATATTGCACACCATCAACAAAACATATATTACTCCCTTAACCTGTATCCATAAATAACTGGTTTTTAACCCACTTTATCGTCTTACAGCCTGTATACGGTATCTCCTCATTTGGTAAGCCTCTAAAGTAGGCCTCTCTCCCTCCCTACTTCAATATACAGGGCGATTCAGAAATGCGTGCCGAAAATCCGCAGGTGTATTCCTGGCACATAATTGAATGTAAATTAGTCAATAACGATTTTGGAAGTTCTCAATAGTTTATAAGTTATAATGCCTTCAAGGTTTGAAGAGTGTGTTTAAATCTAGGGATTGTACCATAATCTTTCAGACACGTGTGAAATTACTTAACTCCCATGAAGGCATTGGAAACACAGTAAAAGTTACTAAAGAATATGACAAAAGCTGTAGAGTGTACAGTCACAGCAAAATTACCAGGGACGGAGTTTCAGGGATAGTTATCAAGAAATGTGTGTCATGGCTGTTCAAACCTTGAAGGCACTGTAACTTATAAACTATTGAGAATTTCCAAAATCGTTATTGACTAATTTACATTCAATTATGTGCCAGGAATACACCTGCGGATTTTCGGCACGCATTTCTTAATCACCCTGTATACCTGTTGGCTCCTTCCCCGCTCTGTGGTCTGTGAGTGGTGGAGGTGGTGAACAGGAAGTGTGAAGTGGAAAAAAGGGGGAGATTGTGCAAAGCCATATTGAACTTGTACCACACAGGAGAATGATTACAAAGACAGAAATGAAGGACAGCAAACACGTACCAAAGAGAATGAAAGGAGGACAGCATGCACCTAAGAAAAGAGAAGAGGGACATCAAACACGTAAGAGAAAGATAGGGGGGACAGCATTCACATAAGAGAAAGAGAGGACGTATAGGAAACACTTAAGAGAAAGAGAGGACGGACACGTAAGAAAAAGAGAAAGAGAGTAAGAACAGCAAGCACTTAAGAAAAAAATGAAAGCGAGGAGGGACACCAAACACGTACGAAAAAGAGAGAGGAGGGACAGTATGCACGTAAGAAAAGAGAAAGAAAGAAAGGGACAGCAAAACACGTAAGAAATATAAAGGAGGGAGAGCTAAATGAAAGAGGAAAAGGGAAAGGCTCGGGTACAAAGGGGCACACTAAACCACAAAGTATATCCAACATCCAAACAAGTAATTCCCCACCACCACCACCACCCCCTCCCACACACACGCTACCTACGGGAAGGGAAGAAGAGAGACAGACAGCATAGAGCCATAATTGACATGTAGATGACGCCGAGCACAACAACACATCCTATACTCCACCGATGAAGATGAAAACCCAAACCTGATGACGCACAAAACTGATAATTATCGACCTGTTTATTATCTAGCGGTTCCTAGGAGTTTGATAGTCGATCGAGGGATGACCTGCATGATGATCTACCCACATTCGCATTATAGTCTTTTACTTTCTTGTTATCTATCATTTATTTCTGGGTTTAGTTTTGTCGTGTCATCATTCATCCTTTTATTTTGTTCTTGTTTTCCTGTAAGTTTTCTTGTATACGCGCTTCGTTTTACTTACTCGTATTTCTTGATTTTTTTTACCAGTTATTTTGTTTACACCATTACATTTTAATATTATGTTCGTACTTTATTTATTTATCTTATGTTTTCCTCAGAGAGAACGTGTGTCGACGCTAGTGCTAACGATGCTGCCGCCATTGTTATTGTTGCTACTACCTTCGTCCCTCGGCCTCGATCCTTCACAGGTTCGTTACTTACATTCTCAGGAAAAGTACCGGGAACAGTAGGCAGATCGGAAGGAAAGGGCAACGTCCTATATGTATAAGGAAATACAGGTAATATGGAGGGGCTTAGTGCTGTCATGTGACGTCACGAGCACGAGAGGGGAAGGGCAACGTCCTATACGTATAAGGAGATAAAGGGAGGGAGGGGTATAGCCTAGTGCTGCAACGGGACGTCATGAGAAACGGGGTCCCATTTTTGTCAGTAAGTGTCCTGACCTGCATCATGTTTTGTTTTTTTATATGTTCCGACACTGGATATATAGGCTTCATCAACCCTGTTACCGTAGCCCAGGTCAACTGCTACTCTCTCACACACACACCCACGTCGCGACTGCCAGAAAAAGGTGATAGAGAGGTGTGACAGCAAGCAGGAAGGAAATAAAAAGAAAAGAGGGACAGTTGAAGAACTGAAAGCTAGTGGCTGGGGCCGAAGGGGCGCCAAAACCCTTAAAGAATTGCCCACATTACTACAGGCAATACCCCCCTACGGTGTAATGCATGGGAACCATTTAGTCTGGTCTTTCACTGGTGACCTTCCTAGCATGGGAAGCCCTCTCTCCTCGAAATCAGGGCAGAGCAGGGGCCAGAGCCCCTTCTAGTCTATAGTCGCCAGGTCTCAGAGACACGCAAGCTCTCTTCGTCAAGGCAGTTCCCATTAGGGGGGCGGAGAGAAGTAAGGGTAATTCCCAATAATGCTGTTGTTATGGTACCAGCGAGGGTGTTTTACGACCTGAGACTCAAATCAGATGAGTAAATATTCTCAGGACCTCACCTGAAAGGAATCGAGGTTACGAGTCCAGAACACTAACCACTCGGCCACTTCCCATACATCTGGACTATGCTCTCAGCCTCGTCACTTACTGTATAGGGCTCGAATAGCTGAATGATTGATTGATCAAGGGTATACAAATGGACGTATGTTGCTGCTTTTTTTGGTCAAGAGAGTGGTTTGCGGGTGACCGATTTCACCAAACTAGACTATGTCAGGAAACAGATTGGTGCCTCAGTACGGACGAGGCATTTGTCTTAAAGTGTACTACCTGCATTGAATTTGTTAAATTCTACATATACTACACACACATGGCTAAACAGTGCATTAGATGGCTATGATAAAAGAAAAGTAAAATTTGAGAGAGACAGAGGGGGAGGGGAGATGCAAAATTTTATAAAGAAATTCAATAGGCTGCAAAATTCGAACAAGATCATTTTAGTTACCTTTTATCTTAGAATTCATATGCTTATTTCCTTCAGACATTATTTCTATTTTTCTATTATTCTCTATTTTCTATCGTTGTCACAGATGTCTTCGCCTACTACAGCCACAGACGCCCCTAGGCCTCTCTCTGCTACAATAGAAGATGTCGCTGAGGAAGGCACGACACAAAACTATGCAACAACTACAACAACAGCAGAACTGCAGGGCAACCAAGAAATCACCACGAACCTCCCTGACAACACTCTAACTCAACCACTCCCCAAGGTGACACTGGAGTACAAAGACGCAAAAAATGGACCCGTGGATTCGCTGATCAAAGCTGAGGACCAAGTTAGGGAGACCAGCGGGGTGGCGAGGGAAAAAGGAAGCGTAGTGTGGACGAAGATGAAGGAGAATGGAGAACGGGAATGGAGGGATGTGAATGAGTGGGGAAATGGGAAGACTGAGAGACAGAATATCCAAGCTGAAGTAAAAGACACTGAAGTAAAGGATGGGAAAGGAAATGAAGAAGACTGGGTGATTGGAGTGGAGGAAGAGGGAAGCAAAAGGACAGACAGCTCAGATGACGCCGAGCACAACAAATCCTTCTCCATCGACGACGATAGCTCGAGCCCAAAATATAAAGATGATATGGACCTATCTATAATCGAGAGGTTCCTCCTTGACAGCAGTGAGGATTCCGTTATGCTACCCCCTAATGAATCATCCGCTCTTGGTTCTCTTTCCGATTTACTGAAAAACACCCCGACTCTTGACACCAAAATGACTCCACCAGAACAGGATGATCCAGTGATTATAGAGGCCAAGGAAGAGTACATGAATATATGGAACCGGGAGGCAGAGCTGATCAATGCACCCTACCTGAAGGTGACCAAGGTGTGGCCCGAGATGGGAATAGTGTACATGCCCTTGGTTACGGAGATGTCAGACAAGTTAAGGAGCTCCCAGCCAGTGAAAGAAGCATTAGAGAGATACAAGGCCATTTGGAGAGAGAGAAATGCTCACACAGCGCCCTCCCCATCCACGTCAGGGGGTCCCATCATCGAGATTTTAGGTAATTTTATGGGTGCCTGGTCTTGGTTAAATAATCTGACAGAAAGCAGAGTGGATGTGACAGATGCCAACAACAACACAGGGGATGTAAACGACAAAGATCACAGCAACACCCTCCAAATACAAAACCGAAGTTACACAGGTGCCAGTAAAGTTATTATTGACCTTTCTGAAGGAGATGGATGGCAGGATATGACAACTTCGAGTAACAAGGAGTCGTTCAAAAATTATTACTATATACCTGCAACGTCACAGTCAGTTTCAGCCCTTCATCCTCTCTGGTATCCTCCTAACCCCTCTCATCATCCCCATCCCACTCACAGACCTCTGATTCCTCTGCATCAGGAAATTCCAATCGTGCCAGGGACCAGACCTACGCCCATCCTGCCCATTATACAAGGAATTAAACCAAGCATACCCATACCAGTGCACAAACCAGGTGTGATTGATGCAGACGGCCCAATAGGGACAGCACCGTCTCATACTCCTCCCATTTGTCCTGTCGCCATCATGCCAAGCCCTGTGTCTCCCATTCCTGGTTCTGGTCCCACGGGTGCTGGTGGTGGTGTTTCTGATAGCATTCTTCATCCCTCAGACTCTATATCACCCCCTCCTCGACCATTCCCAATAATCAAACCTATAATATCCAGCCTTAGACCAATAGCCCGACTGCAGCCCAGACCAGCTGTAAATCAAATACCAAGCCTGAAACGTGCTGGATATCCTGATACACAGTTCACGCCAACAGCTGCAAATACTCCAGCAGAACACACACCCATTGCACGTCACACACTTACTTCAAATACTTCTGCAGATCCAGTTCAAAACCTTGTTGCAGCTCAAAACCCTATTGCAAATCACAGACCAGTTCAAAATCCTATTGCAAATCACAGACCAGTTCAAAATCCTGTTGCAGTTCATAAACCGGTTCAAAATCCTGTTGCAAATCACAGACCAGTTCAAAATCCTGTTGCAAATCACAGACCAGTTCAAAATCCTGTTGCAAATCACAGACCAGTTCAAAATCCTGTTGCAAATCACAGACCAGTTCAAAATCCTGTTGCAAATCACAGGCCTGCTAGATATCATTTTGCATATCACAGTCCAGATTCCCAACACTTTGTAGTCCATGTGCCCGAAGGAAGTGGCATCGATTATCACTATTCAGATAGATATTATAATGAGTACCAGAGTCCTCGTGACTTCATAGTGACCAGCACCGTTCAGTATCCCGCCCGACATCAAGACTACCACACCGATCCTTCAGCTTTCTACAGTGCGCCCACTAGATCAGAAGTTAGTTCGGGTGTGCCTCATAGGACTGGTCACCATGGCGATAACTACCAGCATGACTTGGGTATGCAATCATACAACAACCCCACCCCTTACGAATCAACTAGAGGCTCATACGATTTAGGCACAGACTCAGGCACTCATGAATCAGACACTAACACTAGTTCATATGAATCGAGAACAGAAGATATGATCTCACTTATATTACACAGGCTGCTTAACCCTAAGACAAAAGAATAGGGGCTTTTATGTGACAAAGTTAGTGCCACATTGCCTTAGTTGCCTGGCATTAGATTAACATTGTTGAGTTGAATTGTGACATTTTGAATTGCTTGGCTTTTGTCCAGGTATGTTTACTAGGACTGAAGCTGATGTTTAACCCCTAAGAACCGCAATTCGTTACGACAGCCTTCACCCCCAACCGCAAATACAACCTGATTTTTAAAGTTACTCTAAGGTTAGTTTTGTTCTTATAGGTTTGTAGAGCTTTATTTTACACACCAGAATATGCAAACAAAAGTCTTTTATCTCCACTGGTTAGAGTACAGCAGCATATCAAAGTCGGAAAATAATATGACAGTTACCCCCCAAATACATACGAAGGCATACGCATGTGTTACGCATGTGTATAATGCGTAGATGCATGAGTATGTGTACCTCGATGTGTGCTTGCGTGTTTGTGTATGTAAAACGAGTATATAAATGCACTGAAATAGACAGAAAAGGCAACATACAAGTCATTTTTGCATTCAACTGTGCATACCTGTGATAACGCTAACGCAAGCATGCACAATGTATGGGAGTGTTTGAAAGTGTGTTATACTAATGTCCAATGGCTATAAGAGCTATGAGAGGCAGGGAGAGGGAGAGCATGAGAGGCCACGAGTGATGGTATTGGCTGCATATAACACAGAGTTGGTGTTGATGTACTTTGGCCACACCCACCTACACCATATGGTGAGGGAAGTCAGCCAATCACGATCAATTACAATAGTCCAAGGCTAGAGCTTTCCTTTGGTACTACTGCTGTGGCTATATGTAGCCCATGCAGTTATTTATGGGCTGTTAAATAAAGGCGTTAATCGGTTTTAAGGCCAAAATGTTTATTAACGCCTTAAGGCGTTGATAGGTCTTTAAGGGTTAAGGGTTTTGAATTTCTGAAATATTATCACAATGTCTCCCTTTTTAGTGTACCGTACCATCCAGAGCCTGTGCAATTTCTTTCTTTTAATCCAAAATTTTTGCCATATCATCAATTGACTTGACAACCAGTAGATTTTTCTTTTTCACCACAGTGGCTCAGGTCTGATCATATCTCCAACTAGACCCTACTCAGTCAAAATATCTTTCATCTTCCCATCCACTAGTTTCTTCACTTGGTCCTTCTTCATTTCACTAATATCCTTTTCAACCCTTTTCAGACTACTATAGCACATATCACATGGCCAGATAATCACCTTGATACATGTATTATCAACCTTCACACTTTGGAGGTGAACACATTTCAAATTTGCCCAAAACCAAGTTTCACAACCAATCCATTTATCCACCCCATCCCATAATTAATAATCCACACACAAATAATACCCGTTATCAATGCTTACCCAAATAAATGTGAAAAGAATCTGCGCCAACGAGGACGTACTTCACCTTTTTCGCGTAACGTCACCATGACGTCACTATACAGTACTCCTGGTGGCAGCCATATTGGTGGAAGAGAACGCTTTGTTTACAATTAGGCCTACATCCAAAGCATAGCCTACTAGACTTGGGCGAGTTCTACGTTTCCACAAGGGACTAGTTAACAATGCCACGCTTCTGCTGTGTAATAGGTTGCACTAATACATACATAAAATACATTTTAGAATACAGTACTATTGCTGATAATGTGTGTATGAATTGCAAAAAAGTATATAAAATTCTTTGTGCAAAATCAAAACTATACTGTATTAGAAAAGGACTTAAAAAAAAACCATTTTCTTGAATATTTAGGACAATACAGATGAATAAACTTTCTAATAACATTATTGGTGTTTAGTAATTCCACATACAGTATATTGTACTTATGAGTTCTTTTGGGCCATATAAAAATTGGGATATAAAAAATTAACAAATACACAATGCTCATAGATGCATTTAAGTACTGTATATAATTTGGGTACTATTTTATGAATGCAAGTTTATCCATAGCCAATTACAACCTTGGATAATGTTTACCAGATTTGGGCCTTAGTCTTTGGTGATTGGGACCCCTTATGAACTACCATACAATTAAAGGGCAAAGGCATGTTATCCAAACCATACATACAGTATCTATTTAGATAAACTTCTTTAAAAGGCTGGGTATTATTACAGAAGTACTGTATTTTTGGCTAGGGCCACGCAGTGTTACCATATCTGGCTAGGTTTACACCAGTTATATCCCGGAAGTTTGCCCAGGTTAGGTTAGTTATGTTAGTAGTCTGCTATGGTCTAGGTTAGGTTAGGTCAGACTAACATAATTCATACACATAATTCATAGACATATAATGGACCATTTTAATAGACAAAACATACTGACTGACAAACAACACGGTTTTCGACCCAAACGCTCGTGTGAGACACAGCTGCTGGTGACTACACATGACATCTTGCAGTCCCTCAATGACACAAAAACTAGACAAGTTGACGCCATAGTATTAGACTTTGCCAAAGCCTTCGACAAAGTCCCTCACCAAAGACTACTGCACAAGTTAGAATTCTATGGCATACAGGGACAACTTCTTCACTGGATTAGAACATTCTTGACTACCAGAAAGCAACGCGTAGTTCTTGACGGTAGTCAGTCTCCACCTGTTCCTGTGATCTCTGGGGTACCCCAGGGCACTGTCCTGGGCCCCCTTCTCTTCCTTTCATACATTAATGACCTCCCACTTTCACTTTCCTCTACCACTAGACTCTTTGCAGACGATAGCTTAGTTTACAGACCAATTAAAGATAGGAATGACTGCCTTCGACTACAGGACGACCTAACTGCACTTGAAGACTGGGAAGTCAAGTGGCAGATGACATTTAGACCAGACAAATGCCATCACATCCGTTTTACCCGTGCTCATAATCCCATTCCATATACATATCAGCTACACAACACTAACCTCAACACAGTCCCTTCCCACAAATACTTGGGCGTCCACATCTCATCGGACATGAGGTGGAACACACACATAGGTAGCATCAGGGCCAAAGCCAGTAGAGTCCTGGGGTTCTTGCGCAGGAACCTCAGCAGGTGTAACACAGACATTAAAATCATTGCTTATAACACTTTCGTTCGACCACACTTAGAGTATTGTGACACCGTCTGGGACCCACACACTTACAATAATATAAATAAATTAGAGTCCATACAAAACAAAACTGCAAGATGGGCCAGACGTGATTACAGACACACTACATCAGTCACTTTGCTTAAACAAGACACAAAACTAGACCCATTGGCAACAAGAAGACAAATACACAGACAACAGATGATATACAAAATCACAAACAAGTTAGTTGACATAGACAAAGACACATACCTACACCCTACAAGTATACGATCCACTAGAGGCAGCCACAACTTAAAATACCATACATACCAGACAAGCACTGATATATTTAGACACTCATTCTTTCCCCGCAGCATCCAAGAGTGGAATCATCTCCCATCTCATATAGTTAATAGCCCCACTCTTGACACTTTTAGAAATAGGATCACCAATCATTACCTCCCCAATCCTAATCCTCAACCCACAGTCCTTGACCCAATCCACCCTCATCCTAACCCCCTTCCTAATCCTACCCTGGATCCCTAAATCCCCCGCACAACCCCCGCATATTATGCTGCCCATGAGCAGCCCTCTGCGGGACCCAAAAACTTAAACTTAAACTTAAACTAATTTCCAAATTCTCTAAGAGAAACACCATAGATCATGAAAAAAGTCTTAGCATGGTCCAAAATAGAAGGTACCGGTAATGATACTAAAATATATGTGAACCCAATACTGCTGTAAATTTACCAAATAATGAAGTAAATACAAAATAACATGAATACCAGGATGATTACTTACCCTGCCTCTGACAATAACGTGAAATTGGGATGAAGTTGATTCTGAAGACTCTGAAGACCTTGGTGTAGACGTCTTTGTTTGCTATACCTGCACTTCTTTAATCCAGCCACTAGTGAAAAAATTGTGTGTCTTTAAGCTTTTGTGGCATTTCATTGACAGGAAGAGGTATAATTTGGGTTGGATGGTAATATCGGGGTAGGTAACTGGAGGGTATGATTCTAATAAATCCACAATCCTTGTTGGGCAAAGTATAGTCTAGGGATCAACATGTATACTGGCACTTGATGTTTTGTTAATGTACAGTATTCTGCATGATCCGTAGATTTTTCCATACTTTTGTTGGAGTTTAAACTGGAGGTACCGTCACATACACCAATAAGGGGGTGCGGGAATAGGGGGATAGGCTTTCTACCCACCCCAAGTCTGTCCCCTTATTCCCGCAACCCCCTAACCTGTCACCTACTCCTGCACCCCCTTAACACCACCAATACTCCACCACAAATAACAATCACAATGGCGGATGTTTACGTCTACCTAGCGGCCAAAGCCTAAACTATCATATATACAAAAGGTTATTTTATTATCATTATTATTATTTTTCACCATTATTATTATTATTGCTATTTTTTCATAATTAATTAATTATTATGTAGTAGACACCAACAAGCACCTTATTACACTTCACCTACTAACCTCACCCGATTATAATATTAATGTTTTTCGTTGTTGTTGTAATAAATCGTATATCTCCTGATTTTTAGTCGAATCTCAGATTTTTTGATAAAATAATAGGAAATCTCCAGATTTCTAGATAATACCCAGAAAAATGGCTCGAAATCTCCAGCTGACGTACGATGTATCAGTAATTATCGCGGGGAAGATTTTACAAAATACATCATAACTCGGCCATCACTCCGTTAACCAACTTCCAAATTAAATCCGCTGGCGTTCACACGCAATCCTTCAGTTAGTTACCCCGGGAACCGGGGTAACTAACTGAAGGATTGCGTGTGATCGCCAGCGGATTTAACAGGGAACCGGATTTAACCGGGAACCCACTATTTTTGACCATTCTAAGATGAATTTTGCAATTATATTAAGTGCTATTTAAAGTTAATGTAGTTTGGATCATGTAAATATATATATCTATGTTTATTTATTGCATTTGATAGTATTATTTTGCTTGAGTAAAGAATATTGAGGTCAAATTAGCTGTGTAAATTAGTATTCATAAAAACGACTATACTGTAGGTTAGGTTGGGCTCCCCTATGTTTTCATAATTTATTCATTTCTCAACACTAAACTTTCCCTGAACATGACTATTCTCCCCTCACCACTTTCTATCTCTCTCTATATAAAAAAGTAATAAAACAAATAAATATTTTATGAGACAAAAAAATTGGGAAAACAGCTCTGATAAAGACATACCAAAAAGGCCACTGGTACAGTACAGTATGTGCATTTGGCTTAGGTGGAATACTGTACAATGTAACTCTATTCCTTATTATTTGGAGAATACATAATAAATTCTCAAACAACCTTTCATCTCCATCAATAGATGTTTGTGTGTCAAATTCCCATTTATAATTCCACTCACCTAGGTTGAAATGTAGTACATATTTCATCACAGACCTATTATTTTGTTGCATAAAATGCATTTTGGTCCATGTCTTCAACTTACAGAATTAAAATATGAGCATATTATATGCATTATTGTTTTGGCTTGGTTAGATAGTAATAATAGATACAATACAAAGTTTTATTTTGTCTTGGTTTGAATTTTCTTAACTTCTATTGATTTGATTGACTGCCTGAGGATATTTGAGAGTGGGAGGAGGATAGTGATGATAGGAGACATGAATGGGAAAGTAGGGAATGAGAAAAGAGGAAGTGTAGTAGGCAAGTGGGGTGTGAATGGAATAAATGAGAATGGTGAGTGCCTGGTGGATCTGTGTGCCGAGGCGGGGTTGTTCCTCGCCAACACCTGCTTCGAGCACAAACTGATCCACAGGTACACTTGGAAGAGGAGAGATGAAAGAGGTGAGCAGATGAGTCTGATTGATTATGTAGCTGTGGATGAAAGACTGAGAAAAGATGTGTTGGATGCAAGAGTGGTAAGAGGCATGTTCCAGTGCTCTGACCACTATGCGGTGTTGGCGAGAATTAGGGTCCGGGCAAAGTGGGAGTATGGTAGGAAGGATAGAGGGGGGAATGAAAGGGAGGTAGCAAATGGAAGATTGAATGATGTTGAGTACGGAGAGGTTTATAAGAGGAGGGTGGGTGAGATGCTGGAGGATGCAAGGCTGAGTATGGGGGAGGGAGTGGGAGTGAATGATGCGTATGAGATGTTCAAGAATATAGTGATGAAGACAGCAGCAGGGGTTGTGGGTTATAAGGCACAGAAGAGGGGCAAGAAAGGGAGTGCATGGTGGACGGAAGAAATGAAAGATGCTGTAGATGAGAAAAGGAAAGCATATAGGAGAACATTGCAAAGGAATGTGTCTGAAGAAGTGAGAGAGAGATGGAAGAGAGAGTATAATGCATGTAAGAGACAAGTGAAGAGGATGGTGAGTGAGAATAAAAGGAGAGTGGATGAGGAATTTGGTAGGAAACTAAGTGAAAAGTTTAGAGAGAACAAGAAATTATTTTGGAAGGAGGTAAAAAAAGAGAGAGGAGAAGGAAAGTCTTGTAGCGTGAGAATGAAGAGAGAGGATGGAGTTACGGTGAGTAGAAGTGAGGAAGTGAGAGAAGTGTGGAAGAGGCATTTTGATCGTTTGATGAATGAGGGGACGGGAGGGGAGGCAGTGGTGACATGCATGGGGATGGGGGCAGGTAGTGGACGACAGGATGCTCAGGGAGAATTAGGAAGGGAAGAGATTAGGAAAGCAATAGGCAAGTTGAAGATGGGAAAGGCACCGGGGGTAGATGGGATAACTGCTGAAATGTTAAAGTATAGGGGGGAGGTAGTGGTGGAGTGGTTGTTGCTTATATGTACATTGGCTTGGAGGCAGGGAGAGGTGCCAGAGGATTGGAGGAGGGCTAGTATTGTACCGTTGTATAAGGGGAAGGGGAGTAAGGAGGAATGTGGTAGTTATAGGGGAATAAGCCTTCTTAGTGTACCGGGGAAGGTGTATGGAAAGGTTCTAACTGAGAGACTGATGGAAGTGACAGGGAATAAAGTTGGTGAGGAACAGGGAGGGTTCAGAAAGGGTAGAGGATGTGTGGACCAGATATTTGCGCTAAAATCGATAGTGGAGAAATATATAGGGAAGGGTAAGAAGTTGTATGCTGCCTTCATGGACTTGGAGAAGGCATACGATAGGGTTGATAGGAGAGCTATGTCAGAGGTGTTGAGAATATATGGTGTTGGGGGATCTCTACTGAAAGGTATTGAGGCTTTTTATGCAGATGCAAAAGCATGTGTGCGGGTAGAGGGTGATCTGAGTGAGAGTTTTAATATTAGTGTAGGGCTGAGACAGGGATGTGTTATGTCACCATGGTTGTTCAATATATATATGGATGGGTGTATGAGAGAGATGAAAGCCAAAGTGAATGGTCTGGGGGTGAAGTTGAGGCTGAATGAAGTAAATTGGTCCTTGGCGGCAAGTTTGTTTGCAGATGACACTGTGCTGATGGCTGAGAGTGAAAGGGAGTTGCAGAGAGTGGTGGACGAATTTCAGTCTGTATGTAAGCGAAGGAAACTGAAGGTGAATGTGGGTAAAAGTAAAGTGATGGTGTTTGAGAGAGCAGAAACTGAAGTGATTGACTTTGCTACACCTTACAGAGTGGAAGTACCAACTGGGACGAAGTGTGAGATAACCCTAAGGGGTGAGAGGATGGAGGAAGTGAAGGAGTTTAAGTACCTGGGGACAGTTATGTGTAAACATGGAAGTATGGAAGGAGAAATTAGGGAGAGAGCAGTGAAGGGTAGACAGGTCATAGGATCACTGGGGAGGATAATGAAGGGTAGAAGTGTGAGTATGGAAGTGAAAAGGGGACTGAGGAACAGTATAATCTTGCCAACACTGACGTATGCGTCGGAGACCTGGACATGGAGTAGGGCTCATCAGTCAAGAATAGGTGCTGTGGAAATGAGTTATCTGAGAGGTGCATGTGGACTGACAATGTGGGATGGAGAAAGTAATGAGAGTGTGTATAAGAGATGTGGTATGAGTGAGAAGGCAATTGGTATTGAGTGTGGAGTGGTTGAGAGAGTGAAACGTAATACTTTGAGGTGGTTTGGACATGTAGAGAGAATGCAAGGTGAGGAGTTTGTAAAGAAGGTGTATGGAAGTGAAGTTGAGGGATGTGGTGTGAGAGGCAGACCACCAGTAAGATGGCAGAACAGAGTGGAAGAGTATGTAAAGGAGAGAAACGTGAGGGGGAGGGGAGGGCTGGACCAAGTAAGGAGGGAGTGTTGGAACAGGGAAGACTGGAGACTTTTCTGCCGTGGCCACCCCCTTCGGGGGAGTTCCCGGAGGGAACGAGGCGTCAGAGCTATAGATAAATAGATAGATAGTTCTATTATCTAAAAAAGTAGTCATTGTGTTAGGTGAAATTTCTTAAATACAGAATACAGTACATGGTTAAGGAAAGTACAGAAAAGTTTTGAGAATACTGTTTAATATATAGTATCACAAGTGTTGTACTATTTAATAAATATCACGGCCAAAGGAATATGAAGATGATCCATGCGTACAGCCGCTGAAACCAAAACCGTCTTCATATCCAAGCAAGCACGGTCCAGAGCAGTGTATGGGGCAGCTTGCCTGTTCTTGGGAAATGTAAATAATGCAAATGGCGAATAGTTTTGGGGTGGTTTGACCCGTTCCAGATTTGGTTAGGTTAGGTCTGGCTAATTCTATAACGTTGCTACCGTTATATAGGGAGAAGTAATCATTGTACTTCATTACAAATTTAGATTATTCAGCATGTTTGTTTAACATTTTAAGTACCGCAGGTACTGTATTCACTTTCTTTTAACACTCCAATCCCGTGCTTGAAGATAAAAACACTTATTATGTATCCATGTCAGTTTTTGTCCGCTGATACCGAGCATGCCCATGACTGTCTTTGTATCCCAATCCTATCAAAAAATTCCCACTTTGGCCGTGCACCCCCACTAGACCCACTCGGTCTGTTGTGGATCTTCTTCACCTCTTGTTGAAAGGATCCCTTGAAAGTCACAAACTTGGCCTGGACATCATCTGAAAAATAAGAGCCACATTAATCTTAGCATAGCCAATGTAAATGTGAGTGCATATGCATTTTGGTAATTTATTTTATTTACCTTTTTTTATTGTAAATCACATGGGATTTGTTTTTACTTTATTGATGGACCGTAAAGGAATCACAGTTATTATGTTTAATTTATCAAGAATGTTTATGAAATTGTAATTTATGTAAGGAAATCTTTACATTACAAATCACATATACATATATTAGTCTACAATCAATTAACTATATTACTTGCTTTATTTTAATTTAAAGTTCACATAATTTGAATAAAACTTCAATTCATTAAAATCAAACTTCAAGTGTTTTAAAGTACTGGTATACAAATATTTAAAATTAAACTTCAGATGTTCTAATATAAACTTAAGGAGTTTTAATTTGAAGTCTGTTGTTCTAAATAAAACTTTAGTTGTTTTATATTAAACTTAAGTTGTTTTATTTTTATTTGAGGGTGAAAAGGTGTAGTCTGAATTTCCCCAACTGGGATCTGCATGGGATTCATAGGCTGAGGCTCATGTTTGGGAATCTTTAGTATGATATTGTTTGGGCACCTATGATCTAAGTTAAAACAGGGAAATAAAAAAACCTCAAGATATATACTGTACCTGCAGTTAAGTTGATTGGTGGTAACGTTAGATGTGTAATGTCCAGCTGTACAGTACTGCTCATGTCCAGGATCCCACAATATTGGAAGTTCTCTGCATATTTCTAATAACATATATACATGCTCTGATTTCCAATTAAGCTTTCGAGAAGGCCTTATTTTTCAGAGGCACATGAAGACATTCTGGATATCGGGCGTTTTCGTTTTATTATTATTACTACCAAGATATTATTATTATTATTACGACTATTATTATTATTATTACTACGGTATTATGATTATTATTATTATTTCGACTAGCCCATTGTTATTATTATTACCTTTTCCGTGTTATTATTATTATTTCTCTTTCTGTCTTATTATCATTTTCTCATTCAGTGTTATTATTATTATTTTTTCTATTTCTCTCTATTACCCTGCTTCTATTATCACTCACTCTTTTCCTTATGAGTTATTCTTCCTTCCTCTATACACTTCTTTCTTCCTACGTCCTTCTATCCACCGTAATTATCAATTATTTCCTTTATTTTCTTTCGTTGGGCTCCTAACCTACCGTAGCCATTTTAACACTGACCAATATTCCTCCCAGGAGTTTCAACACCACAATCAGCTGAGCCATGTTGTCACTTGTCACTCAAGGACATTGTTGCCAGGTCATCTTAACATTTCCCCTACTTCACCTTTAGAATTCCCTTTTTTACTTCAATAATTCCCTGTTTACTCACGTTTACTTTATGGTATTTTGTCTGAACAATCTTATATACCGGTAATATCCATGTGTGGACTTCAAAAATCCCTAAAACAAAGAATTTCCCTGCACCTGGCGACACTGACCAAGGATTCTTGTAGTGAAAGAGAAGTGTGAAGGAGGTGGAGAGGAAAAAGAAAATTTGGAACATTTTTTACTTTATTGTTCAAAACTACAGTAAATAAGGAACGAATCCAGACTATTCCAACAACCATATACTGTACAAAAGACAAGATTGGTGAACTGCTATTTGAAGATAGAGATATAAAGAATATACTAGTGGAACTTTGGAAAGAATGAAGAAAAGCTTGTAGTGTACCACTCCTTATTCCTCTCACCACAGGAGTCAGAGGGAACATTCTGTATTCTCCAGTCTATATTTAGCTTAATCCCTGGCCAAGCGCCTGGGGCAATAGCCAATCCTTTACCCTAGGTCATAAAAGCCAGGTCGCTGCCCTCTGACTCCCTCACTCATCCTTGGACACTGGACACAAGAACACCTTCACTTGGCTTCTGACCTACCACAGACACCACACGCGAGCTCTGGCAAAGAGGACCGACCGACACACCTGCACAGTGCATACCACCACCAAGTCACCAACCTCCTATTCTGTGTGACTCCCTGTGCCCAACCAATAAAGTATATCGAGTATTCTAGAGTCTGTTAACCCCGAATTACCACACTGGTGACCCCGGGACTGCTCTAGTAATATATACTTTGATATACTTTACATGTAAGCCTCGACTACTCCACCACTCCACGCCACGTGTTACGGGTGACTCTTGGACCACCACTCCACACTCCACATCACGTGCGCCACCGCTCCACTCGCCACGCCACTCCACGCCACGTGTTACGGTTGACTTTTGGACCACCACTCCACACTCCACATCACGTGCGCCACCGCTCCACTCGTCACTCCACATATCTACGCCACCCCACACCTCACGCCCCATCTCCTTACGCCACCAACACAACAAACAAGAACCCTACGTGCATCGCTGCCCGATCATCTCACCTCCTCCGACACGGGTAACGGCAAGCCAAGGTACGCCCCACTCCAGTCCAATCTCTACACTTCTACAGTCTCACGACGACGTCACCAGTACGCCACTCGACGCCTCTACGCAGCGATAAGCCACCCTGCCTCTACGCTCATCCACGACGTCGTCAGCAAACTGCAGAAGTTACCCAGTGATTAATATATATTTTTTGTAATTCTCCCCAGTGTTCTACCCCCTCCCACAATGCGTTTCTTACCCCCACATGGGCGATATTCACTGGCGCCACAAAACAACCCACACCCCACACAACCCCACACTCAACCCACGCACAGCACCTATCTACAACACACATCGCCACCTCCCTACTCTCACCCCCAACCAGCCACCCACTATACCACCACGTATAATCCCACATACCCACACCACACATCGCCACCTTCCTACTCTCACCCCCAACCAGCCACACACTATACCACCACATATCCACACCACACATCGCCACCTTCCTACTCTCACCCCCAACCAGCCACACACTATACCACCACATACCCAAACCACACATCGCCACCTTCGTACTCTTTCCCCCAACCCGCCACACACTATACCACCACGTATAATCCACCTATAACAGAACCACAATACCATCACACCTTACCACATCCACAACCAACACAATACTACTATGACACCATCCCCCAACCCACTCAACAACAAGCCCTTCCTTCCTCACAACAATATTACCCCACACCGCAACAACATCCCATTTCATTACCTCAAACCTATCCACACCACACATCACCAACTTATCCCCAAACTCATCTCCAACCACCCACGCACTACACCACCGGGTACGATCAGACGTATCCGCACCACACATCACCTTGCCACACCACCATTCAAACTCCACCACCCTACACACATGTACCCCTCCAACCAACCGACACAACACCCTCCGCTAATCTCCTTCTCTCATACACCCCCTCTCCTACACCTACTCAACCCATTCCTCCGCCACTTCTTCCACCCCACCCACCTTCTCCACCCTGTTCGCTTTCCCCACCCCGCCCTCTTTCCCCAACCCGCTCTCTGTCCACACCCTACCCGCCTTCTCCACCCCGCTCTCTGTCCCCACCACGCTCGCTTTCTCCACCCCGCTCTCCTTTCCCCACCCAACCCGTGTCCACAACCGCCCCCACCATCACCCCACCACCACCCCAACCACCACGCTCGCCCCCACCATCACCCCAACCACCACGCACGCCGCCCTCACTTCCCCCACCACCACGCACGTCGCCCACACTCACCCCACCACCCACACTCACCCCACCACCACCCCAACCACCACGCTCGCCCCCACCACCACCCCAACCACCACGCACGCCGCCCTCACTTTCCCCCCCACCACGCACGCCACCCACACTCACCCCACCACCACCCCAACCACCACGCTCGCCCCCACCACCACCCCAACCACCACGCACGCCTCCCTCACTTCCCCCACCACCACGCACGCCGTCCTCACTTCCCCAACCACGCACGCCTCCCACACTCCCCCCACCACCACCCCAACCACCACGCACGTCGCTCTCACTTCTCCAACCACCACGCACGCCACCCACACTCACCCCACCACCACCTCAACCACCACGCACGCCCCCACCTTCCCCCACCCACACCTCACCACCACCTCGTCCTACACACACCATTTATCCACCACGCACGCCTCCCACAACCCCACCCCAACCACCTCGAACGCCTCCCCCACTCCCCCCACCACCACGCTTAACTCCCCCAATTCTCACCCCACCACACGTGCTCTTCCCCACCAAACATGCTCCCTCCTTACGTGCGCTCACCCCATACTCTCCTCTCCCCACCCAACCTATACTCAAACCCATACATTCCCCACTTTCACCTCTCCCATCCAACCCATATCTCCCCCACCACATGCTTGTGCCCCCAACCAACCCCTACCCCCATCCAACCGACTCCTTCCTCACGTGTACCCACCACACATTTTCCCTCCCCCATTCTACCCATACCTCTACCACCATACCCTCCTCACCCTACTCAACCCGTATGCAAATCCATACCTAGACCTCCTACCACCCACGCCCCACCTACTCCAACCTACTCACCCTTCCTTACGTCCACCTCCACCCCTCTCACCCACCCTACCCCATTCTCCTCCTACCTCGGCCGACTATGCCCGCCACTCGTCACGCCACTATAACGCCTCTGCCGACTGCGACACTACCAGCCTCGTCACGCCACTAAACGCCTCTGCCGACCTCGTCACGCCACTACGACGCCTCTGACGACGCCGCTGACGAGTGACGACTACACAGGACCCAAGTAGCCTCGTCACGCCACTACGACGCCTCTGACGGCTGTGCCCTTAGCAGCCTCGCTACGCCACTATGACGCCTCTAGCGACTGCACACAGCACATACTATATATTTTCATGTATTATGTAGGCATTATTTGGTATCTTATTGTATTGTATGTATTCCTTCTCCTCTCCCCTAATAAAATTCAGTCTGTTGGGGGGAGGGGGAGTACTGTAGTGTACCACTCCTTATTCCTCTCACCACAGGAGTCAGAGGGAACATTCTGTATTCTCCAGTCTATATTTAGCTTAATCCCTGGCCAAGCGCCTGGGGCAATAGCCAATCCTTTACCCTAGGTCATAAAAGCCAGGTCGCTGCCCTCTGACTCCCTCACTCATCCTTGGACACTGGACACAAGAACACCTTCACTTGGCTTCTGACCTACCACAGACACCACACGCGAGCTCTGGCAAAGAGGACCGACCGACACACCTGCACAGTGCATACCACCACCAAGTCACCAACCTCCTATTCTGTGTGACTCCCTGTGCCCAACCAATAAAGTATATCGAGTATTCTAGAGTCTGTTAACCCCGAATTACCACAAGCTCAAGCACCATAGAAAACGCACAATAAGAATAAAAGGGTGAGCCGTTGCAAAGGCTATTCCCCCGTATAGCCACAGTGTATATACTTATAGTATACTTATGTGTATATACTTATGAGTATATACACTGTGCGTATAGCAACTGAACTGAACTGGAAGAAGAGAAGGGCGATATAGTCCACTCAATGACTGGCTGGCTGGCTGGGACTGCGGCATCTCAAGAGCACACTGGAATCATCTCGCCTGCTTCCCTAAATTTATCCTGGTTCATTTTAATATCTGATTTCCTTAACTAGTAACGACTGGACATTTGATACTATTTATTTGGTTATATAAGGAATAATTACATCCACTGTGCTCAAATTATAAATACTGTACAGTCTGTGGCAAAAGTCTTGTCGCCTCACCTGTTGTACAGTCGGCGGCAGAAGTCGTGTCGCCTTACTTGCTTCACCGAGACACTCGATGTTCATAGACTCGGTGAAGTAGGTAAGGCGACAGGACTTCTGCCGCCGACTGTACAGTACGTACATTATCGTATTGATCATCACCATGTAGTACATGGGAGAATCAATGATTTTCAACTTTCTTTCTTAGCTTGAGAGGTTCTATAAATCAGGAGTTACTTTCATTATAATCTTGTCTGCAAGGCATGTATAGTTTCAGTCTGGGGATAAGGAAAATATATATGCAATATTGCATCCTAACAGGATTTAATAAATATACAGACTACTACAGCCATTCCACACAGGGCTAGAATAAAGATTGCTGCAGGATCTGGTCACTTTCTAGTGGACTTGATGAGATCTACCCACTGGAACCTGAGGCTTTTTCACTGTTGTGTGGACTGCCAGCACACACGAGGGTGCATTATACCTTTGCATGCAACAGTGTAAATTTTCTTCCCCTTATGGTCCCTTCAGGGCTGGTCTCATGGAAGGTGTGGCCCCACTTGTTGTTCTTGTGGTAACATGGACTTGGGATCAAAGTCCTCCCCCCAATTTCCCTGGAGGTTGGTGGCCCCCAGACTCCTTGGTCCAGTCTCCAGTAAGCTCTGGTCTCATTTCCCTGGGATGTTTCGGTAGCCCAGGCATATAGGGCCACGCAGCTCCTATATTTTAATTTGTTTATTCACTGGACCTAGAGCGTACCGGGGGTCTGTGGGGCAGGACGCCATTCTGCCCCGGGAGAATATCAACAACATCTTTGAAATCGTAATATAGACACGTATTTCAAGATGAGGAAATTTGTCTACTGCTTCGAAATAAGCTTGAAACATTTCGGCGAGGTCAGTGATGCAAACACACGAAAAAGTTCGAATAAAAAGAGAGGTTGGATAAATACGGTACCGGCCCAGGAAGTTAGATTACAAGTTATTCTATATAGGCATATACATAAGAGTAACGCATATTTTTATATCGTTCTCATAGTAAGATATCAAAGAAAGTCATAAATTTAAAGGAGTAACTAAAGTAAACAATATTTATTTTTATGGTCAAAACCTGATTTTTCACTTTTTTTACGATTTTCTCCAGCTTTTACAAACTTGTTCGCCAATTATATACGCAGTTGTACCACATGAAAATCTGATAAACAAATTGTTGGTAGAATTTTTTACCTTGAATTTTCCACCATACCCAATCCAACCAACTCTAGTGATAAGGCCTAACACAAAGTTCTTCAGCTTCATGTAACAAGGATGATGGAAAACACGGGCTTAGGTTGACAATCATATAGTTATTTGCAACAGGTATAGGTTCTAGAGTTGGTGCGATTAAGATTGCACATAATTTTCTTTTCCATAACGATTATTGGATAAGGACGAGGCAAAGGAGGAACTGTACAGTTGTGATATGTTAACCTCATCACTTTCATAAAAGTCATGGTACACAACTTCCTTGATTATGTACCCTGAAAATGTGTGTTGAGTAGCCTAATGAAGATGTGTGGTGGTTAGTGATAAGTGGCGTTTCGTAGCAATATTTGAAGGACTAATTTACCTCCAATTAGTGTTCTGACCACATCACAGGGTCCCTTGAATGAGTTGATGTGTCAATGCCTGCAGTCTGACTATATATGGCATGTGCAGGTCGGGCTTGTTAGGACAGAATTAATACACTAGCCAAGTTAGGTTCCAGAGGCCATGCAACCAGATGTCATATTTCCCGGGATAAGATGACCGTCACAGTAAGTCTGCGACGCTCCTATAGGCTGGATGGATACCAGTGTTTACAAAGCATTGAAATATCATTGGATTAGAAATTGACTCTCATTGCAGAGAAGTACACTTTCACTGACACACTATATAGACGCTTTTCCCTGCATTTATTTTGCAAGTACAACCAACGTTCACATGATTATCCAGTGAGCGAACTCATGCAGTGGAAGCATTGATCCAATTGCAACACCCTCAGTCTTTGGCATAATTCTCAGACAAGGCCTGTATGGAGATGCCTGTCAGCAAATCTCCCAAAAGTTCTTTAGGTAGATGGTCCAAGTGAGTAATGTATGTCCCTGGTGTGTCTACAAACTGGGCAAGGCTTCTTGGCCCTTCACCGAAACCTATAGCATATTAAGAAACCAAAGAACTTGCATACCGGTACCTTTCCTATCTCGGAGATAATTTCTACCACTTTATACACATGTACATACTATATACATGTGTATTTATATATATAAACGATCTGTACAGAAATAAAAGGCTGGGAAGTTAATGTTTGTAGTCTGGCTATTGTATTCATACGGCCGCTCTGTGACGTTTCGATGCAAGATGGCGCCCAACAGCGCGGTTGGCCAAACTCTCTATTCTACGGCTCTGGGACAAAATACCCCCCCCCCCCCATCCCTACTCCTGACACATCACCTCCTCCCCTACCCCTCAACACAGTACCCCTCCCCCATCCCTCCCCCCTGAAACATCACTTCCTGCCCTACCCCTTGACACAACACTCCCTACCCTATCCCCTACTACAGTGCCCTCTCTCCTTCCCCTAACCCCCTTGCCTGGATAGCTTTATGGCAGCAAGTGGAGCGTGAGATATCGGCTTGATTTCCCAATGTCTGCTGTTTGATTATTCTGAAGGGGAAGGAGGGAAGGAGGAGGTAGGGATGGAGGAAGTAGGGATGGAGGGGAGAGAAAGGAGGAAGAGAAGGAGGGGCAAGAGGGAGGCAAGGCTGGAGGATAGGCAGGGAGGAAGGAAAGATAAGAGGGAAGCCGAGTCGAGAGGTGAAGATCTATAGAGGAAAGGAAGGATAAATAGATAAGGAGAGGAGGAGGTGTGGGAGAAAGAAGGAAACGAGGTAGGCAGCTAGGGTAGGAATTAAGGACAGGATTTAATTTGAAGATGAAAGAAGACCGCTCTAGGTCTGGATGACCCTGTATACACAAATAGAGAGGTGGGACAACAAACAGGAAGGAAAAAGAGGGAAAGGAGAGACAGGTGAAAAGAAATGAAAGGGAGTGTCTGAAGCCGAAGGAAAACCTAAGAACGGGGAAAGGAAGGAGCCAGGAAGAAAAGGAGGGAATTGTATGGAAGGAAAAGAAAAGGCAGTGAGCACGAAAGGAAGTGAGAGAAGCAGGTAAGAAGAGGAAGGGAGCAGAGAAGGAAGTGAGAGAAGCAGGGAAGAAGAGGAAGGGAACAGAGAAGGAAGGGAGAGAAGCAGGGAAGAAGAGGAAGGGAACAGAGAAGGAAGGGAGAGAAGCAGGGAAGAAGAGGAAGGGAACAGAGAAGGAAGGGAGAGAAGCAGGGAAGAAGAGAAAGGGAGCAGAGAAGGAAGGGAGAGAAGCAGGGAAGAAGAGGATGGGAACAGAGAAGGAAAGGAAAGACAGGAGGGAAGGAGGGAGGAAGGAACACACAGGTATAAAGTGAAGACACGTATACGCTGTAAGAGGTAATCAGTGCTGTGGTGACGTCTCGCTTCCAATTGTCATTAAGGCAGAATTACTAGCAATAAAAGTAAAGCGATCTGGTGTTGGGAGTGTTGCGGTGGTGAACTCTTGGTGTGGGGTGGTGAGTGGTCGTTCCTGTGATGTGTTGTGGTGCTATTGTGATGAGCGAAGGTTGTGGGGTGGTGAGCGGTGTTTCTTGTGATGTGTGTTGTGGTGATGAGCGATGGTTGTGTGTGGAGTGATGTGTTGTGGTGAGCAAGGATTAGGGTGAGTGTTGTGCTGGTGGTGATGGTGGTGGTGGTGATGAGTGGTATAGTGATTGAATGTTGTCATGGTGTGATGTGTTGTGATGTGTTGAGTATCATGGTATGTACTTGGTAGGGTATTAAAATGGTGGTGGTGGTGACTGGTATAGAGATTGAATGTTGCTGATGGTTAGACTGATTGAATGTTATGGTCAAAAATAGAGAGATCACATGCACTGACGGATTCAAACCCATCGAATTCCCCACGCCCAAAATGTGCCACGAAACATACCGAGTCAGTGATCATCTGGTTTGGGACAAGGTTTGGAAGAATCGGTAGCTCCAATTCGCCTGCTATACTTCTGACGATGAGACCCCTTCTGACCCGAGCCAGCCAGTCCCTATACACTCTACATGCAGATGTCTCTACTTTTCTTCTTTTACACCTTTATGTTAGCTTGTCATCTCTTCTGGCCGTATGTGCAAGAATATCCCTGGTACTGACGATCGAGTGGTCACGGTATGATGGCTCTCTAGAGTGTGTGTGTATGCCACGCAGTCATCGTACCGGTACTGTACACTGGGGGTCAATACTTCTGATTAGAGGCACAATATGAATGTCTACCAAAAGGAGTGATTCGGGAGGAGTTGTGGGATGTGAGGTTGGTAGTAAAGATTCATGTTGTATCACGGACCAGGACAGAATTATTGACACCCAGACCAAGGTTAAGGGACTTTGTGATGTAGCCTACTCAGAAAATTGGAGGTGAAGGAATCTTTCAAATATTGCTACGGAACACCACCTATATGGAGGGAATTTGTTTCGTGGCAATAGTCAGGAGAATTCAAATAAATACAAAGGAAGTACAGGCAACAGGAAGTTACATGTTTATCTACGTTAATATAGACTACGTGTTGAAGGAAATGATAGATAAAGGACAAGGCTCCTCCCCACCCACCACTCCGACCGGGTATTTCGGTTGAAAAAACAGGTAGAAATTAACACCTTGCTCGTTAATAAAAAAAAACTCACAAGGAAATTTTATACATGATCACAGAGTCCTAAAGACAGACCGAGAGTACAGTCGGCGGCATAAGTCGTGTCGCCTCACCTGCTTCACCGAGACAGGCAGTGTTCATGGACTAGAGAAATACGCACGTTTTCTACACCTAATAATTTCGAGTTTATGAACATCGCGTACCTCGGTGAAGCAAGTGAGGCGACAGGACTTTTCTCGCCAACTGTACAAGATCCTTCTGCATGGCTCAGCGCAGTGTTCTTTCTTCTCCTTTTATAATGTAATCTCTTATACAGTGGGAACTCATCTTGACTGCGGTCGGGCTGTGCTGTGAGGCGACACACACACAGAGGTAATTAATTAATGAGTTCATTTGGTGTGACGCTGGGTTTGTTGGCTTCCGTGTCAAATTAATGTCATGAATTAGCGAACCAATACATCAATGATCTTCAAGTAGCAGGTCATTATATCTACAACGTATGTGTGTGTGTGTATGTGTGTGTGTGTGTGTGTGTGTGTGTGTGTGTGTGTGTGTGTGTGTGTGTGTGTGTAATTATAATGGGTGTAAACTATGATGCACAAAAATCAGTTAAAGACCAGTGATGTATTCAGAGGTTAGTGAAGTTGGAGGTTAGTGAGTCCTTCAAACATTGCCACGAAACACCACCTACATTAACGGAGCTTATTTTGTGGCATAGGCTAGTCAGGAGGAATAAGAAAATGGATATTTTTGGTGCCGAGAGTCGATGTGTGCATGCAATTTATGTACTCCTTCGTTTTCCAATTCGCCCCCTCCCCCCCCTCTCCCCCCTCATCGAAGCCCGAGTTCTGGAGCGGGTGTTTCTGGACGACAGCCCACCCAAACCATCACTAGCCTGGCTACACATATCTGGAACCAATGGAGGCTTTGGATGGGCTGTCGTCCAGAAACCACCCACTTCAGATTTCGGGCTTCGACCTAGATGGGCTAGAGACTATGGTATCCGAGTGTACAACCAGAGATGGGGGGGGGGAAAGTTGGGGGGGGGGGAGTTGGGGGGGGGGAAGTTGGAGAAGGAAGGAAGTCAGTACTGTATATACAGGATGATTCAGTATTCCATGTATTAAATTGAATGATAATTCTTGGATAATTCTAAGCAAAAATGTCTCTATGATGAAATGTTAAATTATACCTAGTTAAGCTATTACAGTACATTTATGATACTGTATTAAGGAAGGCAAAGAGTGAAGTGAAACCCACCTAGATTTCTGAGGATATGTGTCAGATATTTGTAGTACAGGAATAATGTGTTGGAGATGAACAAACACCACTTTGAACATATGCTTTCGATTGTAGCAAAAATAAGTATATGTACACTGTAGTGATCAATGAATAAATATGTACAAAATCTAGGTGGGTTTCCCTTAACTTTTCAACTTCCTTTAATACAGTATTAATACTGGTCAACGTCAAAGGATTAAATTTTATATCAACACATGTTATAAAAAAAACAGGCAGGACCCAAGGAGTTCAAGGAGGAAGTAGGTACAGTCAGTATTGGTAAATATAAAACAACTGATATCTTCAAACTATTCCAAACCACAAACCACTATTACTATTGTAAGTCTATCTTTTCCTATATTTTCTGGCATATATATGAACTTTGGAGGAATCAAGGCACTCGTATGTAGTCATCATCAATAGTCCTATAACATCTTCGAAGAAAACGGCCTCGAAAAATGTTGCGAAACTATAGTTAATTGTTCTGTAATATTGGTTCAAAAGATTCACTCCAATGGCTCACCTTGATTCACCAGGTGCAGGATGTATGACCCTGAATGAACATCAAAAGGGCAAAGGACGACAGGCGGAATAGGGATACAACACTATAACTTGCAATAAACGACGCGCGTGACCTGCAGAAAAAATTATACCACTTCGCTTCACAAGGGTAATAATACGTATCCTGTCAGTCTAACCCCCTGTATATCCTTCTCACGGCAGCGTTCTCAGTCATCTTTCATTTTCCTTCCCCACAGTGGGGGGAAATAACGGTGATAGGCTTTCTAGTACTCGTGGATATCTATTTACATTCGCAAAGATACTACGTATGTATGTTTCTGGCGTGGATACTTTTATTCGTCTGCCTTTTAGCAGGCAAAAGCAAAAATTGGTGTGCGGATTTATAAAAAAAAAATTCATTGTGATTTGTGCCTCACTGGCTTCGCTAGGAATACAGACACCCACATAAAACTCAGGATGGTGTTATTAATTAAGGGACCCTGCACGTAATGTAGTAAAAAAACTGAAGGTAAACAAGTCCTTCAAATATTGCCCCGAAGCACAACCTAAATGGAAGGAGCTTGTTTCGTGGTAGAGTCGGGAGGAATTAGCAGCCTCCAATTTTCGCACACGATCACAGGGTCCTTAAGGGATGACGTCAAGAATGGAGGGAAGAAGGGGAAGATGAATGCAGGAAAGTTAATTAAACTACGAATACTTCACCAAGAAAAAAGCTCTTCGTCTCTCAATTCGTATAATTTTGCAATACGAGTTGAGCGACGAAGAACCTTTTCCTATAAGAAGTTTAATAACATGACTCACAACACACTTTGGCCGGTGCTATAGTCCTACTCGCCTGTAATACGATTTATAGACTTTCTTGCACGCCCTTCCTGTCTGTGTGTGTGTGTCTGTCTGTCTGCTGGCATGTCCCACTCCTCCGCTGCTGCCCTCCAGGTGGTCGTTCTTGGCTTCCAGTGTCAGTGTGGCTCCGGCGGCCGTGGTGTGAGGTGTCGTATCTTGCCACCTCCTGCCTGTCTGTCTGCCCCTGTGTGTGTGTGTGTGTGTGCTACCCAACTTCTTCCTCACTCAGAGTACTCATCGCCTCCTCTGTTTATCAAGTACAATACAAGTACCAGACCCTATAATATGTAGTGGGTATAAGTAGTGTCATTCCAGGCTCAACTATTGTAAAACACAGCAAATGCCAAAGTTAAAATTGAGTTTAGATTTAAGGGGGTGCGGGAGTAGGGGACAGACTTGGGGGAGGGGGGGGAGTTGGCGGGTGCGGGAATAGGGGGACAAGCTTGGAGGGCGGGGGTAGAAAGCCTGTCCCCTATTCCCGCACCCCTTAAAACTCCCTCAAGCCTGTCCCCTACTCCCGCACCCCCCCTAATCCCCCCAACCCTGTCCCCCTACTCCCGCACCCCCTTAAGCACTTGTACTGTGTGTTATGTATACAAATTATTACCGTAAGCCTACTTGTATACTTTGCATTGCTCTTATTACCACTGTACATTATCTAAGTAGGCCTATTACTGTGTAGAAAATATGCAAAATATCAGATTGAGAAATAATTACCTCTCAGACAAATTGCTCCAAATAACCAACCATCTTTCAACTCTCCCTAGTTTCTTTCTTTTCTTTCCTTTCCTTATCTATTTTTTATTGCATTTTTATTTATCATATATTTTTTGCGGCTGGCAGAGTTCGGTCGCTATGAACCTGAAACAACAACAACAACAACAACAATAACGAAAACCAACAAGTACGATAAAAAACAAAAACGAAACCAACAGGAACCCCATATTCATCAAATTAAAAACAACAGAAACAACATAATTATACATCAACAACAATAACAACAAAAACATCAACAACGACGAAAACCAACAAGTACATGAACAACAATAACAAAAACAACGACTGGAACAACATATACATCAACAACAATAGCATATTCATCAACAATAAAAATAACAACATCAACTACAACAACGACAACAACGACGATGAGAACTTTGCTAGTGACATCCAGGAAGCGACGCTCAGAGGTGTGTGTGTTCTACCAGGCACCACAAACACTATTGTTATTATTACTATTATTATTATTATTATTATTATTATTATTATTATCATTATTATTATTATTATTATGTTATGAATTGCCTTTACCCTTTGACTGTATTATATTATTAATATTATTATTTCTGTAATTAATCTGCTATCAGCCAGGTGGAGGCTTCTAATTCCTTCAGACCATAACACATACCTATAGGTAGTGTGTTTCTGGTCATGGCTTGGAGGAATTAGCAGCATTCCAAGTGGCCAACAAAAGCTGACTCCCTCTAATGAGGAGGTGCAGTGCTTGTAAATCTGAAACAACTAATTCCTCAAAATTACTCCAACCATTATTTAGGTGAATATAGCCATGTTTCCAGGCATAGTTTGAAGGAATAGAAGAGCTCCACTGTACCAGCAGTAGATCGCCTTTTTGGTAAATTGGAAGGCTACTGATTCCCCAAACTAAGCCAGGAATCAGACGACCTTCATTTTACTAATAGGGAATCTGCTTCATGGCATAGTATGGAGGAATCAGAGACCTTCCAATTCACCAAATCAACCCCGTAATTTAGTCAGAAACTTGGAGGTTAGAGTGTCCTTCTTACATTGCCACGAATCACCACCTACATTAAAGGAGTTTGTTTCGTGACCCAGTCATGAGGAATCAGAAGCCACCAGGTCTCAGACACGTTCACAGGGGGTCCTTTAATAATAGCGTCAATATCCGTCAGGCGTCTTCAGTGGTGTTAAGAAAGTATCGCCTTCTGCGTCATCGGCGACGTTACTCCCTGCGTCATGAGTACCAGAAGTTGAGGTGTCTCCTGTCCGGCTCTGTTGCAGCGTCACACCTCAGTAACAAGGTAACGTAACATAGCATACCAACATCACAATCATATCACAGCATAATGATATTCACTTAATATAATCAACACATTAACATCTACAGTATAGAAAACTTTATATACTCGTTTACTTGTTTGTATGATATTCTATGCCCCGCTCCACCAGCAGCTGGTGCTCCGCAGGGCCTCCCTCAATATTATTAAACAATATAATCACCACTAATGCTCTTATCATCCATGTCATAACACTAAGAGAACATATATGTTTTCAAGCTTTTCTTAAAAATCGTGCAATTTTCACTACTCGGGTCATTTAATGGCAATCCATTAAAGAGCCTTGAACGCTCGGCTCATTTAATGTTAACTTGTATTGTTCATCACTATGCCTGAGTTGCATAGAGGTATTTACTTGAAATCCTCTTAAAGGTTATATTTACACTTCCTATACCAAAGCAACATGATTATAACAATTACGAAGTCAATAGGCGTTAATGGGGTGGTACACTGTTGGTAAATCTGGAGCAGTTGATTCATCCAACTATTTCAAGCAACAGACCACCATTATATTTGTTAATCTGGTCTTGTTTCCTGGCATACTTTGGAAGAATCAAGGGACTCCAATTGACCCAAAGTATACTCTCTCCATAAGTCCCAATAACCAAACAAAACCACTCAAGACCGTCACATCATTTTCTGTCCAACAGGTGAGTGTGGTGGACGCGGCTTATCGCTACATCTGTCGTCTCCAGTCAGCCCTCCTACTCAAGTTTTCTACCACGGGAGTTCCTAAGAGCCTTGCGGGTGAGTCTTTTCCCTTTTCTGTCCTATCATTGTTTTATCTTTTCCCTCTCCTGTCATTTCATTGTTTATCTTTTTCCTCTCCTGTCGTATCATTGTTTATCTTTTTCCTCTCCTGTCATTTCATTGTTTATCTATATCTACTGAGGTGTAGTGATTGATTAGGATGGTAGGCTATGTGTGTTGTGTTGTAGGAGTGGTAATTAATAAGAAGGTGTGTATGTGTGTTGTGCTGGAGGTGTGGTGATTAGGAAAGTGTGTGTTTTGTGTTACAGGTGTGATGGGAGGGAAGGTGAGGACAGCGAAAGACGTGAGGACACTTGCACTGCACTTCATGACCCCTCACCCTCATCATGCTCCCTAACCCTAGCGCCCTCACCCTCATCATGCCCTTTAACCCTGACCCCTCACTCTCATCACGCCCCATAACCCTAGCGCCCTCACCCTCCACACCCCGGCACTTCCTTTCCCCAAGTTCCTAGCTATCCTTTCCTCCCTTCACCGTGGCAACACAAGCAGCTCGACTCACACGGTAATACATACATACATACATCCTAGTATAGACTACATCAGTTAGAATCTTCCCTGTCCCTCTTACTCCCACCCTCTGTTCCTCCTTATCCTCCAACCTCCATCCCTGCCTCTTACCATCTCTTCTGACCCTTCCCCTACACACAACCCTACTCAACCCTCTCGCTTTACCTATACTCTCTCTCCCTCCAACTCTGCTTCCTTCCCTCCCTGCCCTCTGACCTGCCTTCCCCAAACTTCCTCCCCCCCTGTCACCACGTACTCTGGCCCTTCCTCTCAGCCCTCTTCTTTCATCCTCCTGTCATTTTTCACTCCCTCCCTCCTTCCCCTTCCAATCCCTTCCCTCAGCACCAACCACCACCACCACCACCACCACCACCACCACCATCACCATCACCCCCCTTCAGGAGCAACGTCCCCTCACTGTCCGTCTCGTCAGCTGCTGCCACGGACACGGACGTAGGCAACAACAACAACACAGCTCTCGGGTCAACGTGGATTTCAGGGGTCATCATTATCAGCATTATCATCGAGCGTTATCTATCTAAAAATAATAATAATAATAATAATATTAATAATAATAAAAAAGTGATCTCTCCCAAACTATTTCACTCAGGTCAGTCTGCTCTTAGTCTAGTCTATTCCAAGGAACCCAGATGTAACCTATTATTAAAAACAAGAAAATAAAAATTAGAATCTATCAAACATCCGCTTGTATTTATTTGCATATGGGTACAATCCTTACAACAGTATATCATTATATCGTGTATCAATATATTCATACATACGAGTTGAGAACAAATTAACTAACATAGCAGTTTTATTTTCATAGCCAACTTTCTTCAGTATTTCAGTGATGGATTACAGGACACTTAATAACATGAATAGAGAACTGGGGATGAAGCTTGGTGTGTGTGTGTGTGTGTGTGGGGAGGAAGGGAGGAGGGGGGGACAAAGGGGCGTGTATGATTAATATCTTTACGTTTTACATAAGGGTCGCAGGAGGGTCAATAACGCTGGAGACATTTCGATGCGGCAGCCGAAAGTTATAATGATATTGCGGAGTCGATGAAGAAGGAGGAGAAGGAATAATATTAATTATAATAATAATAATAATAACAAATATTGATATTATTATTATCATTATTAATATTATTATTATTAGTAGTAGTAGCAGTGGTAGTAGTAGGCCTAGTAGCAATAGTGGAACATTATCTGGACTAATCATATGCAGGGGTAAAGACCGATCAGTGAGTCCCTTAATTGTCACCAAGGTCTTTCGTAACACGGCATTGCAAGACAAGGCAACAGCTAACCAGGCTCTTGTACCACTGTTGCTGTCACTCCTCACAAAGTATTGGAAGGTAAATACAGTACGGTATACATAACGTCTCAAGCAACAAATATAGTGGCATAGGTGAATTTTACCAGGTCGTATAATGCACCCTTCTTGCCCAGGAAACCTAATGTGGCTGCGATTGTACGGTGACAGACGAAAACATATTTATGCTTCATCCGTTAATTAAGGGTTGATTCTCTTGTTGTTGAATTGGAAGGTTTTTGATTCCTCCTAACTAGCCTATACCAGAAAACAGACGCCCTCAATGGTACAAATAGAGGATCGGTTTCCTGGCATACTTTGGAGGAATCAGTAGCCTTCTAATTTACCAACAGGAGTATCTCCCCTTACCAAATCAATAAGATCTAGTAATAAATATATACATGGATAATTCGACTATTTTTGCAGATAAGTGTACAAGTAATACCAAAGTTGTGTACACTCCTTTTCCGAAATAATATCTAGCTGGTCGATAACAGTAAGGAAGAGAGATGAAACTTATATTCCTGACTGTATGTGCCTCTGTTTTTGTCTCAACTTCCTATAACTTTCTAGTCTCTGCTCTTCCTCTCTGTTTTCTGCTCCATGCTCTCTAATCATCCCGCACTTTCTCCTCTCTGATTTTCTTTACCCACAAATTACGAGCGGGTCTTTATTCATGTGGAGGAGGGAAGGTGGGTAGTACAGTGTGGATAAATCTGGAGCAACTGATTCCCCCAAACTATTCCGAGCAACAGAACACCTCTACTTTTATTAGTCATCTAGTCCTGTTTCCTGGCATACTATTTTGGAGGAATCACGACACTCCAATGTACTGTACCAAAAGTATATTATTCCCTTAATATTGACTAGAAAATATACTTTACATCAATAAGTTTCGTAAATATATAATTTTCTATTGTCAGAGAAAGAAACATTAAGACATTTTTGAGGTACAATAGGTAATTTGTAAAAGGACGTTTGCTTAAGGGACCCTGTGATATGGTAAGAAAATTGGAGGTAAAGTAGTCCTTCAAAATGTTTAATATTGCCAGGAAATACCAACTAGGCCAATATAGTTTGGAAGGAACTTGTTGCGTGGTATTGTCATTGGGAATCAGTAGCCTCTATTTCTCATACAAGATCACAGGGTCCTTAACAAACCTCACCAGTAGACTGTAGTTCTCTTCCCATGTATGTACAGTACACTCGTGGTCAGAAATTGTGTCCCGATCCCATGGCAAAGTGAATCTCAAACAACCCGGCTTTGAAGGTTCGAACAACGGTGCGTCTCCCTACAACACACAGTAGTTTGAATCGTCAAAGCTCGGCTAGTTGTGACTCATCGTGACAAAGGAGCAGGACACAATTTCTGACCGCGAGTGTACAGCCATGGACGTTCTAAAGTCATGATCAGGTAAATGAAGGTGAGCCATTGCAGTTATCGTTTCGCATCATTTTTTTAAGGGACCCTGTGATGTAGTCAAAGAATTGGAGATAAACGAGTCCTTCACGAAACGCCACCTACAATAAAAATATGGAACGAACTTGTTTTGCAGCACGATCAGGAGGAATCAGAAGCCTTCAATTCTCATACGCGATCAAAGGATCCTAAATTTAATCCGTTTCATTAAAAGGTGTTGATAGCATGACTAATGGACTTAATTGAAATTGTTTTTGTATTTAATTTTTTCCTTAGGGGTACTGGTATGAATTTATTATGGGAATAAAATACAAACAAAAAAACACATTGCCTCTTGACTTCCGTTCCTCCTCACTCACGACAATCACCCCCGTTCCCTCCCTCCCACCCTGTCTCTCTAAGGCTGACACCACACTGGCACTTATTTCTCTTCCTGTCACAATATATATAAAATACTTTCTTCTGTCATCGAGTTCGTCCTCAGAAGAGTGTTGAGACCATTCATTAAGGGGGGTAGTATACTTTTGGAATATTGAAGTGCCTTGATTCCTCTAAACTTCTAAAGTATGCCAGGAAACAGGACCAGATGGACAAATGTAATAGTGTCCTGTTGCTTAAAATAGTTTATAGGAATCAGTTGCTCCAGATTTATCAACACTATATTATTATCTCCTTACTTATTGTGTTGCAGGGAGTAAGACGGAAAACAAAAGAATGAAAGTTGTGGATGTTACCATAATTAACGTTCCATCAAGATTTTATATTTTGTCAAGTTGTACAGTCCACATAAAAGTATTGGAACTCCTCTATTGATAAGTTTTTCTTAATTAATTTCAATGTAGGGGTGCATGGTTCCAATACTTTTTTTGCCGACTGTACATAACTTTCCATGTGATAGCTGTATAATGAGGTCCTGCACTAATCTCCTTCCCGACATATACACAGCGTAGAGATATCAATAGTCTTTCAGTCATGCCCATGTACAACAAAATGCCATCTTATAACGTTGCTAAAGATTTTGTTGTCGTACTCGCTACTCTCTCGGCTCTGTCTCTAATTATGCTTTTCAGGCAGGAAGGCAAAGATTAAACGACCTATTCTCGACCATTTATATACTACTTAGAAAGGTTATTTTAATAGTTAACTGCAAGTACCCAAACGTAAATAATGAGTTACATTTTTCAGTTAGTTATAGAAAAAACTGTGTTGTGTGTCTATTACATGGCCACTTTTATATTAATATTACGAGCTTGTGTTTGTATATACTGTATATGTATGTGTCTGTGTGTTTTATTTTAATGTTCAGATTTCGTGTCGCAAATCTTAACGTGTGTGTGTGATTTACATTTCAATGATCAACTTCACAAATCGTAACAAGCAGGACTCAAAAGACCGCAGAAAATATTGTCATAATTGTTCTAACCTGCATGACACCTTGAGGGCAACAGGAAACAAAAAGAGTTGTATTGGCTGATATTACTATACCATTCATTGGAGACCGACCAAGCACGACCCTTATAAGACAGTCTTCACTCCGTTTTTCACTCCCCCTTCCCTTCCCTTCCTCCTTCCCCTACTCACCTCAGATTTATTACACTTCATTCACCTCGACTTCCTTCCTACATGCACCTTGGGTTTTCTCTCTCTCGTGTCACAGTGTGGGGGAATCAGTCGTCTCCCCAATCCATTCATAATTGATATACCGGATATATATATATATATATATATATATATATGCTACATTCACCAGTTTTCCTCTTTGTTCCCCACTCTAACTATCTCAAGGTAACACGATAGTATATCAGGGTACAAGTATGTTAATAATAATAATAATAATAATAATAATAATAATAATTATAATAATAATAATAGTACTACTACTACTACTAATAATAATATAACAGAACACGTGTGGAGACCAACAAGACCTTCAGACCGTATAGCCTACAGTGAAACAGACCCTAATTTACAGTTCATTCTCCAAGCCTTCCTTCCTCCACCTGAGTGTTCTAACCTTTGACCTTTGCCCTTACCCTCCTTCATGATGTTCCCTTCCCCCACTCCCTCCCTCACTTCCACCTGAGTGTCTGCCCCCCTCCCTCCCCCCTACTTCCACCCTATGTCTGTCTTCCCCCTTCCTTTCCTTGGTGTCCTCCCTACTCACTTAGGGCCCCCTCCCCCCAGTTCCCCCCACTAGTCTGTCTCCCCCTTTCATTTCATTGGTGCCCCCCTCCTCCACTCACTTAGGCCCCCCTCCCCCACTTGTCTGTCTCCTCCTTCCTTTTCTTGATGTCCCCCCACTTCTCCCTTCTGTCTGCCCCCTCCCCCCCTTCCTTCTAGACTCTTCCCACTTCCATCACCCAAACAATGAGGGGTTTAGCGAGAAGGGCATTGGGGGGGAAGGGGTGCCGTGAGTGAAGAGAAGGGTGGTGGTGTTTATGTGGCAAAACAAACTAAAATACAAAAACAATAACAATAACCAACAAAATTACACAATCAAAAACAAATAAACACACAAAAACAATAAATATAAACAATAAACAAACAAAAATTAAAAATAAAATAAAAAATGAATGAAAAACAATGAAAAAAAAAATAATAAAAAAAAAAAATGAAAATACAAAAACCAACACACAGCCCTGCCCGACCTCTGCCCTGCCCTGCCCTGATGACTGTGTGTTGTGGTGATGGTAGCCTAGTAGTTAGGGGGCCAAACCACACTCACGCACAATTTTCCCCGAGAAATAAGTCATGTTGGGGTTAGATCACATGATTTACTACACGTCTCTGCCATACGACCCTTACTACCACCACCATTAACTCACCACCTCTCCCTAACTACTCCCACGACCCATCTTACACTACCACCATTCTCTCACCACCTTAATTTTATACTACCACTACCACCACCATTCTCTCAACACCTCTCACACCACCACCATTCTCTCAACACCTCTCTCACACCACCACCACTACCATCATTAATATTTCTTTAACACCACTAATTATATTCTCACTAATGTAACGATTTATGGTGACTTTATTTGGTATATAATATGTCATAATTAAGTACACAAAGCAGATATCGTAAATAATTATAATGAAACTGTTAATATAATTATAATATCGGTTAAATTTGGATACGAAGCCTTTTTGGCTTTACGAAAAAGTGAACAAAATATAGGAGAGGAAAGTAGAAGGCGCTAAGACTGGAAGCCCATGTAGTCCGAGGAAGGAGATAGAGAGGAGGGGAGGTAAGCACAGAAATGTAAATGTGACTATTTCTAAAACACGATGTCGTGCTAGTCACTTCCTGTTCTAAACCATCATTCACGCTCGAGTATCATATAATCCCTACATGCCGCACCGTCAGATCCAGCATAGACCACAACACAAATGATATCTGTTCCTTCAGCTCTGTCCTTGGGTGCATAAACCTTGGTGTATACATCATACAGTTTTGGGAGAGGAATGTGTAGATGCACATTAATGTAACTATAGGGTTCAATACCTATGAAGGATAAGCAGAATTAGGACTATATAAATAGAAAAAGGAAAACTACACTAAGTCAGAAACACCATTTAATCACAAGGAAATGGGAGACAAAAGAGGGAGAAAAAACAAGAAGGAAAGGAGACAGTTGAAGAAAGATGAGATTGGTTCGGATTTGAAGGTATGTCAAGCCCCTAAAAATGTTTGCCCACATCACAGCAGGCAATACGGGGCCCCCTACAAGGTGAACAGTAACTTGACCAGAAGAGGGTTGAAGAAGTCCATGCCAAGGTTATACAATGCTTACTATACTCTTATAAAACTTAGAATTACGTATTTAATAATTTGATACGTACTTTACACGTGTTAAATGTTAACAACAGTTATCTATTGTTACTATCTTCTTACTTTTCGTAGACCATTTATTTAATACTGTCCTTCCCTTCTTTCTATCGTGCTTCCAGTTACGGATTACGAGATACAACCGAAACAATAAGCAATAAACATTTTAACACTATGGTAAGAATAAAACAACCTAATGCATAAATTATGAAACAATAAAAACGAGAGAGAGAAAACATGAAAATAAGGACAGTTGGAGAATTGAAAGCCCCTTTTAGTCTCCTTTTACGAGAAGCAGGGATACTGTGATGGAGGTATTCCTAGCCCCCTTACCACAGGGGGTGAGAGTGAGATAATCATCGTACTATTCAACAAATAACGCACTGCACTAATTCACGACGTATAAGAAAAAAAAGGGATGAAAACACAGACAAAACTTCAACAGACCACAATGAAAGGCAATTCACTATGTTCTGAGCCTTAATTAAAAAAGTCACAACATGCAATCATTATTAAACTCAAATAACCAGGCACTGATAAAATATCACTTTATTGTTGGGCTACAGAAGACAGATGTATTAAATATTTACAACACAAACTATCACATATACTATCTATCACATGTACTGCTTATATCCTAATGTTATGTGTACTCAGCATTTATGAGTGACTGGAAAGCTATACATATATATATTACAAGTCCATAAACTGAAAACAAAAATACTGGATACTTACAGCTTTTTATTATAAAACTATGACCATAACTGACATTTCAACATTCATAATGATCAACAGTATAATTCAATAAATTGAAAGACGAAAAATTCAACTTGAAATCAAGGCTCTGGATTCATCTTAAGTCTAAACTGACCCAATATATTAGCGGTGCGAGGATTTACATGAAGCCTCGGGAAGATCGACTCTGATTGTAGTTTTGGATCGAGTGTGTCCGAGAGCAGGCAGGATTGATATTAGGCGCCGCAACAGCGAGGTTATACGGCGGAAGCAAGTATGAGCAGACTAGTTTGCTATAATCAATTAACACAGAGATACAGATGGTCTCATAATACTGAAAAAATATTATACTATATAATGTATAGTTATCTGTTCAGCGGCTATAACATGACTTCAGTGAATAGAATTTAAAGTAGGCTATTCTGACTTGTTAGCCTGGTGTGTCACGCTTGTTTCATGTAAACATCATAAACGCCTTTCAAACTCTCGTGAAGAAACACATGCAGTTTGATTTAAATTAAACACAATCATTCGTTATGTTCCTTATTAGCTTTCATCAAATTTATCAAAATGTTACACCATCATCTAACTCATTAGAAGATTTTAGTTTGTTAAAGTGTCGATACAGGAGGTAGTACAGTGTTGGTAAATCTGTAATAACGGATTTCTACAAACTATTCCAAGCAACAGGAATACAATATTTTTGTCAATCTGGTCCTGGATTCTGGGATACTTTGGTGGAATCAATTGTTCCAGATTAAACATCACCGTAAGGGGAGTTTCTCATGTTGGTAATTTGGAAGGTCTGTGATTCCTACAAACATTGCCAGAAAAAAAAACTATCTTACAATGTTACTTAACTTACTTTCATGAGGATCTGTTTCATGGCATAGTTGCAAAGAATCTGTAGCTTTCCAATTTACCTTCAAGAGAAACTCATTGTGAACGATCGTATGAAAATTGGAGGCTCTGATTCCTCCTGACCATGCCACGAAACAAGTTCCTCCTACGTGGCAATATTTTAAGGACTTATCTCAATTTTCTTACAACACAGATTCCCTTAAGCAACTGCATTGGCCTCTCTTCCCCATCTCAACCCAGTGCCTGGCAAGTGCCGCTTCACAGTAAATATTAAGGGACTTTGATGTAGTCAGAAAATTGGAGATAAGCGAGTTGGCTACTTCAAACAGTGCCACGAAACTCCACTTATAAGGTGGCATGGTCGGGAGGAAACAGAAGCCTCCAATTTCCATCCACGAACACAGGGTAAGGGGAGGGTATAAGACAGTGTGGAACATTTGAGTGCCTTGATTCCTCCCAATTATGCCAGGAAACAGAGGTATAGTAACAAAATTAATGGTGGTCTGGTGCCTGGAATAGTTTGGAGGAATACTATACAAGCTCCTCAAAATTGGATGGTTAGCTGTCAAACATTATCCAGATAAGGAGAGATTCTCATTTTAGTAAATTTGAGGGCTACTAATTCCTTCAAACATTTGCCAGGAGACAGACGACCTTAATGTTACTAATAGGAGATATGTTTCCTGACATAATATTATATACTTTGGATGAATCGGAGACCTTCCCATTCACCAACAAAAGAATCTCCCCTTACATTTTTTCGACCCCATATCAATGTTGTGAGATTTTGCTGAATACAATGCTGGGGAGATTTGGTTCAAAGTGTTTAATAACAAGAAGTTTCATTCTATTCAAATTTCAAAAAATAACCAATCAAACCATTTATAAGTAAAGGGGAGGGATCAGAATATGAGTCGTATATAATCATACGAGTGATACCATTGTGGTCTCTGCAAATGCTATAAATAACTCAGACATGCAGTGTTGTAACAAGTGTCTGGGCAAGGTACAGTTGGCCACATGAAATTCGTACACAGGCTGTAGTTTTCTAGGTTTTACAACATATAGATAATGAAAGACTACATAACTGCAATACATTACTATTGGGTTTGTTGTTTTCTTATCACCGAGTCACTTGGTATACCTTTACAATACTTCCAGAATAATGACCTCTCTTTCAATATAACCCGTGTACCTGTATAAGAATTCCTGTGGCCAACTGTACAGTCTGGCACCACAATACTCAGCCCATTTAAGTCGAAGCCAGAGATCTGAAACCGTCAGTTTCTGGACGACAGCCCACCCAAACCATCATGAGGCCACATACATTTCGAAGCAATGGAGACTTTGGGTGGGTTGTCGTCCAGAAACAGCCTGGGCTTAGACTCAGGTGGGCCAGGGATTGTTGTGACTGACTGTACAGGTGTGGGTTATATTTGGCAAAGCTGCACGTGGATGCATAATGTAGTCTTTGATTCAGTTTAGTGCAATGCAACACAAAGCTTCAAAGGAGCAACACAGTATATAATTTTCTCCCCTTGTATATTGTAAACGTAGAATGTTCTTCACCCTTTCATTTTCAGCAAATTTTTAAACAAATTTAAATCTCACAAGAGACAAACTTATAAGAAGGAAAAAGGTTGCAGCGATACTATTAAGCCTTTATTTGTCTGTGGGCTCCTCCTCCAATCAACGTAGTAATGTTTTCCGTCCTTAATTAAAAAGGTTAAATTAAAAAGGGTTAAAACCAAGGGGAAATTATTTTGTTGGTAGATTTTCGATTCCTCCAAACCTTGCAATGAAACAGATCCACTATTAGACAGTACCATTGAGGGGGTCTGCTTTCTGGTATCGGCTGGTTAGATGGAATCGGTAGCCTTACAATTTACCAACAAGATACAAACGCGATTTTTTTTTAAATTCACACAAGATGGTATAAATCTCCGTTTCTATCGAGTATGGAGTTGTTAGAAATGGGTGACTTCTCACTGGGTGGCCGTGACTGGGATGGCTTCAGTGTCTTGTGAAATACGTGTTGCTCCGTCTGTTGGGTCCTTGTTATCCCTCGCCTTCAGCTGCAAACAAACACAACACTTGTTATATACTTCATGAACAACAGACCCTAACACACACCTGTTACACGTTATACGCTAAAACTACAACACTCATATTTTCTAAACAAATGAACTTAACACTCGCTACACAAACTGCAAAACACAACCACAAAACTATTTATATTCCCTAAGCAAATATCATAACACTTTATTCGTTATAGGCTAAGCTGCAACCACAACATTAGTTATAATATCTAAACAACATACTCCAACACCTATTACCAGATAAATACAACCTGCAGCTATCATCACAACGTTATATTGTCCACCAAAACTGTAGCTACAAGCCTACAACATAACAAGAGTCACATTGTAAATCAGGTTCTGTTTCTTTAAACCTCTTTAGATATATACTTTTAACTTTATATGCCCGTGTGTGACATTGGTATGGCTGGCAAAAACTATCATTGTGGATTGGGATTCATTATTTTAAAACTGTGGAGATGTTTGTCATTAGTTGCGAATTTCTAACGTTCTGTATTATAGAGCAAAACATATAGGGAAAAATAGTTAATAGTAATCGGTATAGCAAAAAATATAGTAAAACTAAAAACAAAGTAAAGCAAAAACAAAGTAAAACTAAAAATAACGTTATGCAAAAAAAATATTGTACCGGTAAAGCAAAAAATAGAGTAAAACAAAAATTGAAGTTAAGCAAAATATACAGTAAAAAAATATATACCGGTATATATATATATATATATCACTTGTAAACTACTTAGCACAACAACAGTGAGGAAATGAATAATGATGATGATGATGATAATTAATACACTCACATGCAAGGCGTAGGAACGGACCACAACAATGAAGACAGCGTAGATGGGAACGAGCATGATACCGTAGACGACATAGGGCCAATCGAGTATGACAGCTGTAGCCACGAGTAAAGTAATGATGTCAGTACCCAACACCACTATCCTCGTGTATACCCAGGCCCACACCAGCTGTCGTCTCTCCTGTAGGACCAGAAAACACAAGGCAGATAAGTTTATGGTGTGGACACATGAAACTGCTACACTTGAAACGGGCAGGATGAGACGAAGTGTGTACAAGTGACCCACCCTATAATATTGCTCAAGGAGGGGCGGCCAGCTGTAAGAATACAAGAAAACAGAACCAGTGCAACAAAAATAATGGTAATCTGTTGTTTGGAATAGTTTGGAGAAAATCGATGACTAACTTACCCTCCAGACGCCCACGACGAGAAGCATCGCCACCACGAAGTGTATGATGATCTCCAGGAGGTCATCCAACACGATCATATATTGAAAACGACCTAAGGAGGGAAAATTACATCAACTGAAACTCATGATAGTACACACGAAGAAAAACAAACAAACAATAGTTATCCCGGTGATGTATTATAGTTAGTCTACCATTAAAGGTTAGTACTATTATGAAGTAATAAAATTTACCTACTTTTTTGTTCAAGTAACAACAGCAACTCGCTAAGTAATTAAGGGGAGATTCTCTTGTTGATAAATTGAAGGGCTACTGATTCCTTCAAACTATGCCTGGAAACAGACAATCTCAGTGTTACAATGTTGCTTGGTATAGTTTGAAGGAATTAGAGACCTTCCAAATGACCAAAAAGAGAATTTCCCCGTAAGGCAACGTATTATAAACCTCACCTTTCCTGTAAGTGGCGTTAAACCTAATTAGATGGAGAACATATTTTTGCTGGTTTTGAGGGTTACAGAGTCCTCCAAACCATGACACGAAACAGATCCTCTATTAGTAACATTGAGGTGATTAATTTGTTTCCTCGCATATTGTGGAAGATTCAATTTCCCCTAAAAGAGGTTCTCCCCTTATATAATTACTATAACAAGACCCCCAAGTGAAGCAGACACAGAAACTTACCCGCTTTCTGAAGCATCACTCCATTGTAGGTGATGAGACTTACGAAGGTCGTCTGTAATGAAACAGGTGTGGTAGCACGATAAATATAATAATAATAATAATACTTCAGTGACAGAGAAACTTTGTTGTTCACAATACTCCTGTTTTACTAGTCACGAATCCTTCTTAGAATAACTTGTGTCATTCCCGAAAACTATATTACAGTAATTTACTCCACCACACTCATCAACGATCCTGCATTACTTTACTTACCAACTCGAGCGCTGCGATGATGATGACCCCTTGACGTAACGTGAGGCAGAAGCAATGAGTCAGCTGAAACCGGGGGGCTGGATTCCGTTCCTCGCCCTCCATCACCCCAACACAAACACACGCACACACCCACAACACACACTACTCCACCTTGCTTGTCACGGTTCACTTGTTGATCAGAATAATTCCCAGTGTTTGGCGTTTTTCTTTTATTGTTTTTCTCCCTCTAGAATCTTCATTCCTTCCACGTGCCTTGGGACAGAATACTTTTCCTTCAGGGGGAATCTGTTCTGCCTTATGGACACATTATCGTTATCACACTGGTCTTGTTCACCTCGACTTAGTTGACCACCCCATACGAATCATTACAGTACACCTCTTTCTACGGTAGTAACTAACACCACTCCTTCTGTATCCTGCATGCGTCACTCAGCTTTTTCCATATTAACAGAGGTAGGGGAACTGTCATCCGCTGGGTTTTTTAGTTAAATCTTGCCTGTTACCCCAAGCTCTTGTAACAGATATTCTTTGACCGTACAAGAAACTCTCTGCTGTATACGGTATGGTGTGTTGTGTCCCACTGGCTTGATACACCTTGCCTGCCTGTCCAATGTAACTTTACCTGGCCGACCGATGTATACAGGCCCCATCCAGGAATCAAGGTGGCGGTGTTGAGGACTGACAGTGGGGGAACCGCTTGCCGCAAGTTGCCGGGCTGGAGACTAGTTGCCAGATTCTAGTTCTACAGCCACTACCAGATATACTTATCACAGGATATCAGTATCATTCACCAGACTATTAGATTACACTATTTCTCTTCCTCTATTACATAACTATAATATTAACAGCTTGGAATGTAATCGTGCGAAAGGATAGAATATCCATAACAAAAGTAGTTATAGACGGAAGAGGTACCTGGTAGCCACTCATAGTCCACAGTTGCCGAGGACTATTTTATGTAAGTATTCAAGGATATGACGAGACAAATGTACTGGTTGACTGAATTCAACAAAATAACAATATGCGCTGATTACAAACAGGTACCGTAATGTACAAAAGTTACTTATCACCTGCAACATGTCCAATATAACTCACCTCTGACAAACAAAAATATATTTCGATGATCAATATTATTTCACAATTATGAATTGTTACACCCAAAATGCGTTAACTACTTGTTTAAATATATATATATATATATATATATATATATATATATATATATATATATATATATATATATATATATATATATATATATATATATATATCAATTTAGTCCATCCACTTGTCATGTTTACCGGATTACATACAGTAACCATCATATCATCTACTAGAGAAGAGGATAATATATATAATTTTTTTTAACAGTTTTCGATACGTAGCACACCATAGATAGGCTAATGGACACAACGTGAAATCGTAATGTTATTTATCAGTATCATTGATGGCGTTGGTTTCTTGGCGGCATAGTTAGGGGGAATTATTAGCAGTTTTTATCGCCAATAAAAAAGTCTCCTCTTAGTGACCTTGTTTGTTCACAGATAAGACACATTCACCACCCAGACCTTGCCTGCACCACAATCATTCCAGTCCATGTGGTGTCTGTACACGTAATATTTTCACACTCTTAGCTTCTTTACCTCTCTGACAGCTTCAATAACAGGGGAAGTTTTAGGGTGGTAAATATGGAGCAACTGATTCCTCCAAACTTCTACAAAAACGGGCCACCATTAATTTTGTAAATATGGACCTGTTTCATGACATAGTTTAGACCTATAGAGGAATCAAGGCGCTCCAATGTGTAGCCTACCAAACGTGTATTAGGACTATTCCCCAACACTGCACTTTAACCACAGTAGGCTACCTACGCACCAAGGTCCTAAAGGGGGAAGATACTGTACTTTTGGTACACTAGAGCATCTTGATTCCTCCAAAGTATGCCAGGAAACAGGCTCAGATTAACACATACAATGGTGTCCTGTTAGTTCCTCCAGATTTACCAATACTATTATATTTTTCCTATTTCAGTTGAAGTCTCTTAAATTATATCCAAGCCCCCTAACACAATTGAGGGTCCCCTACATATATTAGGCACCTAAACACATAATTATAAGCACGATGGAACCTGACACAGTCCAACTTCGCAAAAAACTACTTCTACCACAGGGAAAGGTTATGCTTCACTTTGTAAACTTTACCCACTCTAAATAGTAAAGTCATATGTATATATATTTATTATTTTGACTGCACTATTTACCGTTTCGCTTCCTTAGTGAAACAATGCAAGCCATGTTACCCATGAACATTTTGTAATGATATTAACTATACTTCTTTCGTTAATTCAGCAAAATGAAAATTCTCATACACAGTCACCAACAAAAGCAGCGTCACTTTATCAACCAGTTCATGAACCACATAATGGTACTGTAAGTTTCACAGACTCGTGAACTGAAGCATCAGAAAAGTTAATAATTAGCCCAGTGAATATTATATTTATGTACTGGAAATATATTTGTCCCGTGATCATCCTTTATGATATAATTCAATATGGTTTTGGTGAGGCGACAGCAATTATGTTGTGGAGCTGATATTAGCTAGGGTTGTACAGCTGCCAAAATATGAATTGCTACAAATTCTGATAGAAAGTTAACTACATTAACATCCACAACTATTTGTCGGGACGATAAGCATATAATTCAAAAGGAATTGTGCATTTCCTTCTGTATTACATACTTTGATCCCTACAAACAACTATAGACATTAATATACTTAACGTTAGTTGTCGCAAAGAGGGTGTTGGTACAGTGGCTAGCGCCTGGATCTCGCATTGCGATAATCCTGGTTCGATCCCCAGTGTGGAAATTCATAGAAAATAATGATGACTAATAACAGGTTAAGTAAAGTGATGGCTGATAATTATGTAGAACATCAGTAAGCCTTGGCATGAAATCAAAATCAAAATAGATAAAAGGCTCCAAAGTGAGGAAAAAGTCCCAAAAGTAAATTGAAAAGTAATGTAACTAGGAAGATGTTATGTAGGTATAGGAGAAGGGAGAGTTATTTGTTAGGTGCGTGTCTCAAGATAGAGCTGCACGAGTCTATACCCTGTGTGCACCATTTCATTGCAATAAACAACTCCTACCCACAGTTAGTTCCATTTGCCGACGCTATGTTTGGTTCTGTTCATGGCACATACATTCCAGTCTGCATATATTAGTAATATCTTAGTAGTAGTAATTCATTTCTGCTTTATTATCCACCACAAAGTCGCGATGAAAACAAACACGGTGGTGCCGCATTTCGCCAAACCCATCGCACGCTGCATGTGCTCGTTACTAGTGGAGGCTACAGTACAATTTAGTCTGCATCATTGTGAATATGTTTCAGACAATATATATCTGAAAGTGAGACTGAGCCTCTGATTCAGATAAACGCATGTTCAGTACTGGTGGAAAACAGATATCTGTGAACACTTGTCGGGGCCACGTCACCCTGTTCATGATAACACCAACAGCAGCAGCTGCAACAGCAGTCTCTTGTCTAAGCCGACAGCACTTGTGTTTTCAGTGTACAAGGTGGAGGTATCATCGTACAGTTACTCTCCCCCCAACAAAAGAGATAACATCGTTCTTTTAACTCGTGTGATTACCTGTTCCGTAACATTGTACACTTGCAATCCTGAATCGAAGCCCAAGATCTGAAGCAGTCGGTTTCTGGACGACAGCTCATCCAAACCATCATGATTCCAAACATATTTCGAACTAATGAAGGCTTTGGGTGGGCTGTCGTCTAGAAACCGCCTGCTCTAGCTCTTGGCCTTTGACTCAGGAGGGATACGAATTATGGATTGCGAGTGTGACGTCATGTTGTTAGGTATAAGGTTGCTTTGTTCTAAACACTATCCCAAACCATAATTTTTTTTCATCTACCGTTCGTTCAAAGTGTTTCGAGCAGACCAACTTAATTATTCCTCCCTCAAGCACCATCATACACTGACGCCAAGTACAGTATAATACATTGTTGCCAGAACTGATAATAATTTCACGTATAAACAGGTGCCTTGCCTGGTGGGTAATGAATTTTATAATTGACTGTCTGTACCTGTAGTGTGTGAATACTAACCTGACCTGGTATCATCAGGTCCATGTGCCTATAGACGAGTACAGACTTACAAGACACGAGGACAACAGTCTGTGCGGAAGATCAACACTACAGGCGATCAGTCGTGGTCACACACACAAACAAACAAAATGTTGCAACATCATGGTAAGATAAATTCACAAACGAACTAAAGGAAGCAACACAAAAGCAAAAAGACTTAGGATATTCTTCTTTTTTTTTTTCTTTTTTTTTTTTTTTTTTTGCCTACGGTACTAGGATATACATACTAGATGAACTAGTTACAAAAAGACTGTAGTATGTTTAGTATCAAGGTGTATCAGTGGTGTTGATAAGTTTATATATAATTTTTAGGCTCAGATTAGAAGTGTCGAGATATATTCATCATCCTGATAGTGCAGCCACCAACAAGTGTGCTGTCACCTCACCGAGTGTATCTTGAAGCTTGGGGATTAATAAGGGGGTAAATCTGGTGCAACTGATGAGCTCCACACTCTTGCAAGCAACAAACACGCCACCATTATTTTTGTTAATCTGGTCCTGCTTCCTGGCATACTTTGAAGGAATCAAGGCCCTGTAATGTACCGTACCAAAAGTCTATTACCCCCTTAACAGTCACGTAAATCGAAGAGCTGAACACACACACATACACACACACATTTCCTCACTGTGACGCTTATGCAGTTTATGAGTTGACAGATGAAACAAGAGCACTTTGGTTTGTAAGTGAACATTTCGACGACAATATTGAAATGAAGATCACTCATTCTGTATATATATATATTTGTTAATAACAATTGTTGCTTGCAGGTCGGGTGTGGGTAGCGTGGTTGGGGTTGCTTTGTATGGGTGTGTTGAGCCAGAATGATCATATCAACAAACCGAGTGATCTGTACTCGTCTCTGTTACGCATGAAGGTGGTGTTTAAGTTTGACGAGGCCGTGGGTGAGCTGGTGTCCTCGTGGCCAAAATCTTCCCCACCAGCTGAGGCCATCAGGTATTATATTATTATTATTATTATAGTGTACGGTTACCACGCAAGGTTTCACCAACATATACTGGTACTCTTCTCTGTATCACTTTCAACACCTTTGCTGATTCCATAACATGATATGTGTGTGTGTGTTTGTGTGTGTGTTGACCTGGGCCTCGCTAACGTAAAGAGTCATGATGCCTAGGTTATTTCTATTGTCGCAACTCAGAAAAATATCTCAAGGCTATCTAGGAGAACATCAAAACCGAATTGTACAATTTAGTTTACATACTGGTTCAATTCAGTATAGTTTGTTAATGATTTTTTAACACAACTCATCAAGTTTATGTAGATGTTTTATCTGACTATGTATTGGAAATAAAAAACAACACGTTCTGTTTATCTCTTTAAATACCGAGAGAAATTTCTAAACTAAAAACTGCCTCTAATCCAAATAAGACATGTGTAAATGAAGGACCTCTTTGGACTGGTGCAGGTACCTCGAGTCATACCAGAGTGTAGTGCTGGATAGAGCCAGAGATGGTGGCATAGAGGAAGGTGTGTCCGGTAACCCTCTTCATCTGTACTCGGTCATCAAACGTTTGGTCCGGCTGTGGCCCTTTCTAAAACCACACCTGGAAGCCCTCCAACATGATCAGCAAGAAGGTGAGTGGTTGTGTTTTGGTTGTGTGTTTCTTCTGTGAGTCTGTGTACATTCGTGATACATAATTTCTGACCAGGAGGTGGTTAAGAGTATGGCCTGCGTCTGGTCACTACAGCACTACAGTAGGTCTAATACTCCTTGATCAGTGTCAATATTCGCTATCTTCAAGATCATTTCAAAATCAGGATTGTCAAAACTTATATATTATTTTCATTCTCTCTCTGCATCATATGACCTCGTAAAGTTTCTAAATCTCTCTAATCGTTCACAATGAGGGAAACAGCAATCATACATACGATACTGCATTTACAATCATTCAGGCAATTAGAACACGAACATTTTATTCCTCACAACCGTGAAGTTTAAAGTGGTCATAAAATTCTGCTTTGAGAGACTGTAAGAGCTACTGATTTATCCAACCTATGATCAACTCAGCATACGAGTAAGGCATAAGTTCTTTAGCACGAGAAGAGACGAACAACCCTGATAAATAAAAGCATTAAACTCGTGCTGCAACGTGATTCATCTGGGGGTCTATATGTATGAACGTTCCCCGTGTGTTTCTTGTTGTTACTTTTGAAACATAAGCAGTGAACACAACATCCACGTGTATTATATAACTGAGCGATCGATTGTTGGGTGTACAGGTGTGGTGGTGGTGGAGGCGGTGAGGCTTGTGCTGCAGGCAGAGAACAACACCGTGTTGCCTGACGAAGCAGACCTCACTGGTGCTACCATCGCCTTGGCCAGACTCCAGCACATCTATAACATCCCCGTGGCTGACCTAATGAAAGGGAAACTCACTGCTACTCACACCCCATCCTCCATTAGTAAGTTCACATTACTTCCTGTTACATTAAAAATATATTAAGCCCCTTGTGTTAGCTCGAGCAACGTGTGTGTGTGTGTGTGTGTGTGTGTGTGTGTGTCACCCCCCCAACACCCTAAAAATCAGCACCTACGTTGAAAAAATGAGATATTTTTTTATTGGTAAACTTTGGAACAATCGGTATAGCCTGCAAATCGCCTAGTGGGGAAATGAACGAAAAAAAGGACAATCGGAGAATTAAAAGTGAGTGGCTCGCGTCCGAAATGAACCACTTTATTTCCCAGACGTCAAAATCTAATACTTGATGAACCACTGATCATCTTCTGCCAAAAACTTTGCAAACAATCTTTTCCAATCACTTGTACACTTATGGGCCATTGCTTTGAACACCTGCATAATTATGTACGTCGGCAGTATAAGTTCGCTTCATTTCCACCTACGTATGTATGAATTATATTAAAGTTGCAATACAATTTGAATACAGAGATGACAGATATACTTCACATGTGCTAAATTACACATGTTGCTATGATAGAAAGAGGTTCAGAATACAACTATCTGGTCATATTAGCATTATTAAGTACATGAGATGGACACGAATTTATGCTGCCGAATGTACAGTGCCAGTTGGTATTATTGTGAGAACTTGAAGAGAACAAGTGATGCCTATCATGCACATTGTATATTTGTGTAATACAGTTTCCGATTAATTTGTCACTGGATATACAATTAATGAACTACTGTACTAAGATATATTTCTATTATATATATGATAAAATACTATATGTATAATGATTACTATATAATAATGAATTACTATATGTATATATTATATATAATGAACAACTATATGTATACTTCACCAATAACAACAACTATATGTAGAATGACTTACATAAGTGGATATGTCCTCTCTTGTTGGTAAATATAAAGGTCTATATGATTCCTCCAAACTAGGCTATGCCACTATACACATACATACATACAAATCTTCCCAATTCAGGCCTGAGTATCGAAGACTGTGTAGATATTACGGAGACCCTCTACAACCATTGGCTCTTGCCTTTAGCTTGGCAATGGGCCAGCTCTTGTATCAAAGCCACAACCAACCATCAGCTTCAGCTCAGTATCCAACAACTCATGGATAACATTGAACAAAAGGTCAGGCTTAATTGGATTTAAAATTAATATAGTATTGTTTGTTGCGACTAGAAATAGTTGAATATTTTAATACTGTACTTTATCCAGGCTGAATGTCACATACTTCATATCATTCTAAATCCATATTAAATTTTCCAGCACGATCAGTCATGGACAGCGAATAGTAATATCTTTCTACCACAACCACTAAACATAAGTAAGAACCAGGTACCTCGTCAGAGCACCTACACATATTACTGTCGCGGACTTCACCAGGTTAGTGATATTCTTATATATTGTATATACTTATCTATCCATATAGCCTATATAGTAAAAATAAAGGTGACAATTTTTTAAAATCTATTACAACACAATTTCAATTTTTCGTGAAAATAGCTATCCTGATTATTTATCATATCGATATATTCTTTTTATGAATTATTATTGTGAGCAAATATTGTGATCATTTGAGAAGATTGCTCCTTCAGCTCTGTTTCATTAGTGAAGATTGTCAATGAAGGTACCAACTAACGGATAAATAAATTACAAATTAATTAAATACGCTGATCAATCAAAGAGTAACTAATAAATTTATTTAAAATTATTAATGTAGCTAACGATATTAGCAATATATAAATATCAACTAATTACCCACCCTGCAAACCAAAGCAATTTACTAACCAACTATTAAATATCCACGTGTTGCTTTGTTAAAAAAAAAGTACACTTTTGGTATATTGGAGTACTTTAATTAATTCCTCTTAAGTATGCCACGAAACAGGACCAAATGAACAAAACTAATGGAGGCATTTTGTTTGGAATAGTTTGGTTGAATCAGTTGCTCCAGATTTACCAACACTGTACTCTTCCCTTAACTATCGGTAGTTAAGGATGTATGTATAGTACAATTATCAGCGCTTGAAGTAAATTGTACAGGAAAAGAGGACTGACAATGCTGACTGTGTAGCCTACCAGATATAAGTTACTATGAGTGAATGAAAAAACAAAATAATAATGTTTGCAGAAGGCCCAGCACTCGTTACTAAGATGTCATGTGGGTAACAGAGGGTCCCACTACTTGACATTACAACCTGTGCGTTACGAGGAGCTACACCATGACCCTGACCTCACCATCTTCTATGACGTTATCTCCGACGCTGAAATTGAACAACTTAAAGGGATTGCCAGTCAGATGGTATGTGAACTCTGTCCTTAAAGACCCTGTGATCGTGTATAGAAATTGGTGGCTTCTGATTCCTTCTGACCATGCCATGAAATAAACTCCTGCCATACAGGTGGTGTTTTGTGGCAATATTTGAAGGACTCAGTGACATCCAATTTTATTACTACATCACGGGGTTCCGTAAGGTGACTCCGATTCTCAGGTTGTAAATTGGCAGGTTACTGAATTCTCTAAAGTCTAAACTATGTCACGAAATAGACATTGGGGTTTTGTTTTATGGCATAGTATATTGGAATCGAAGATCTTCCCATTCACCCGCGAGCGAAGCGAGTTTTTTAAATTTTCAGACATTTTTCTTGCTCCTGATTTTGGAAAGTTTTTTGGCCTGGCGGTCAACCTCAGTTCTTGTGTCGCAGATTTTGGAAAATATCTGACCTTAACTCCTCCTAGAGTACTGTACCTAGACCATACCAGATAATTATCATCATTAAACTTTCAGGGAAGTTTCCTAAGACTTTCCACTCCGCTCAGCCTTTCAAAGTCTTCAGCTTTGATCACCTAATTATTATTATTATTATTATTACATCTGGACCAGTCAGGTAAGACTTTATAATTTTAGCCCACCTTTTAGTTAGAGCTTCAAACTATATAATTATGTTTGTATGTTTTTCGAGCAGCTGAAACGTTCGTGTGTTGGCACCGGTACAGGCCAGCCTGATGAAACCCGAGTGTCCCAGACAGCGTGGGTACCCAACAATACCTCACACGTGCTGCCCATCATCAACAGACGCATCGATGCCATTACCAACCTCTTTGTGTACGAAGGAGACTTGTACAATCGTGCTGCTGAGGTGCTGCAGGTAAGTCGATTCACTGCAACCACATCTTTACAATATTATCCTATACAGTATAGCCTACCTAAAACGCCACAATAAACTCTACTTTATACACATGAAATTCACTTGCCCATTTATAATATCCTTCCCATACCTCAGTTTTATACAGTATACAAGAAATTCACAGGCTCAATCACAGTACAATAATATAAAACTAGATTGCACTGACTGTAACATCAACGTTTGCACAATGGCCTAACATTTAGTACTAGACATTATAAAACAAAAACATGTCTAAGTTGATTAATTAATAACGAATTTGTTCATGACACTAGGAACAGGACTATAAACTTTGCCGCTAGAGGCCGTGGTGAAGCCAGCAAGGAGTTCGGTTGTTGGAAGGAAATATTTACAATTGTTTACTATTAAAGAAATATAGACACGTTTTCTTACTCTTGTTCCGTTTTATTTAGATGGTAAACTATGGTATCGGTGGCCACTTCACATTGCACCACGATGATTTTGATGAACAACCTGGAGACAAGGTGTGTGTGTGTGTGTGTGTGTGGACAAATTTTATTTCTAACCTAAACTAAGCAAACACGTGTGTGTGTGTGTGTGTGTGAACTTTGCCCCTAACCTAACTAAACCAAACCTAACCTGTGTGTGTGTGTGGGGGGGAGGGGGTATCAACTTTGCCCCTAACCTAACCTGTGTGTGTGTGTACCAACTTTATCACTAACCTAACCAAACCTAACCTAATCTGGGGAAGAGTGGCAACTTCTCCATGGTCAGTAACGGTGTGATTTACTAGTGTAGGCATACACTTGCAGTCTATAGTAGTTTATAGTCAACATAGTCAACAATAATTACCAAGATTCCCTTATAATTAGGAATGAGTTAAAGTGGTACGGTACTTAATTAAGGGACCTCGCTGTGTTCTAGTTGGTAAATTTGTTGGTCAATACTGATTCCTTTAAACTATTCCAAGCAACAGGCCACCATAATATTTTGATAATTTGGTCCTGTTTCCTGGCATAATTATATACTTTGGAGGAAACAAGGCACACTCATGTATAAAAATGTTAAAGGTTTAGGCTACATCCCGTGTCCATCTAGTTGGAATGGACATGAACAACGATTGACAAAACACTGTCTCGGGTCGATACCAAGTTATATAGGAGACTGAGGGCGATATGCAAGAACGTGGCAACAGTTATTTGTTATCATACCACACCATCGTATATACCATGACTGTTCTGTATCGGAGTTTCAGAAAGAGAGTGTGTTGGTTTAAAGAGGGGTAGGCCTATATAGCACATTGTTTTAGGTGGTAAATATGGAGCAAATTATTCCTCCAAACTATTCCAGACAACAGGATACCATTATTTTTCTTCATCTGGGTCTGTTTCCTGGTATACTGTACTGTGGAGGAATTAAGGCACTCCAATCTATCAGGACCCTGTATATAGGCCTACAGTATATATATTGTATTTCAGAGCCGAGTCTAGTTTAGTCATGCAATAACTACTGTAAATATATAGAGGATGCTTATAATGTTAAAACCCATTCATACTTAGCTGAGTAATATTATTTTACAATGCATGAATCATTTTGGATGTTAAGAAAAACCTATTGATCTGTCTATCTATCAATCTATCTACATGAATATAAAATCGTCGAATTTCGCAGTGCAAGAATAATTTTCGAAGTGTAGAATATAACACACAAATTTATATATCTATTGATCTATCTATCATTTTTTTATCTATCAATCTATATGAAATTAAAATGATTTTCTCCCTACACTGTGATATGGTTCAGGCAGCTGGGTCTAATGGAGAATATGACTGGCTGGGAGGAGGGAATCGCTTAGCCACATGGATGTTCTATGTAAGTAAAGTATGTATGTATGACCAAGGGAACACACACACACACACACACACTACCACATACACTATCACACACACACACACTACCACATACACTATCACATACACACACACACACACTATTCGATGAGAGAAGACAGTATTATGAAAGCACTGTAATGAATGAAGGTTCATATAACGTCACAGCATGCTCACACACACACACACACACACACACACACACAAACACACACACACACACACACACACACACACACACACACACAAACACACACACACACTATTTTATTTTTATTTTTTATTTTTTTTTACTATGAACCAACCAAAACATAGTCTCATATAACGTGAGTGTTCCGTTTTGCTGCAGTTATCAGATGTGGTGGCAGGAGGCAGTACCGTGTTCCCTACGTTGAGACTCTCTATCACTCCAGTCAAGGGCTCAGCCGCCTTCTGGTATAATCTGAAGAGGAACGGTGACAGGGACCCCAAACTTCTTCACGGTGGCTGTCCGGTGTTGCTGGGACAAAAATGGGGTGAGTGTGTGTGTGTGTATGTGTGTGTGTGTGTGTGTGTGTGTGTGTGTGTGTGTGTGTGTGTGTGTGTGTGTGTGTGTGTGTGTGTGTGTGTGAGTGAAAGAGAAAAGTTCAACGAATACTTTTCATTATTAATAATCTCGTCAGGTGTATTGATTTCGAATTAAATTAAAAGTTAAAGGCAAGATTCTGAATGCAAGTAGGAATTTCTGAGATGGACCTTTTGAGTGTAGATTGGTTGCCTACTGATCCCTCCAAACTATGCCAGAAAACAGACGCCCTCAATGGTACTAATAAGGAATCTGTGTCGTGGCAGTTTGGAGGAATGACAAACCTTCCATCTCATCAACAAGAGAATCTCCCCTTAATTAAGATATGGACAAAGAGTTTTAATTTCCTCACTAATGTATATTTAATTATCTTCCATCACAGTGGCCAACAAGTGGATCAGAGAACACAAGAACTTCCTGCGATACCCCTGCTCCACCCACCCCAACCAGTGACCACACACACACACACACACACACCACCCCTGCTGCTGCTTCACACACACACACACACCACCCCTGCTGCTGCTTCACACACACACACACACCACCCCTGCTGCTGCTTCACACACACACACACACCACCCCTGCTGCTGCTTCACACACACACACACACACCACCCCTGCTGCTGCTTCACACACACATACACACCACCCCTGCTGCTTCACACACACACACACACACACACACACACCACCCCTGCTCCATCAGTAAATACATTAAGGGATTCTATATACCTGTACATATATAGTAAGTATATAGTAAGTAGGTCAAATCTACATACTGTGCATTATTAATTGTATAATTCGTGATAAAATTGTCTTTATGCAGTGGGATACTTAATGCAAAATTGGCTTCAAATTCTCGTTGGCCTATAATTATCCTATATCCTACTTATGCTAACATACATACAGTACATTTGGTCTGCATGGTTCAAAGAGTCGTTAGTTAGGTCTTCAGATGGTAAGAACAATACCTACATAGTACAATACACCAAGAGATATACTTTAATGGAGCTGAGAAAGTTTCGGGCCCTGAGTGTCATCTACATAATTATAAGGGACCCTGTGATCGTGTATGAGACCTGGTGGCTTCTGATTCCTCCTGACTCTCCCACGAAACAAGCTCCTTTTTATGCAGGTGGTGTTTCGCGACAATGTTTGAATGATTCTCTAACCTCCAATTCTTTTACTTTAAGGAATTACAATCAATGAATTTGCAGGACAGTAATTGTGTGAGACCCATCGTCGCCTATCACACATTAAGGAGGAAGTACAGTGTTGGTAAATCTGGAGCAAATGATTCCTCCAAAACTATTCCTAGCAACAGAACACCATTATTTTTGTTCATTTGGTCCTGTTTCCTGGCATATGTTGGAGGAATCAAGGCACTCCAATCTTTCAAAAGTATACCATCCCCTTAATAATTATCTTGGTCTATAAAACTTGTCATATCTGTATCAAGTCCAACTTTCTCTCACACACAGGTACACAGGAATATTACACACACACAGGTACACAATAATAATACACACACAGATACACAATAATAATACACACACAGATACACAATAATAATACACACACAGATACACAATAATAATACACACACAGATACACAATAATAATACACACACAGATACACAAGAATAATGCACACACAGATACACAATAATAATACACACACAGATACACAATAATAATACACACACAGATACACAATAATAATACACACACAGATACACAAGAATAATGCACACACAGATACACAATAATAATACACACACAGATACACAAGAATAATGCACACACAGATACACAATAATAATACACACACAGATACACAATAATAATACACACACAGATACACAAGAATAATACACACACAGATACACAATAATAATACACACACAGATACACAATAATAATACACACACAGATACACAATAATAATACACACACAGATACACAAGAATAATGCACACACAGATACACAATAATAATACACACACAGATACACAAGAATAATGCACACACAGATACACAATAATAATACACATACTCTAGTACACAAGAAGCATGATAGTGTGTACAGTAGGATACACTCCATCGAAAAGGAACATGTATACCGACACACACACACACACACACACACACACATACGCTCCCACACGTAAGGAGGAAAAGTAGATTATGATTGTGAGTACACACACACACACACACACACACACACACACACACACACACACACACACATACATACATACACACGCACTACACTTTATACTATTTCTCTCCATAATTTCTCCGGCAGAAGTTTAAACTGAAATAGGAAATAATTTTGTGAGTCGGCTCCCAGATGGGCAACGTTGGCTTCACTTAACCTTTCCTAGCCACTCACTCTCTCATTTTCACTCACTCTCTCATTTTCACTCTCTCTCTCTCTCTCTCTCTCTCTCTCTCTCTCTCTCTCTCTCTCTGTATGTATGTATCTTTCTATCTATCTATCTTCCCCTCTGTCATTTTTTCTATTCAACTCTCTCTCTCTCTCTCTCTCTCTCTCTCTCTCTCTCTCTCTCTCTCTCTCTCTCTGAAGCATCGATCCCGTCCATCCTCCTCCTCCTCCTCCTCCTCCTCCTCCTCCTCTTCCTCCATCACCTCCTGCCAACAACGCGTCACTCTTCCCCATTTTCACCCTCCTCCTTCCCTCCCTCCTTCCTCTCCTGCCCTCCTTTCCTCCCTCCCTCTTCTGTACTCCTTTCCTCTCTCTCTCTCTCCCACAAACCTCTCCTTTTCCTCCCTTCCATTTTCCCTCCTCTCCTAACCTGTCCTCCTTTCTTCCCTCCTCTCCTTTCTTCCTACCCCCTCCCTCCTCCAATCCCTACCTCCCTTCCTCCTTCCCATCCTCCCTTCCTCTTTCCCTCCTCTCCTAACCTGTCCTCCTTTCCTCCCTCCCTTCTCTCCTTCCTTCCTTTCCTCCCTTCCTCCTTCCCTTCCTCCCTAACACTCATCCTAAGTAGGTACTACATTTGGGTACAGTGGAGTGCCTTGATTCCTCCAAAGTATGCCAGGAAACACAACCAATTGATAAATATAATGGCATCCTGTTGCTTGAAATAGCTTGGGGGAATCAGTAGCTCCAGATTTGCCACCAACAACAAACACTGTACTGTATAATCCCCTTACATCGTTAATAATATACATACAAACTATATCAAAGTCATTGTTCTCGTTCATGATATATCTTAAAAAAAAAAGAAAAAAAGTTCAAAGTCGGTGTTGAATCTCAACGGAGAATATCCGGATCGAAAACGGAGAACGAAGAACGGGGGACAGACGTATACAGTCCCGGGCCATAATAATAACTATCCAGGCAGGTGTTGTTGAAGTTTCGAATCATTTGACTTATCAATGAACCAATTACAACGCTTATCTGATCTCATATACCTGCCGGAGCTCGTTTAAGGCGATAGTATACTTTTGATAACTAGTTTGGAGTGCTTTGATTCCTCCAAAGTATTGGCGCCAGGAAACAGACCCAGATGGAGAAAAATAATAGTATCCTGTTGCCTGGAATAATTTGGAGGAATCATTTACTCCAGCTATTTACTATCCAAAACAATATTCTATAACCTATACCCCGGTAATACTCCACCAAGCTGTTCGAAGCAGACTATATATTTATTATGGCTTGTGACTGAACACTGTACTAGTAAGTATTATGGATGTTCAGTAAATCCTTTATCCATACAGCTCCTATAAATGCATCCACCACCTTCTATCATCCTATCAGTGTTATTTTGGTTTTCTCTAAACTTTTGCTCCTTCTTCTTTACTATACTTTCCCTCACCCTCGTATACTAGATGGATTAGTGAAACCAAACAGTATACGTCTGTTGCTGTTTGTAGATCCTTTGTATTCCTTTGTATTTGTATGTTAAATGCTGATCAACAACCAAATTATACAGTAGCATCATCTTCCTTACAGTACGCTAATAAGGGTAACAATAACAAACTTCTCAAAAACAACATTTAAATAAACATGTTGTCCCCAAACAAACAAACGGTTCTACCTGACTTACATGTTTATTTTGGGGGACATTATGTTTGTTCATTCAGATATTTCTAAGGAATATTAGTTTCTATATTCAAGCTTCCTGCTACGAAGACGTTACTAAAGTCTATCTATTGATCAGCATTTATATAATCCAGAATCAGGAATATTTCGAAAGATTACGCATTACTGTATTAAGATAAGTTCCTTGGTGGAAACGTGTATTAATATATAAAGGGAGATTCTCATGTTGGTGAATTGGAAGGTCTCCGATTCCTCCAAACTAAGCCACGAAACAGATCCCCAATTAGTAACAACACTGAGTAGGCTAAGGCGATTTGTTTCCCGGCATAGTTTGGAGGAAACAGTAGTCCTCCAATTTACCAACAAGTGAATCTCCTCTTTAATAATGAAAGTGTAGCCAGTGTTGACTCTCCCTGTACACAACATGGCTATATCTCTGATTACGAGGCTTTAGGGGACGCTGACAATGAAATATACACAGACCACTCGCATAGGTTAATAAACTTAATGTGTATTGTCCCTCAGAGCTACCCTTGTCTGGCCCTGATGTGTACAGTCACCAGCCATAATAAGTATCCTGGTCTGCTTTGTATAGCCGGATGGAGTTTTGTAAGAGCTCCAGCAAGAATGACACACTGGTTCACTGGTATACAAGTTGCATGATTCGTATTAAAAAACACCTGAATATTTATTATGCTTCGTGACTGTACGTACGCCCTTCCTCCCTCCCAAGACCAATAGAATACTAGTTGTCTATTGATCTTGCTCCTCCCTTCCCTCCGGCCTCATTCACTTGATGTACGTTACGCTGGTTCACTCGTTGACTCGGAGGCCAGACTCTGGCTTATATGCACTGGCCCTGACGATTTAATGAGAGTCGAGGCCAGACTAACACGGCTCAGGAGAGGGAGATTGATGATGATGATGATGAAGAGGAGGATGAGAGGATATGGAAAGATGGAGGGAAATCTTCACACAAACACACACACACACACACACACACACACACACACAATCGATCTATCTATATCTATACATACAATATAGATGTGTGTGTAGGGCTAGTTCGTACAGATGTCGCCACCAAAAGTAGCTGGCTTTCGTGGGAAAACTAGAGGGGCGGACTTATAACCCCTTAAGCTTGATGAAGATTAATTCTGCCGACTGTAGGCCACCAAACGTTACTTATAATTCAATTTCCGTGTGGTGTTGCAACCTTCACGAAATGCTCACATAGGCCTACACTGTTAGCTGACCAAACACTAACACTCTCCATGCATGTACTAGGAAGGTTATACTCTTATGTACAGTACAGTACAGTACAGTACTTACCATTACTGCAGTGCTTCCTCGCCCTCAGTCTGAAAAAAGAAAACGCATAATGAAGTGAAATATAATTAAGATACAAAACAATAATGGTGGCTTGAGAGTGAGGGAGTGGTGGATGGGGAGGAGCCTTTTTCTTTGCTACATTTTCCCTTACCTTTATAGGTTAGTTATAATAGAAAAATCAAGCAGAATCGAAGGAACCAGTAGGTCTGTTGCTGTTTGAATGTCCTTTGTATTTGTTTGTCTCTCTTATCTCTCTTTTTCCCTTCCTTCTCCAAAGGCTCACCAACTAACCAACTTATACCGTACACATCTGCTTACAGATCTACTTTCATAGAATTACACACAGGTACTAACCTATTTTCATAACTGCACACCAAATGCTTACACAACCATACCTACATGAACGTAATAACACACTTATTTCCATTTAATACCAAACATATCTACTGTACATACATACTAAACATACCTACCTTACTTACATACATAAATAATTATACACTGTCGCCTAATGCTTGTGTAACGATTGTATTCTTTCAATACGATATGGTGGGGGGAGAATAGTACTGTAGCAGGGAGTGTCTTACCTAATTATTAAGGAGCCCAGACTGTGAAGTGAAGCACAGTGTCTGCCTGACCCTTGGTGCTGTAAGGTCTCCTGTTAAGTCACACACACACACACACACACACACACACAACACCTATTGTCATCAGATTATGTCCCTTGTGGTGGCTGTCTGTTTTAAGGGGATAGTACAGTGTTGGTATATTTGGAGCAAATGATTTCTCCAAACTATTCCAAGCAACAGGCTACCATTATTACTTTTAACCTGATTTTGTTTCCTGGCATACTTTGGAGGAAGCAAGGCCATCTAATGTACTGTACCATATACAGTACGGTATGTATACACACCTTAAGGGGACTTCTCTTGTATAGGCATAATGAAGGGCTACTGATTCCTCCAAACTATATCAGGACACAGACAAATCCCTCACAATACGTGTAATATATCTGGTTTGTCGTAGAGTTTGAAGGAATAAGTAGCCCTCCATTTCCCTCATTAAAGACGATCATTCTAATTAAGAAGATATTTTTTTGTTGGTTAATTGGAAGGACTATTGTTCCTTCAAATGATGCCATGAAACAGGTCCCGTATTAATACCATTGAGGACGTCTGTTTCCTGGCATTGTTAAGAGGAATCAGTAGACTTTTTAATTCACCAACCAAAACATCTCCCCTCAAGTCATGAACATCTCCATCTAAACGTCACTCAGTTCTGACCTACAGTAGTGTTGTGTTGTATCAAACGAGTGTGTGCCATTGATAATATTACGGATACAGCTGGTGTGACTACTTAAGGACCCTGTGATCCTGTGTGTGTATGAGAATTGGTGGCTTCTGAATCTTCCTGACTATGCCACGAAACAAGCTCCTTCCATAAAGGTATTGGTGTTTCATGATAGTATTTGAAGGACTTATTTACCTCCATTTTTTTTTACTACATCACATAATGATGATGCTTTGTGACACTAATTGGTTAATGGTGTGAGAACATGTACCATAACTGGCAGCCGTATCTTGAATCCGAAAGCAACGTAATTATCCCATTTAACTAATTATTATTCTACAGTATTTTTCCCATTGCAAAGTCGGCATTGTTTGGAACCGACATACATATTGAAATTATTATTATTATCATAATTATTATTATTATTTATTTCCACAGTCAGATGGGTCAGACGTCCCCTCCAGAGACCCTTATTCCCCCCCCCCCCCTTTCTCCCCTAAATCGAGATAGGCATTAAATATTGCTATGAACGTATTATTTTTGCCTCTTCCCTTCCCTCCCTCCCTCCTTCCCTCACAGTACAAGTGGTGTTTTCACGTATTCATCAGCAATTTATAGACCTTTACTCCACATTTCCCAAAACTGTACTACCTTTATTAAGCTCGTCTTCAATTTATCCCAGATGTGAAGGAATATTTTAGTGACTCTCGGAAGGTCAATATGAATCAAGGTATTCGTAAGGGGTTTGTGATAGTGAAGGCAAACTGAAGACTACCAACTCCCCTATAATGTGCAACTAAACATAACCTATACCGAGAGGAGCCTGTTTCGAGAGAGTGTTGGAGGAATCAGTCGCCTTCATATTATAGACTATGCAGGGCCTTTAAAACGAAAATTACATTATGCCTTAATGGAATAATAATATGGTGTTGGCACATTTTTAGCAACTGATTCTCATAAACTCCTCCCAGCAACAGGATATCTTAAATAAAGTTGAACCGTGGGATGGAAGTAATGCTTTGAATAGGAAATGAAGGACTACAGTATTTAAGAGGCAATATATATGTATTTTGAGTAGTGTAATTAGGACAATTTTTTACTCCTTCTAGCGTCCTTGGCCATAACAGACACTTACAAGTCTCTTTGTCTCAATTAAGGAAGGTGAGGAAAAAATGCTAAAAGTTCGCTTACGACCCCCGTGATAATTCTAGGCTAGTCAGAAAATTGTCAGTTACCGAGTCCTTCAAACATTTTTCTTGCCCCTGATTTTGGAAGATTTTTGGCTTGATGTTTAACCTCAGTTCTTGTTCCCCCTTGTGTCCTTGTCCTCCTTGACCATACCAGATATCATCATCAAACTAATCAATAAAAGAAAGAATAATCAAATTGTAATTTCTTCCAATAAAGAAATATAATTTAATCATTAAATCGAAAATATTCCCGTGTTGAATTTAATTATCAGAGACGACTCTAAACTACGCTCTGCCTTCCAAAGTTTTCAGCTTTGGACACCTAATAATATTTGTTAGTCTGTTCCTGTTTTCAAGCCTACGTTGATAGAATTTTGGTGCTCTAATAAATGGACACAGTACCGTACCTAAAGTAGCCTATACGATACTAGGCTATCCTTTTAATACTCTTACCACAGGCCATCTACTAACTATTTTTATGTGGACTTGATTTATATCAGGCAGCTCATGAAGTACCGTACTGAAACTACATATTATAAAGTCGATATTTGGTCGATTAGAGAAATCTTTAGTGAACGTGTTTATCTTAGCTGAGGGTAAACATTATAAAAGAGGTCAGCAGTCCTGCCTGCCGTCGTGTCGCCTCCCCTGGATCTTGAGGTCAACAGATTCGTGGATTTTTTTTTGTTTAATCTTAGACTTAAGGGGAGATTCTTTTGTTGGTGAAGGTTGGAAGGTTTCTCTGATTCCTCCAAATGTGCCACAAAACAAATCCCCTAATAATACCACTGAGGGAGTCTGTTTTCTATAATGGTTAGGAAGAATGAGTACGGTAACCTTCCAATTTGCCTACAAGACAGTCTCCTTAATGGGGTAATTCACTTTTATTTCATTGGAGTGCCTTAATTCCTCCAAAGTGTGCCAAGAAACAGGACTAATTGAACAAAAATAATGGTGTTCTGTTGCTTGGAATAGTTTGGAGGAATCACGTAGTCCATATATACCCACACTGTACTTCCCCCTTATGCTTAATACATGATAGACCATAGGATACATACAGCTGAGTTCATGATTCCCTGAGAGTCTGAGACATGCACCTTTGAGGGAGAGTGTTAGGGTGATAATTATTATTAAAATACTTCATCGTGGAATAGCCTCTTCGTTGCTTATTTCCTATTGCAAACTAATACGAATTGAGCGACGAAGAGGCGTTTCATCGAAGAAGTATATAGTTTAATAATAGCACCTCACACAGGACGGCAGGTAGGTAGTTGAGTGACACTGCTCTACCAACACACATGATTGTTATGCATTATTGCTGAAGTCGCTTTATTCATTATTCCTGGCGTAAACAGGGGCGGCGTGTAGATTTAAAGGGAAATAAGAAGTCCTCCTTGCTGAGCCTGAAAGACCCTTTAGGACGACGGAGAAGGTGATAAATAGGAGGGACGGCATGTGGGTAAACAGACGTGAATTCCACATAGCTAAGCCACACAGGCCATCCAGCCCTAGTGAGAGTAACCTATAGGAAAGCACCGTTTATTGTTTTATATATATATTTTTCAAACAGGAACGACGGTACATATATTAGCCTAATCTACTTAAACCAACCTACTAGAATCAACCTAACAACTAATAATTCTCCAAAAACGACTTACTAAACCAACTAACTGGAATCCATCTAACATGTATTGCCTCCTAATATCAACCTGTTCGTATATTTTCTCCAGGAACGATGATGGTACAAAATTCAAGGTGGCCAGGACGACTCAGCTTCCTTGTAGTAGTAGTAGTAGTAGTGATGGTGGCAGTGGTAGGCATGGCATGGGGAGGAGTGGACGAGCCTAGCCATCACCACTTGTTGACTGATGTGATGGACGAGGTGACAGAGTCGTATATGAGAGGTTGTCATGTGGTCCTTGTTACGGATTCACACACGTCGCCTCTCTTTCATTGGATGCTCAGGTGATGATGCACACATACACTGATAAAAAAAAAAAAAAAAAAAAAAAAAAAAAAAAAAAAAACACGCAGTCAGGAAATAACACACACATAGTCCTACACAGAAAAAAAGCACACACACACACATACAAAAGAATATATCTCGTGTCAAATCCTAATCCTGATTCAAATTTGGCTCTCGTAACTTTTGACTGGGTGAGGCTAGATGATGAATAAAGGAGTAATGGGAAGTAATGTATTATATTAAACAGCCGTAATTTATGAGGTCAGATCGAACTTAACCAATACACAGTAGCTTACGGACACTGTAATCGTGTATGAGACCTGGTGACTTATGATTCTTCCTGACTATGCCATGAAACACGCTCCTTCTATATAGTTGGGGTTTCGTGGCAATATATTATGAAGAACTCGTTTACCTCCAATTTTCTGACTACATCACAGGGTCCCTCAAGTATAATATTATTTTGTTGGTGAATTGAAAGGTCTGTAATTCCTCCAAACTATGCCACGGAACAATATATCCACTATTAGTACCATTGATGGCATCTGTTTTCTGGCATGGGTTGGAGGAATCACAGACTTTCCAATGCACTCATAAAAAATACCTTTATTAATGATGATTTTAGCGACCCTTCTATACCTTGCCTCGGTAACCTACAGTATACTAAATCATTACCTGCAGCTGTTCAATACAATACTCTTGGTACAGTCGGTGGCATAAGTCCTGTCTCGCTACATCACATCTGCTAAGTCACGAAGTATATACAGTATGGAAATATAGTCTTCACAGGCTCGTAAACTAGATCTCCAGCACCAACTACTAATCCCCCCCCATCTCCCTCTGGATATTCCGATGCTGTGTGGTGAATGTGTTTGTTTGATTATTAGCCTTGATGTTTTCCTTCAAGAAGCACTGAGTGAGGCGACACGACTTTTGCCGCCGACTGTACATTATGACCTATACATGTGGCTGATAACATAACAATCACACTGAGTTATAGCTAATTGATTTTACCATCTGATATTGTGTTCTATATCAATGCCATGAAAGGAAGCCACCATTACCGCTCTTTACATCGCATATAAATGATGAAAGTAAATAATAATTGACAGTAGTATATTACTTGTAAGTAGTTCATTGTTACCTCTGAGAAGCATTACCTTCACATACCATCTATTAATAATGGATACGATTTCTGTATGTATATATGTATGTATGTGTGTCTGTGTGTATGTGTGTATGAATTCTTAAACTGTAGTATAGTAGACGCTACATTGTGGCATAAGAATTTTTAGAGTAAGGGTATTTATCTTACTATATATCATTAAAATATTTTAATGTGAAGAAAACAGTGTCTCAATCCCAGCTATACTCCATTCCAATAATAAAATCGGCTCAGCTTCCTGGGAACACGTCGGTAGAGGATGACACTACCGGTACTGCTACTGTTCGGAGGGAGCGTGATTTGTTTACATTTTCACTAAGGATTCCACCTTTAAAAATATCTATATTTCTTCACTTATCTCACCTATTACACAAACTATAGGCAAATTTGGTATAGACAAAAAATGCATAATATTATGTGTGTGACAGACGGGTGTGGGGGTCTGATGTGGGCGTGATGGTGGTGTATATTGGGCAGGAGGACTTAGACGGACAGGAGTTACTACAGGGAGTGTGGTGGGACTCTGCTACACTCAGATGTCGCACCCTCTTGTTACTACTCCACTCCATACACATCCACTACGTTACCAGGTGAGGTGATTACAGTTCTCCAGTGCCGCAGTCATCCCCTCCCCCCTCCCCAGCCATGACTCCCTTTCTTTATGCTTGAGACACAAATGTAATATCTTATAATTATTAGAAGATACTTATCTGTCTTCGCACTATAACTACAATCCTAGGGGGATAATCTTTTGTAGGCCTAGACGAATTGGAAGGCGAATGACTCCTGCAATCAGTGCAACAAAATGGATTCCTTTCTCGTACACTGAAGTATATATATGTTTCAAGACAGTTCGGAGGAATTATTATTAAACCACCAAATCAACTTCTATCTCCTTCACCTCTAGCTCTATTAAACATGCTGCAGGTTCCTAGAGACTGGAGGGCTATGGAGGTGGCCTGACGCTCGGATTGTAGTGTTAGGAGACAACGACACGGCCCACACTCTTCTGCTCCACCCTGCCCTCCGTAACACAGGCCACGCACTCTACCTCACAACACACACACACCACCCACAACCCTCACCACCACCACTACCACCCACACTCACGTTTAAACTCAGAAGAAGTGGACTGGAGAATCAAGGTGAGACAACTACTGTATAATATCACTTTCAGATGTTTGTATAGTATAATTCCTTCCATGATGCTTGATGTGGAAGGAGATCAGTGAAGTTACAGCATCGTCTCTGTTGAATATATACCTATCTTATCTGTCTCAGGGGAACGTATGGTGAAGGTATTGTGGCGATCTGTGGCCGGTGACGAGGGCAGACCATTGATTCACTCACAAAGCAGTACTCAACCTCTGCCGTCACCATTATCTTCAGGTAGGTAACTCATCAACATCAATATTATCATCATTTAAGACTCCATTTCCCTGTGTTTGTAAGGGGACGACCTCCAGACCCAGGAATAGATATAAATATTAGGATGAAGAGAGAGAGAGAGAGAGAGAGAGAGAGAGAGAGAGAGAGAGAGAGAGAGAGAGAGAGAGAGAGAGAGAGAGAGAGAGAGAGAGAGAGAGAGAGGGGGTCAGAATACCCAATGATAGGGGTTACACTCACATTCACTCTCCCTTTCAAGCCCATACTATACTCTACCCCCCCTTCCCCCCTTCCCCCCCAACAAGTACTTGCATCTATCCACGACGAAAGTTCCTTCATTTAAACTTGGTGAAAGGAGCCATTCAATGAACTATAAAGAGCCAATTCGGTTACTTTTATTCCCTTTATTTCTCAACTTCTCGAGATATTTTTCACATGCAATATTCTCTTCATGTAAAATGTTTCTCATGCAACATATATTTCGCCAAGGTGGTGAGGGTGACCTGAGAGGACGAGTGATGAGGGTAGTAACTCTGGAGTATGTCCCATTCATAATATTGTACAAGGAGGAGGAAATGTGTCATGGAGGTACAGTGACACTCCAAGATTCCCTCGATTATCGCATCCTGGACACCCTCGCTGCCTCCCTCAACTTCACGTAAGATAACTGTATATTTCAAGGTTTAAAAGTAGCCCCGAGATGGTAACAGAACACACGTACACACACACACAACGTATACCTCTACACACACACACACACATAACGTATACTTCTACACACACACACATACACGTATTCTTCTACACACACACACACACACACACACACACACACACACACACACATACTTCTATACTGCACCTCCGTACACATACACAATCAAACATATACCGGTAATACATTTACTCGCACGGCTAACACATCATTCTTGAGTTATATTGTCTTAATGATGAATTTGAAGTCGATGTGTGTTGGGCCCAATAACTAACTAAATGAGAAGTATCCTAATTATCCTATACAGCAATTTAAACAAAGATATTAAGGGATCCCAGGATGTAGTAAGAGGTTAATTAATGAGTCCTTCTAACACTGCCACAAAACAACCACCTATATAGACTTACATTGTTTTGTGGCATAGTCAGAAGAAATCAGAAGCTACCAAGTTACATACACGATTACAGGGTCCTTAAGATTGGTGATGGGTTGGGACGGAATATATTAGTTTTATCATAGAAAGGAGTAGAAATGCTTAAAGGAGAAGTTATGTTGACATCCTCCATTTCAATTAGCTGACCGACAAAGGAAGGTCCAGATTCCAAGGAGCAATCTGTTGTAGTCGAGGTGAAGAGCTACTGATTACTTTCAACCTGTGCTGCAAAATCAGATCCCATACGCAAATATTAGATTATTAGTTTTTGCTTCATGGCATTGTATGGAGGAATCTGTAACCCTGCCCAATCACCTACCATCAAAATAAATAAACATATAAATGAAAAAAAAAATGAATAAATAGTAAATGAATATAAGTAGATAAATATAAATAGATAAACAACTATAACTATCCCTCTACATCAATAAATGGTCTATGATTGTAACGTGGAGTGAATGTGAGAGCAGGTACGAGGTGATGGAACCAGAGGACTGCATGTGGGGTCAAGACGATGAACACGGTAACTGGTCTGGTATTGTGGGTTTGCTTCAGTATCAAGAGGCAGACTTCTCCCTCAACCTCTCTCCGACCTCCACCAGACTGGCTGCCATTGACTTCAGCGTCATTTATTCCCAAGACACCACGGTCATCATCTCCCCCAAGCCCAAGCCTCTTCCCAGATACCTCGCTCTCATGAGACCATTTTTAGGTATAGTCAATGTACAGTTCCGGGAAGATGATGATAAACTGCCTCAGCCAACCTCTCTGCACTTGAATGGAATCGATTATAATTATCAATCTGCTTCTCTTTGTGTTATATGTATGGTGGTGAGGAATATAATAATTATATAGTATCCAGTATAAACATATCATAATGAGGGATAACCACCTTCTTACGACAATATTATTATTAAGGGTTTTACTGGCATGCAATATTTACATGTAGAGATTAAGGCAATGCTTCCCCTTCATGTGATAGAAACTGTACATAGGGTATATAATCCTACTCTCCTCTTGATGAATTGGAGGACTACAGATTCATCCAAGCTATGTTACAAAATTAATCCCTCTACAATTACACTGAATTAGTCTTTTTCCTGAATTAGCCTAGTCTGTTGGGATTAAACACACACACACACACACACACACACACACACACACACACACACACACACACGGCGTCCTCCAATATAAATGCCCTCTCGATGATGACAGGTGGTGTGTGGATGGGTATAGGAGCCATGACGGTGGTTCTGTGTGTGGTGTTGTTTGTACAACAGAAGACTTGGCATTGGGTGAGTGGTAGTGGTGGTGGTGATGATGGTGATGGTGGTGATGGTGGCGGCGGCGGCTTAGGGAATATTGGCTCCATTTTCACTTCCATCTGGGGCATTTTGCTTGATAACTCGCTCTCCACTACACCATCAGCTACTTCAGCTAAGGTACTGTACAGGTGCCCATCTATCCATGCTGAGAACACTGACTGACTATAATTTAATTTAATTTATATATACACTTATTGACTATACCTTACAACGGTTACTTGAAAATACTTGTATGACCTAATTACTATCACTTCTCTCTATACCGTATTACAGATTTCATTGATTTACTCCATAATTGTCGTCCTTCAGTTTAATGATGATTACTGGACACTACAACCTCTACAATAAAACCCAAGCCACAACTAGACACCGAAATGGGATGATTCTCTATATTTATGATTATGTTTGTAACACTTTTATAGACCGACTCTTATGTATTGTTTAGGTGGTTGTGGGGACGTGGCTACTGGCTGCCCTTGTAGTGACCTCAGCCTATAGATCCTCCTTGGTGGCTCATCTCACTGTCCAACATAGCTACCCTCCCATTAACTCCTTCGAGGACTTGCTAAACGCCCCAGACTGGGCCTGGGGCTCCACCCACAACCTTGGTGGCACAAGCTTGATGTATTTCGCTCGAGCCACAAACCCAGTCATTCAGCAGATTTACAAACGGTTGAAGGTAAGTTAAAATATGTTACAACCGAAAAAACATTATTCAAAGACTGAATATGAGTCGAAATAGTTATTCCTCCTAATACTGTAACCACATAATGAAAATACTAAAATTGTTCACACAAGCTATTCCTTCCATGCAACACTATAATATAACCAATTGATAAAAATACTAAATTATATACAGTAGTTATTCCTTCCATGCAACACTATAACTATATAACCAATCGATGAAAATACTAAAATGAATGTTTACAGTGGTTTACAAAAGAATCTCTGTATCTGTCCCTTAGTTTTACGAGGTACAGGCGTCGCTGGAGTTGGTACTGGAGGGTCACTTCTCCTGCATCTCCTGGCTCAGTTTTATCAACACGGATCTGACGGCTTTGTATGGCGACCCTGCATCCTCACCCTTCCACTTCAGCTCCACCACATACCAACTCGAAGCTGGCAATGCTTGGGGCTTCAGGTGTGTGTGTGTGTGTGTGTGTGTGTGTGTGTGTGTGTGTGTGTGTGTGTGTGTGTGTGTGTGTGTGTGTGTGTGTGTACATTCACAGTTAAAAGTCTTGCAACAGATGCATGAGAGCTCGTCGTTAGGAGTATATTGTTAATCAACATTACAGAGTCCAACAAATAATAATTTTACATGATTTCGTATAATTTATCGAGGCCATTTCATTGTAAGGTGTTGCAGGACTATTGGGCGTGAATATTAAATCACATTTAGATTTCTTATTCCCACCCATATAGGCTAGCGTTGACAACATTCCATTACCGTCAGGCTATATACATTCCCGTCAGGTATACATTATTTGGAATAACACAACTGGTCAATGAAAGGTGTAATATTTCCTCTGTTACAAAAAGTCGACACCTCCTGAATACAAACTTAAATCAGAAGGAATATTCACAGAGGTAGAGAATAACAAGACACCTTTATGTGGCTGTAATGTAAAATGTGTACATGTATGTCTGTTTCAGGAAAGGAGCACCCTTTTTAGGAGTCATGAGGAGGATGAAGCAACGAATGATTGAAACTGGCCTGGTGAACCACTGGGAGAAAGCGGTCGTCTCAGCCTATGTCAACAACGTCCAGAGTAATCTTACCTTACAACGCAACTCCTATTCCTCACAGGTACCAATACACAGTGGACGTCCCTTCATCCCCTGTCACTCCTTGTCAATTTTTCTACTGTCTTTCCATTCCTTCTGTTTCCTTCGTGTTTGCTGTCACTCCTCTCTATCCCTTTCTCCCTCGTCCTACAGTTTCTTCCAGGCCAAGAGAGGTCTTTTTTCATCCTCAAATCAAACAATCACAGATACAGTTCCCTTGGCATCCAACATGTTCAACTTGAAACATTTGCAAGGACCCGAGAAAAGGTTGATGACTACATGATATCCAGCTCTCCAATGCAAGAATTAACCGGTAATCACAGTCTGTCAATTACACGACAGGTTAATTCTTTAATACTCTATGGTCATCCATTTTCCCGCCTTAGTATGACTATTGCTTCTTCAAACGTAATCCAAGCGAAATTGGACAGAATTTTAAACCTCTGTCACTCGTTATTCATTTTATTCCTTTCACAAGTGAGTTCATTAAGAAAGCGCCTGGCCTAAATGTAATATTCACCTTTCTTAATATGAAAGTAAAAAAAAATCGAAATAAATGGTGGCCTGGTCCTCGGAGTCACACTATATATAGTGATTATGTGCCACATATGTTGTTCAATTTCGGCATTAAGAACTATAAAACAATCTTAGAATCCTCACAGCAATTTTTGAAAAGGTATTTTAACATTGATGCAGAGATATATAGATAATCCCCATCTCATTATATAGGAACCAACAAGAGCAAAAAACAATTAGTGAAATGATATTGAGACAGTTAAAGAGATCATAGGCCTATCTGAATGTATTGTGTTGTGATGTACAGGATGATGGCGGTGTGGGTCAGGAGGTACTGGGATTGGAACACCTTCAGGGCGCCTTCTACCTGCTACTGTTTGGTCATGCTTTGGCCACCCTCGTCCTCATAGTAGAGACCTTCATCGTCCCTTCCCTCTACAACAGGTCGTCCACTGTCAACACACTCACGCTCACACACACACAGGCATAGATGGGGTGAAAACAATACCCACACACACATACACACGCAGGTCATCCACTGTCAACACACTCACGCTCACACTTACACCCTCCTTGTCCACCACACTCGAACCTACACCTACAGTACCCACATCTCTCACACCCACACAACCACAGTAACAACATCACCCACACCCACAACCACAGTAATATCACTCACACCCACAACCACAGTAGCCTACCCACATCATTCACACCAACATCCACAGTAACAACATCACTCATACTCACAATCACATCCACACTCACAACCACATTATCCACATCGCCCATACTCACAACCACGATACCCACACCCTCATAATCCACACCAATTCATCCCTCATAATATATCACCTATAAACATATAAACTGCTGGCATTTCTACAACAAATTTACAGCACTTACCCGTAATAATAATTGACTCTTTAGTGTGTTGTGTGGTCCTCTCAGGGAAGGAGGAGGAGGAGGAGGAGGAGGAGGAGAAAGGAAAAGAATACGGAAGAGAAAAGAATACGGAATATAATAAGATGATAAAAAAAGGAAGAAGAGAAGTAGAAAGACAACAACAAGAACAGCAGCAATAACAACAACAACAACAATAAGAGTAAGCTGGTGCATACATTTTTCGACTGTATGTTCGGTAAACTGGCTGCAACAACAACAAAAAGCCCCCAGAACGGTAAACAGTTGAAGCAACGCCTTTGCTCACGTCTATGATTATAAAAGTACTGATGTAGTAAACACAATAGGCTACACTTCTCTTACTCTTTCTCTCCTTCACTCCTGCTATAATTCTCTCCCTCTTACTTACATACACACACACATTCTCTAATTCCTTGTTGCTATCATTCTCTCCCTCTTACATACACACACACACACACAGACATTCTCTCTCTCTCCTTCCCTCCCTCCATGATCCATCCCTCTTCTCCATTCTCTCACTCTTTCACATACACATACACACACACACACACACACACACACACACACTCTCTCTCTCTCTCTCTCTCTCTCTCTCTCTCTCTCTCTCTCTCTCTCTCTCTCTCTCTCTCTCTTCAATGGTAAGGTTTCATCAGCTACCAAATGACCTTAAGGGCCTCATAATGTAGTCAGGAAATTAAAGGTTACTCACTTAGCCTATATAGACCTTCAAACATTGCCATGAAACACCACCTATATTGAAGGAGCTTGTTTCGTGGTAATGAGCCAGGGAGGACAAACACTATATTCTTTTACAATTAACCAAGGAGGACAAACAATAATATATAGTTCTTATGTTCTCTATGACTCATGTCGAGGAGATGTTGTAGGCCTATATACCATGGATGACGTTATTAAGGTAATCTATTTATATAAAGTGGAGTTGTATGTATGTAAAATAAAAATAAATATACCATAACAATAATAATAACAATAATAATAATAATAATAATAATAATAATAATAAATAAATAATAATAATACTATTACTAATACTAATACTACTACTACTAATAATAATAATAGTAATGTAAATAATAATACGATAACAATAAATAAATAAATAAATAAGTAAATAAATAACCATAAAGTCTCCCGCCACAAATTCACCAACGAGAACAAGCTTCCCTTAATTGCACGTTATTCTTCCCGCCCCATTTGCATGTACAGCTGCCGGCAAAAGTTTCGATACACATTACGTAGGTTGGGTAGTAAACATGCAAGATCTTTCCTCCCTCTGGTTCAGTCGGCATCAAAAGTCCAGTCGCCACATCTGTAAATTCTGGTCCTACAGTACTACTAGGCCTAATACTAATTGTGTATCTGTTTCGTGGTATAGTTTGGAGGAATCATCAGAGACCTACCAATTCAACAACAAAATAATATCCCTTTTATTAAGAGCAGTTTTATTAAGTGGTTGATCTCACTTATCAAACAAAACTGTCGAGAAAAAACATAAAAACATAATATACAAAGCTTAACAATTTGCCTTCAGTTCCCTTAAGAGCAGTTTTTTTAAGTGGTTAGGCCTAATCTCACTTATCAAAAAATAACTGTCGAAAAAAACCATAAACACAATAAACAAAGCTAACTAAATAATTTTCCTTCAGTTCCCCTTATGTGCATGCATCGAAACTTATGCAGGCAACTGTACCAAAAAATTATCCTTCTCCTAGTCCCCCGGTATCAGTGCATTAACATAATTTATTTCTCTTATCTTTGTGACCTTTTTCTGCTCTAATCTCCACCGTCTCATTCTTCCCTCTTTCAGTGTTTTATGTTTGTTCATTAATTCGTTCCCTCCGTGTTTCATGTTTATCGTCCTTTCTCTGGCCTTTCTGTTCGTTGCTGCTGTTGCTGTTGCTGTTACTACTATTATTCTGTTCTGGGAAATAATTAAACAAGACCATCATTTGGCTTCCCTCCTTGCTCTTTAATTCTTGTACCTTCCTTCGTTCCTTGTTTTCTGTGTTGTCTCTTTGTCTCTCCTCTGTTCCCTTCCCTTCGTTCTCGTTCTCGTACTCGTTCTCTCTCTCTCTCTCTCTCTCTCTCTCTCTCTCTCTCTCTCTCTCCACACACACACGCATTCTCTTTTTTACTCATTCTATGGTCCTGCAATCTCTCTCTCTCTCTCTCTCTCTCTCTCTCTCTCTCTCTCTCTCTCCGCACACATTCTATTCTTTGCTAGTTCTTTTGTCTTCATATACCTACTGCATCTCTCTCTCTCTCTCTCTCTCTCTCTCTCTCTCTCTCTCTCTCTCTCTCTCTCCATTCTCTTCTTTTACGGTGGGTGTGCGCGTCAATATTCACTTTCTCTCCCATTCTCCGCAGTTCCTCGCTCTAATCTTTTTTCTCTCTCTCCCTCTCTGTTCCCTTTGCTTCATCTTCCTTCCTCCCCTTCTTGTTCTCTGTCTTTCTCACAATTCGCCATTCTTTTAGTTGCCATTTTTATTCCTTCTCTCTCTCTCTCAGTCTTTCAAGTTTGTTTCTCTTCATATTCTCCTATTTTTATTTTATTTTATTGCTTCCTGTTTCTCCATTTTCTTCTTTTCTTGTCTTTATTCTTTATACTCAACATGTGTACAGTATTTGACACACACACACACACACACACACACACACACACACACACACACACACCAAGGGGTCCATGTTCGAGTCCTTTCTCGTGTCTGGTTAACATACACATACTTATTATTCACTCTAGTAATTGTACACATGAAAGTTACAGTCATTGATTACAGCTGATTAACTATATACACTTAACAAACCAAAACTCTATACACTTAACAAACCAAAACAAGACAACAGGGATGAAAATTATTAACCTCAAAACAAACAAGAATATTACTGACCTCAAAACATGGAAGAAAATAACTAACCTTAAAACAAGCAAGAATATTACTGACCTAAGAAAAAGGGAAAAAATTACTAACCTCAAAACAGGGAAGAAAATAATCAACCTCAAAACAGGGAAAAATATTACCGGTACTATAACCTAAAAACAGGGAGGAAAATAATTATCCTCATATCAGGGAACAAAATAATTATCCTCAAAACAGATAAAATAATAACAACAAATCTGAAAATGCATTAATACACGCGTGTCGCAGTAAACAACATTACTTTTTCCACTCCATCCAGGCATTTTCAGAACTATGTTATCGTATATGTGAATTGGAGGCTTCTGATTCCTTCTGATTATGCCACGAAACAAACTCCTTCTATATAGGTAGTGTTTCGTGGCAATATTTGCAGGACTCTTTTACCTCCAGTTTTGTTTACTACATCACGGGGATTTAAAACCGATAGAATGAGGTTAGTCTCCATACCAACTGTATTATGATGCTACGGGCCTTTGTATTATGATGCATACTGGCCTGTGTAATCCTATTTGGGTTAGAATAGGTTTTACAGCAGTAGTACAGTAGTAGCCTGCTTTTGTTCATGATCATATTTTAACTGAGGCTGGAAGGATGAATATATACCACTAAACTATACAAGACCTGAAACATCCTTAACGAAAAACAAAACTCAGGGGTCCCTTATTTACCAATGGTGATGATGGTGATGGTGTTGGTGTTTGTGTTTGTGTTTGTGTGTGTGTGTGTGTGTGTGTGTTTGTGTGTGTGTGTGTGTGTGTGTGTGTGTTAAGGAATAATGCAGGGTTTGCATAATGGGTTTTTCTCCCACCTGAATCCTCTCACTATGTAGACAGAAAGGGAGGGAGAGGAGTGGGGGAGGAGGAGAGGAGGAGGAGAAAGATATATATATAGGATTTGGCTCCTTTAAACAATATATTTAACTCGTACAATGGATAGTTAAGTGTTATTGTATAATGTGTACAGAACTGGATCTTATGCCTATCAGTTATCGAAGCCAGGATATTACACAATAATTTCTCCTATGAATAAACAGAACTATACTGAATTCATAGTGGATGAGAATGTTGAGCAGAAATGGTTTTAATGTGGAAGGCAAAGGGTGATAATGATAAGGAAGAAGAAACGTAGGAGGAGGAGGAAGAAAAGGAAGAGGAGGAGGAGAATATAAATAAGACTGTGATGATTAAGGAAGGGACAGGGGAAAATGAAGAATGATGAAGGAAAGAGAAGAAGGAAGATTAAAGAGATCGAGGGTGGAAGGGAAGGAAGCAAAAAGGAGTAAGGAGAGAATGAAGGTGGGAATAAGATGATGGAGGATGGATGAAAAAGGATGGTGGAGAATGAAAATGGGTGTGAATGGAGGTAAATAGAGGATGGAGGATAGAGGATGGGGAATACATGAGGGAGGTGGAGGGAGGAAAATAGAGGATGAAGGATAGAAAATGGATGATGATGGAGAATGGTGGAAGATGGATTAGGATGGAGGAAGATAAAGATGAAGAACAAGAAATGGGAGAAAGAGCAAGGAGGAGGATGGAGGATAGAGGAGGAAGGATGGAGGATGGATGAGACAGACCTCGAGGGCAAAGTAAAGGCGGTGTGACACAGGAGGGATTACAGATTCAAATGACCAGGCAAAAGGAAAGGAAAGGAGGTGGTGGTGGTGGTGGGGGGAGAGAGGGAGAGAGAGAGAGAGAGAGAGAGAGAGAGAGAGAGAGAGAGAGAGAGAGAGAGAGAGAGAGAGAGAGAGAGAGAGAGAGAGAGACGAGAGAGAGAGAGAGAGAGAGAGAGAGAGAGAGAGAGAGTATAAAATGGTAATAGAAAGATAAACAAAAGAATGACGAGGAGGATGAAAAACAAGAAACTGTGAAATTGAAAGAAGAATACCTAGAGAAGAGAAGAGGAGAGATATAACGGGTATGGTGGAGAAAGAGGAAGAGGGGAAAGGCAAGAACTGGCTGGCATGGACGGAGTGAAATTGGGAGAGGAGGGTGAGGTAAGGGGAGACGAACTGACAGACACCCGAGGGAGTGAGAGAGAAGGGAGAGAGAAGGAGAGGGAAAAATGGAGTGAAGGGAAGGGTTGAAGGGAAAGAGGGAGTGAGAGGAAGGGAGGGGAGAGGGGAAAGAGGGAGTGAGAGGAAGGGAGGGGAGAACAGATAGGGAGAGGATGAAGAACAGTGGGAAAAAAATGGAAGGTGAATGGAAGGGTAGGATACTGTAGAGGGGAAAGAGGGGAAAGTAGATAGGGAGAGGGAAGGAGAGGGAGAAAATGGGTAAAAAGGAAAAGTGAATGGAAAAGTAGAAGAGAAAGGAGAGAGTGTGAGGAAGAGAGTGCAAAAGATTGTGTTGTGAAAGGAGAGAAAGTCAGGTGAGGTAAAGAGCAAATAAATAGACAGATAGATACCGGTGTGTAGATAGACTAATAGATACATACATACATACATAGATAAGATTATTATTATTATCATTATTATTATTATTATTATTATTATTATTATTATTACCTTTTTTTGTCAGACTGAAGACATGTTTACATTTTCTGTCAGACTGTTACAAAGTTACCTCAGTTAATTTGGTTCCACGTGTAGGACTGAAGTGAAGTTATCTCAGTCAGTTTTGTTTCACATATACCGTTGAACTGAAGTGACTTTATGGATCGGACTATACCACATATACCGTAGGACTGAAGTGACTTTTATGGATTCGAACTATACCGGTATTGCTATGGACTATAAGCAGAGAAAGTCATACAGTAAGTCCGATACCTGATACCACGGGATGATGAGGGGAACTGAAGGGTGAATAGGAGATTGATAAAGGGAATAATAACAACACACAAGGAAGAGAAAGAAGAGATAGAGGGAGTAACACAAGAAGAAGAGGGAGGAAGAGGAGGAGGAGGAAATGGATTAATGAAGGGAATAATACAAGAAGAGAAAGAATAGGAAGAGATAAGAGAAATAACACAAGGAGAAGAAAAAGAATGAAAGGGAGTACCGTAATGAAGGGAATAACACAGAAAGAGAAAGAATTCTTGATAAAAGGAATAACACAGAAAAAACAATAATAAGAAAAGATAAAGAGAAAAACACAGAAAGAATAATAATTAGAGGAAACATAAAGAGAATAACCTAAGAAGATAAAAAAAGATAGAGAATAACACAGGAAAAATAATAATAATATAAGAAAAGATAAAGAGAGTAACACAGAAAACGAAAAGTGAGTGATAATAAATATACAAGATAAATAAATATAAAGAAATGGCATATAAATAAAGGAAACAAGTTGCGAGAATAAAAAAAATGGCACAAGAAAAACTTAAGTACACGTGAATAAGAGTTGGAGAAAACGAGTTAATTAATAATAAAAATATATATATGGATGCAGTAAAAGGAAAAAAAGAAAACAAAATAAAGTAAGAGACAGACAGACAGACAGACAGACAGACAGAAGAGAAAATATAATGCACAACTAAGGAAAGAAACCCATGAAAACCTGATAACAGATGGGTAAAGAGAAATACAGATAAGAGATGCATTAAGAGAATTTAATTAGAGATACGGACGGAAAAAATATGAGGCCTGATAAGAGATGTATATAGGAAATCACCTTTCACAAACGGACGAGAGAAATCTGAGACTAGATAAGAGATATATTAAGAGAATCACTTAATATGTTACATGGAGAATTATGAGGCCAAATAAGAGATATATTAAGAGAATCACCTTAGTAAGATACATGAGAGAATTATAGAGGCCAGATAAGAGATGTGTAAAGAGAATCCCATCCTAGAGAGAGGGAGAGACAAAGGCAGCCAGTGAGCATAAACAGGAGGGGAGGAGAAACTCGATGACTTCTGATAAGGCAAAATCTTTCCTTATGAGCCAAGAGGAGAGTATTTTTTTATTATTAAGTATAGTATTTCATGGATTAGTAAGGAGAGAGAGAGAGAGAGAGAGAGAGAGAGAGAGAGAGAGAGAGAGAGAGAGAGAGAGAGAGAGAGAGAGAGAGAGACGAGAGAGAGAGAGAGAGAGAGAGAGAGAGAGAGAGAGAGAGAGAGTAAAGTAACAAGTGTCACTACTTTAATTGTATGAGAAAAGTAAAGCAAAGATGAAGGTTCTCCCCCACCCCATCCCTCCTCTCCCATCCTCAGTGTGGCAACAGAAAAGAAGTCCACCTAACTCAGAGGAAAAAAGACCGGAGTTAGGAAGTTTTGCCGGAAAAGAGGACGCATGTTTTCACCACTAAACTTTAGTTTGATAGAAAAGTAACTCACCTCAATTTGAATTGTATTACCAAGGAACTAATCACCTAGGCAACTCTTACTGGTGACTGACTTCTGGTACCGGTACTGTAGATCTTGTATAAAATTAACCTTCCCAATTAATATATCTTAATAGAAACGCTACATAATAATTAAGCTTTCACTTAAAGGTCATCCTTTTTTCATTAAAATAGATGAAGAGCTGGTGGCGTTTCCTAAAGACTCTGGAATAATGTGGCTTGAACAGGGAAAAAAAAGCTGGTCTTGTTGATGATGTATCCACCTGAGACGTCATTACACCTGTGCTATGGCTTCGACATTTTGGAGCAACACTGTCCTCCCTACTCCCAAGAGTTGACCTCAGCATGCGATAGCGAGTAAGGTGAGAGAAAAAATAATTTGAGAGAGGAGTGGGCTGGAACGTAATGGGTTTAGGTATGGGAGAGACAACGAGAGAGAATAGTGATGAAAAGGAGCGAGGGAAGTGAAGGATGACAGATGGGAAGAAGTGAGGTAAGGTGAGGGAGAGGAAGGCAAGGTGTGTGGAGAGTTGAAATGAGGAGAGAGACAGAAAGAGCGAGAGGCTGGTTCAGTCAGAGCCTGGGTGGGTGGCAGTGGTTGGGTGGTGGTGGTGTAGCCTAGGGTCAGTAGTCAGTACACGAGTTGCCACCGTGACGTGAGGACCTATACGTATGTCTCCTCAACTAACTCTTCACACGTGTATTAGACTACCCCTCTCACCTGTGTATCTCCCCTCACACGTGTATCCCCCTATACACCCCTCTCACCTGTGTATCTCCCCTCACCTCTCACACGTGTATCTCCTAACATGACCATCTCCCCTCACCCTTTCATTTATGTCAGGCTACACGTGTGTCCATTTACTCTTCACAAGTGTTCCCCTCACCCATCACGTGTATTTCCTCACCTGTGCCCTCCCTCCTCATCCACTACATCTGTCATTCAGGTTTATCCTTCACACATACAGTCCTTCTTTCTATCTGATTCTCCTCTCGCCCTCTGATGCGATATACGGTTCATAATCTGCTGTGTCTTCCATAGTGAATTATCTCTCTCTCTCTCTCACCACCCTTTGTGAATATCATCCTCTTTCTCACTAACTTCCCTCATCACCCCTTGTGACTATCCTCCTCTTTCTCCTTCTTTAGTCTTCCCTCATCACATGTATTATTCAACCACACGATTCCTTCCCCTCACTATTGACACGTGGCCTTAGTATTGTCCCCTCACCACCTTGCCTCCCCTCACTCCTCTCTTCTCATCTCACCACTCACAAACACAGCCTTCCTCCTATCGTCTCTCTATTCTCCTCCCCTCAGCTCTTATCTCTCTCACTTTACCTCTCTGTACATATCGTTCTACTCTCTCCCTTTCCTATATTTTCAGAGTCAAATTTTTTATCACACACACACACACACACACACACACACACACACACACACACACACACACAGCATCTTTATTCAAATTTTCTCTGCTCTCCCTTCTCCCCTCAGTCAGTCAACTCTCCCATCCCCCTCTCACTCACACACTGTATACTTCCCCTTGCTATTCTTTTTCTACTCTCACATCTCACTCATACCTGTTTCCCACCACCACCAACATCTCTCTCCCTCCCAGTACTGACATCTCTTTCTCATACACTCACATAGACCAAATTCTCCTCATGCATTTGCTCACTTATTAAAGCCACTTCTCATATCGAATCTTTGCCTTTTCCACCACTCCCCATGTACACACCCGTTTCCCATTGCACATATGTCTCTCCCTCCTTCCTTCCACACGTATGTACATAACAGTGACGATCTCTCCTTCCACAACTACAATCTGACCAAATCTATACCGTACTTAGCCTAACCTAACAGAACTTTTCACATCGGTCTCTCCAACTAAATAAGCAACACGGTCAAAACTAACCTAATCTCATCTATATTGTCCATCCCTAACTTAAGACTAGCCTATACACCAGCCTTCAATATCTGTCTCTCCTTCTACACCTCCCACCTACTAAACTTCTCCAACCAAAACAAACCCGACTTAACTTTTCCTACATGTACAGTAGCCTGCCTCTCTCGATATATGCCGACACAACTTCCAACAGTGACAACGAAAAACCAAAGTTGCCGAAGAGGGAGTGATTTCAAACTTGCTGACGTCTTACATTTTCTAATCTTAGACTTGATTATATTCTACATTATACCATTAACCAACTTGCTGACATCCTATATATTCCAACTTTCAACTTGCTGATATTAAACATTTTTCCTATATCCAATTTGCTTACATCCTACATTTTCTAATCTCAAACTTTCTAACATCCTACATATTATAATCTCAAATTTGCCGACATCCTACATTTCCTCGTTTCCAACTTGCTGACATCCTCCTTTGTTTACGTTCTTCACAAACCGTATACGAATTAGTTTTCTGTTAGAAATTAGAAACGTCTCCAACGGTACACGAGATGAACGGACTGTAGTACCGTTCTGTAATACCTTGACGACAAAGGCTGTGTGGTGTGAATAACAGTGACACACAATAAATAACTATAATACCCTCGTGGCTGGAGTGACCCTCAATACATCAACACTTAACAGCTTTTGAAGTTATTATTATTATTATTATTTTTTTTTTTTAAGTGAGATGGTTCAAAGTTACGTTCACAGGTACTTAAAAATTTAATTCCTTCTGCACCAGCCAAAAAAAAAAGTGATTGAAGAGAGAGAGAGAGAGAGAGAGAGAGAGAGAGAGAGAGAGAGAGAGCAGTGAGTGTCAGCAGGATGAGTGGGGCTTTGGGCAGGCTGTGGGCGGCAGTGACCAGAAAGAAGACCTTCCACCTGCCCTCACCTGGCCTCCAACCCAACCTCACGCCACTCGACCTCGCTTTCCTCGGTAGGTGAAATATAACTCGGTGATATTAATATTTTTTCTCTTTTTCTTTTCTTTTTTTTCTTAACCTAATCAAACCCCGGTGAGGAGGCTGTCATGTTAAGGGAAGTTTTTGTTTTGTTTTGGTGAATTGGAAGGTCTCTGATTCCTCCAACTTATGCCACGAAAAAGATCCCATATTATTATCACTGAGGGCGTCTGTTTTTTAGGATAGTTAGGAGGAATTAGTATCCTTCCAATTTTCCAACAAGAGTGTCAGTCTCCTTTTGGCTACATGTCGTTCTTTTCTCCTTCGTTCTATAATTATCCTCCTTCCAGATAATCGGGTTCCGTAAGAGAATAATTAATAAGATTGACATTAGGACAAAAGGAAATATATTAAGTTGATGACACTTAAAGTAAATCTACGAAAAAACTGTTTTGTGACATTGTTTGGTGGAATCAGTTTGACCTCGAATTCCTTGTAAAGTGTAAACAAACAAATAGTAAATAGTTCCTTCCTTCTTACATCGATGACCCAAAACCCTTCAAGCCTGAGTAAAGTTAAAGGGGAGATTTTTTTTTTTTTTTTTTTTTTTTTTTTGTGAACTGGAGGGATACCGATTCCTCCAAACTATCCCAGAAAACTTAAAAAATCACCTCAATGTTACTAATGGGGTAAATATCCGTTTCGTGACATATAGTTTGAAGGATTCAGTATATTCCTCCATTTTATCATCTCGATTTCTCCACTTAATTAATATATCCTACATGGATTACCAAACACGAATAAAATTACTCCTTAAATCATGCAGTATAGCCTAGTATAATATTTACTCATTTGATAGTTCATTTGAGGGCTACTGATTCCTCCATAAATAAATAAGTAATCCTAAGAAATAAAAATAAAACTGGTTTCCATCCATCATTCATATTTTCTTTTCTCTACAACTTTTATCTGTAACTTTCTGTTCGCTTGCGTCTGAGAAACTTTTACCCCACCAACCCTTGACCGTATTCGAATTTCATCTGGCGAGTTCTTTTGCCAATACCACTTCCATTCAGGGGGCCGGGACTGACGGACTGACGGAGGGTCGGACTGAAGGTTAGGGAGAAAATATATTGTGGGATCTTTAGTGGGTAATGCTGTGTTGGTAAATCTGGACCAACTGATTCCTCCAATCTATTCCAAGTAACATGCCACCTTTATTTTTGATACTTTGGTCCTGTTTCCTGGCATATTTTGGAGGAATGAAGTGTATAATATATGGTATACTTTTGGTACATACATACATACATTGGAGCGCCCTGATTCCTCAAAAGTATGTCAGGAAAAAGAGTCAATTAATTAATGTAATGGAATTCTGTTACATGGAATAGTTTGGAGGAATCTGTTGCTCCAGATTACCCAGCACTGGTACTATCGCTTAAAGAGGGTAAGATTTTATCGGTGAATAAATTGTGGGTTGTCGATTCCTCCAAGTTGTGGCGGCAAACATAACACCTTTGCAAAGATAGTTTTCTTCCTGTAACTTTTTAAAAGAATCAGCAGCGTTAACATCACCGACAAAAATTACAGCCCCCTCAAGGCCCCTGTGATCATGTTCAGTCACACCCAATAGTCCTGTAAAACCTTGGAATGATGCGTAACTTTATATTGCTTTATATTTTGATCTTTGTATAATATTGGTTCTTAAAATCCACTTAAATGACTCACTTTCCCTCACCCGATGAAGGACATTTGATAGTGACCGTACGAGAACTGGTGAGGTCTGATTCCTTCTGTCTGTCACCAAAACACACTCCTTCAACGTGGATGATGTTTCCTGACAATGTTTAAAGGACTCACTCACCCCCAAACCCCCAAACACACAGAAATATGTACAGTTTCTCCCCTTATTGGCACGGGACCACATATTGTACAAGAAGCTGTCCTTTGTCCAGTCAGAACATAAACAATTATAAACACAATCAGTCCAGGATTATTACGAAGGAATTTAAAAGGGTTGGAAGAGGAAATATTCTCATTGTGGATTTTAAATGCTGTATTAAAAATATGTATTGATATGAGAAAAGAATGGTAAAGCACAAGGCTTCTCCCAACCATTCATTCCCTCCATTGAAAGGTGGCAGGAAACAAAAGAGATATTATGTAGCATAGAGACGAAATGCAAATGAAGGTGGGGGAAGTACAGGACAGAGAATTGGGGAGTGAAATAGAAAGCGATGGGAAGAGCTAACAACAGAGAAAGAAAAGAAAAGAAACTAAAACTAGTTTGGCAGAAAATAAAAAGCAGTTGTAAAAATTGTAACTAGGTGAGAAAAGTGAGAGGAAAGGTAAACTGGAGGGGAAGGGGAACATTGTACACTACAAAGTAACTCATAAGTCTAAAACTACTACCGGTATGTGATAAAAAAGAAATGAAAGGGAATAAGAATGAATAAAACATGATGCCCTCCATATATCTCCTATAGGTGTCCATAAAATATCTGAACAATTTGTATTATATGAATATGTATGTACGGTTGTTCAGATAGACTATACTGTACTGTAGGATGACCCCCAGAATAATAATGATAATGTACGAATTGGTTTGGCTGGTAGGTTGGTTGATTGATTTGCCATTGCTGTTTTGAAAGTCTGATGAGTATAAGAACTGGTTTACTTGGTTGGTTGATATTGTGTGTTTCTGTGTGTGTGTGTTGGATAATTGGTTGGTTGATATTGTGTGTGTGTGTGTGTGTGTGTGTGTGTGTGTGTGTGTGTGTGTGTGTGTGTGTGTGTGTGTGTGTGTGTGTTGAATAATTGATTGGTTGGGTGGTTGGTTGGTTGGTTGATATTGAGTGTGTGTGTGTTGAATGTTTGGTTGGTTGATATTGTGTGTGTGTGTGTTGAATGATTGGTTGGTTGGTTGGTTGATGGTTTACCACTGGTGTTTGGAAGGTCCCTGGTGTGTAAAGGAAAGAAAAACACACAAGGGAGAGAAAAGTGTGATAATTGAAGGGAATGTGGGAGCAGCCATGCCTCACTCAGCCAAGGACAAGTGTCAGAGCAAAGCATCAAAGTCAGGCAAGGTGAGAGACTGGCTAAGAGAAGGGAGAGGAAAGTGCAGGAGGAGGAAGAGGAGGTGAAGTAGAGGAGGTGAAAGAGGTCAAAGTGGAGGAGGAGGAGGAGGAGGAGGAGGAAGTGAATAGTGGTGGAGAGAGAAGTTGATAGTGGAGGAGGAGAGAAATGGATAGTGGTGGAGGAGGAGGAGGAGAGAAATGGATAGTGGTGGTGGAGAGAGAAATGGATAGTGGTGGAGGAGGAGGAGAGAAATGGATAGTGGTGGAGGAGGAGAGAGAAGTGGAGAGTGGTTGCCGAGGGAGAGGACGAGATGAAAGTGAAGAAGGGAGGGAAGTAGAGAGGGAATAGCCTAAGGAAAGAGAAGGTGGAGGAGGAAATAGAGAAAGAGATGGAAAAGGCAGAGTAAGAGTAAGAGTAGGTGAAGGATGAGGAGTAGGAGGATAAATAGAAAATGAAAGATATATAATAGAGTGAGGGGAAGTATAGTAAATAAGAAGGCTCCTCCCCACCAACCACCACCACGAAAAGGAAGAAAATATGGATCAAAGTAGAAAATAAATAAATAAATATATATAATAAAATCCTACATTCATCATTCCATCATAATTTTCTTTTATACAAGTCTCTCTTTTCTAGTACAAATTTCCCCTCTCCTCATTTTTTTATTTCCGTTCTCCTCTTCCTTATTTCTCTCTTTAGTTATATAAAAATTCCTCATTTCCTTATATTTCCCCTTCTTGTTTCTTGTCCACTCCCTGTCAATCTCTCTCTCTCTCTCTCTCTCTCTCTCTCTCGTACACACACACACTTCAAAGGAATATTCAGATTAGACTTGAAAATAGATTATCTTCAACATTACATATATCCACTGTAGGACTTTCCACCACATTATGCCTTCCATATCTCTCTCACCCCTTCCTCTCTTCGTATTATTATTATTATTATTATTATTATTATTATTATTATTATTATTCTCTTCTTTTTCTTCTTCTTCTACTTATTATTATAATTATTCATCTTTCTTCTTCCTCATCCACTCCTCCTCATCCATCAGCTTTTCCTCCTCTTTCCTCTCCTTCTCCTACATTTTCTCCTCCTCTTCTATCCCCATCTCCTCTTATCCTCTCTCTTTTTCATATCTTTCTCCACCTCCTTATTCATCAGATTCTCTTTCATATCGGCCCTCAATAGGTCTTTTGGGGACATTCGGGGACGTAATTTTTGATGACATCGCCTCTAAGGGAATTTTCGTCGTCTGAAGAAGAAAAGAAACATTGGCTAACTGGCTCCTTCACCCTCACCCTCCTCCAATTGGATTCCCACTCCCCTTCCCCCTCCCCCACCAACACCCACACCCACACTGACACACATTCTTGCTGACCCCACTTTAGTCTCTCTCTCTCTCTCTCTCTCTCTCTCTCTCTCTCTCTCTCTCTCAATCTTTTTACCGTTATATTCTCGGAACTTTGTCTTGTCAATGTTTGGTTCTATATTTTTGTTTATTTGACCTCTGTAGAAAATGTTCAAGTCGGATGTAGGCCTATGTAGAACATTTTTTATAATGTCTAACAAGGGCATAGGCCTATGTTTATGAAAAATCAAATGTTTATAAGTACTAAAACCCATTATGTTAAACTAAGTATTACATAACTACTGTTGTCTGATTTTGTACGTTATTGGTAAGTACTGGATAATTATTTAGGGGAGGGTATAGTTTTGACATTTTTGTAGATAATGATTCCTCCAAACTATTCCCAGCAACAGGACTCCATTATTTTTGTTAATCTGGTCCTGTTTCCTGGTATACTTTGGAGAAATCAAGGCACTCTAATGTATTAAAAGTATACTCTCTCCTTAAGTCATTCATTGTGGGTATTACAGGGAGTAAACACACCAACAACACAATACTGTAGTAGATGGTGGTGGCCCTGCATGTAGATGGTGGTGGCCCTGCATGGGTATTGTAGGAAGTCTGGATATTAAAACCATAAGTTTAAATAATATACTGGGCAAGCAAGGACAGGGCTTCCATAATATCTTCCTTTCATTTAAGACTGTGGCAGATTATGTTGTTTTTATTTTTATAACCATTAAGGGAATAGTATACATTATTATTACAATAGAGAGCTTGAGTGCTACAAAGTATACCAGGGAAACAGGACCACATGTCTCTTAACTTTCTATCTCATTCTCGCTTCAAGATTCACTCATTTTTCATCTCACTAATAGGACTTACTCTTTATCTCATTTTCGTTTTAAGATTCACTCACTTTCCGTCTTACTCTACTCTCACTGAAGTTTAATATATTCTCACTCTCTATCTCAATTTAAATTCAATATTATCTAACTTTCCATCTCACTCTCACTGATAGGACTTACTCTTTCATTCTTTATCTCATTCTCACTATAGAAATCACTCGCTCTCACTTTCCATCTCACTGTATAGAACTCACTCACTCCCCCTCTCTCTCTCTCTCCATCACATTCTCAGTAAAGGATTCACTGTCAGACCTCCTAACTTTTTTCTATGTCCTTCCCACTCGATGGACGCTGTTCCACTTTCTTGCACTCTCACACTCTGTCTCCATCCATATCACTTTGTTACACTCCGTCTCTCTCTCTCTCCCTGTGTGTGTGTGTGTGTGTGTGTGTGTGTCACTATATTTTCTCTCAGTAACTTCAACATTCTTCCTCCATTCTGCCTCTTCTATCTCATGGCCAATATCCCAAATACACTATCTTTATTGCCTCCCTCTTCTCCTCCTCCTCGTCCTTCTTCTTCTTTTCCTCCTCCTCCTCCTCCTCTTCCTCCTCCTCCTTCTCTTTCTCCTTCTCCTCCTCCTCCTAACCTAATCCCTCTTTCCTCTCTTCTCCTCCTATTTCATTGTCCTTTCCTCCTAAATAAGAAGTTCAATCTTTAGGCTACAGGTCCCACAAACATACAGAATAAAAAAATTAATGATTGTGTTGCCGTTTGAAATCTTTTTAATTAATATCCTCCGTAATTCTTTGTTATCTTGCTACTCCATTTACTCCTTCTTCCCCTCATATTCCTCCTCTCCACCTTAAGGGGTTAATTCGCTTTTGTTACATTGGAGTGCCATGATTCCTCCAAAGTATGCCAGGAAACAAGACCAGATGAGCAAAAATAATGGTGTTCTGTTGCTTGGAATAGTTTGGAGGATTCAATTGCTCCAAATTTACCAACACCGAATTTCCTCCTTAAGTGGACAATATACTGTGGGTGATTAATTTCAAACTCTATTGATTCTTCCAAAATATACAATGAAACAGATTAGTTCAATGTATAAGTGGGGGATCAGTTTTGTGGCATAGTTTGAAGGGATCGATAGCTTTCAGTATCGTCGAGATTAAACCAGTTACCCACTTCATAGTAATAATAAATAATAATAATAATAGTAATAATAATAATAATAATAATAATAACAATTAATATTATGATTATTATTATTATCATCATTATCATTATTATTATATATTATTATCATTATTATGAGGCATTAGGATATTATTATTAAAATAATATAAACAGCACCTCTGACTGACAAGAAACAACAACAACAGGAAGACCGTTCACACACACCAAGGTCCCAGGTGAGACGAGAGGAGGACAGGAGGACAGATAATAGGAAGGTGATGCAGCTTTGATCTTTGGCTCAGTAATATTACCAGGGACTCGTGGGTGGTCGTAAGTACAGTACACAAACACATCTCATGGCAGTCCACCTTGGTTGTTGTCATTTGGGGTATAAGAGAGGATTTGGGTTTTGTGGTTCTCTCAGTCAGTCGGTAGATAAAATGTGTGTGTGTGTGTGTGAGAGAGAGAGAGAGAGAGAGAGAGAGAGAGAGAGAGAGAGAGAGAGAGAGAGAGAGAGAGAGAGAGAGAGAGAGAGAGAGAGAGAGAGAGAGAGAGAGAGAGAGAGAGAGAGAGAGAGAGAGAGAGATTGAATACAACTGAAAGTGTAAAAATCTAAAGGAAATTGATTAATCTGTGTGAGTGACATGGAGAGAAAGAGAAGCCGTCCAAGGATGAAGAACAGGGGAATGTCAAAGGCAGAGTGTATTCCTCAGAGTAAAGGTCTGTGTGTTTGTGTGTGTGTATGTGTAGGTGTGTGTGTGTGTGTGTGTGTGTGTGTGTGTGTGTGTGTGTGTGTGTGTGTGATTAAGGCAGGAGGAAGGAAGAGCGAGTGTTGTGGAATGTGTCGGAGAGTGAGACAGAGAAGTGTGGAAAAGTAAGATTGAGAGAATTAGGCTATATTGGAGAATAGATTGTGATGTGTGAGGGAAAGGGTCACAGAGAAACGTGAGCGAGACAGAGAAATGTAAGCGAGAATGGTAGTGTGTGAGGGAGAGGGAGACAGAGAGGTGTGAGTGAATGTGGTGGTATGTGCAGGAGAGTGTATATCAGACAGGGAAATGTGAGCGAGAAAGGGGGGAAAGTGAGATAGAGAGAATGGCGAGCGAGAAATGTTGTATGTGAGGGAATGTGAGAGAGAGAATTGGGAGCAAGAATGGCTGATGGTCTGTGAGTTAGAGTGAGAGAAAGAGATTGTGAACGAGAATGGATGATGGGTTGGGAAAGTGAGATAGAGAGAATTGCGAAAGAGAATGGTGGTGTGCGAGGGAGAGAGAAATAAGTGTTAGAGAGAGTAGCCTAGTGGTGTATTCGAGTACATTCAAATGATCTTTTTTTTTCGACAAGCAAACACAGAAATTCTGAATGATTTGGAAACCTACCCTACGACTGGCTGATATAGACTGGGTAAACTTGAGACTCTGAGCCATCTGTTTATGTCCATTACTGCAGAACCTGAGAACTATATGAGAAGAGGTCTGAATATGAGTGGATAATTCATTCTTGTGGTAGAATGGGAGGGCTACTGATTTCTTCCTCCTCCAAACTAGCCTATGTCAGTGAACAAAGATAGAAAGGATACCGTACGTGAAAGTGAGAATGAAGCGAAATATTTTGCAAGTGCATATTTATTAACACGATGGAAGGTGCTCATTTGTGCAGGTGTTTCTAAATGTGTATGTAATAATAATAATAATAATAATAATTAACGGTTTATTTACATAGCAGTCAGAGACTGAAAATATACATAGGGGAAAAAATTACATTAATATTAATTCTAAGATCTATAGGCTACAACTTGGAGACATACAGTACTAGTTAATTTAATTGTTTATCTGAATAGTGCTATGGCGATAGCGGTCAGTGCGAGGGACTTTGAGTGTGTGTGTGTGTGTGTGTGTGTGTGTGTGTGTGTGTGTGTGTGTGTGTGTGTGTGTGTGAGTAGTGTGTGAAAAAGAGAGAGAAAGAAAGATAAAGAGAGAGGGAATGTCAAGGTCATTAATTCTTCTCTGAAAACATTAATGTCAGCGGAGACGAGCTTCACTTCTCAACACACCTGTGAACCCATTCGTCTGTCTCTCTCTCTCTCTCTCTCTCTCTCTCTCTCTCTCTCTCTCTCTCTCTCTCTCTCTCTCTCTCTCTTTATATATATATCGTTTTCTCTCTCAGTTTCTCTATCTCTCGCTCTGCCCATGGAAAAGGAAGAGGTGCTGGGAAAGAGTGAAAAGTGTGTTGTGAAGAAATATACCACTATAACTTGCACAGCACACACCTCCTATCCCACGCCCCCCCCCCCTTCCTCCGCCCCCCACGAGAGCTGTTTGTTTACTGGAGCATCGTGCACGTTTAGGAATGGATCCCGCCTTCTATTGTGGGCAAATGGGAGGGATACTGTTTCCTCCAACCTATTCTAGAAAACAATTCGCATACTTGTAGTGAGGAACTGGTCTGTTTCCTGGCATAGTTTGAAGGAATCATATGCCCTTCAATTTGCCTCGTTAAGTTTCAGTTCATTAGTTGTATTCTCCATTTACACTCAAGCCAACTTTAATGGCAACTCACTCACTCAACTCAAGAAAGCTCCCCCTCAACTTCCTCCCCCCCCCCCCCCCCCACCACCCCGACCCACTAACTTGAAAACAAAACTATGGGGTAGATATTTGATGTCAAGGAGAGATCATTGAAGTCAGGGAAAGGGGTAATCACATACGACTTTTATAGGGAGAGGCGTGATAAGGTCCGGGGGGAGAATTTGAAAATGCCACTCATTCCTTCCACATAAAAGTTCTATACAACAAACTGAGGGTGTCTGCTTCGTGTCATAGTAATAATTAGGTGGTATGAATCGCATCCAATAAACATCATCATCATCCACCACAACACAACACAACACAACACAGTAGCCCCTCCTTCCCTCCCTTAATTAAGTTTAGCACAAATTAAGTTGACGCAGAAAAATAAAAATAAAAATAAAAATAAAGGAGTTGGAAGGAAAAGCTACTGTCTGTCTACCTGTCTGTCTGTCTGTCTGTCTACCTGTCTGTCTGTGTGTCTGTCTGTATGTCTGTGTGTCTATCTGTGTGTCTGTGTACCTGCTCTGGACTGGATGGATGGGTGGTGAGGCTCAATAGACTAAATTTACTCCCACACAGAGGCAAGGTTTTGGCCTTCCTTCCTTCCTCGTAATCAAAATGTGCGGGCCTCTCTAATTAAATTCTCCTCTTCCACAATAATTAAGAGTTTTTCCCACTTCACTTTTTCTTTGCTCTCCCCAGGATGAGTTTCGTTTCAAGCGCCGCTCTATTTTCCCATACCTGTGTGTGTGTGTGTGTGTGTGTGTGTGTGTGTGTGTGTGTGTATGTGTGTGTGTGTGTGTGTGTGTGTGTGTTTGTGTGTCCTTCCTTTCTTCCTTCAGTTTAGTGCTTATATTGTGTGTGTTTATGTTTTTTTTTCTTTTATCCTGCAAAAATATAACGATTCTCTTGTAATTAATTACTAAAAACTCACCTACCTACCTACCTACCAAACGTGTACCAATATTGGAACTGTCGGATAGTGTGGAAGAAGGAGCCTTGTTGACATCACGTGCCTTAAGGGACCCTGTGATGTAGTCAGAAAATTAGAGGTAAATGAGTCCTTCAAATATTGCCACGAAACGCACACACCTATAATTATATATGGAAGAAGCTTGTTTCGTGGCATGGTCAGGAGGAATCAGAAGCCTCCACTTTACATACACTATCACAGGGTCCTTAAAAGGGGGAAAGTTTGTGTTGGTAAATCTGGAGCAACTAAATCCTTCAAACTATGTAAAGCAACAGAACAACCATTACTTTTGTTTGCTCTTCTGGTTCTGTTTCCTAGCATACTTTGGAGGAATAAAAAAACGAATTACCACCTTAATTAACAATCCGTCAAAACATGTGTTGATCTTGATCTATATAGGCCTATACCTACTGTCAACAATTCAACTCCCCTTATATTTTTTCCTCATTCCTTTACTCCTTTACCTTTGATTTTTTTTCCTCTTTTCTTTACTCCTTTACCTTTGATTTTTTTCCTCTTTTCTTTATTCCTTTATTTACCTTTGAGTTTTTTTTTTCCTCTTTTCTTTAC